>JAEIFT010000089.1:0-600000 GCA_018904225.1 Lordiphosa mommai
ATGTGCAGCATATGTGTATTGAAAGACTTTTTGCAAAGTTTGGTCAATATAGCTTCAAAACTGAGGGAGGAGATAGCATAGAAACAGACGGACGGACAGACGGACAGAGGGACATGGCTATAAAGACTCAACTCGTCATGCTGTTCAAGAATATATCTAGTTTATGGGGTCGGAGATGCTTCCTTCTATGCGTTACAAACATTGTGACAATTTTAATATACCCTCTGCAAGGGTATAAAAAATTCCTGGTGCTGCAAGTATAAACTTAATAATTATTGCACCAGTCACAACAAACAATACCAAAAAGCAGAGAAAAAAAAATATAATGATCCTACTTAATTTAATAATTTCTCAAACATTTTCTGAAAGTCATCGAAATACGCGAAAAATGCAGTAAAGTCCACTTTGTTTCTTTAGTTTTTAACAATCTTTTGAGCGAACTTTTCTCCGCTTACGGAATATTTATAATCTCATTTATATAAACAAGTAGGTGCTCTGAAGTAGAGTGCCCCGACTACAAACTACCCTGTATCCTTGATATTGCACGTTTTATACGCGTTTATATATATATATATATATACAATAATGTTTATTAGCATTACCTCAAAAAGGTGCACCGAGACCGAAAAATGAAATGTAAATAAATAAATAATTTTATTTATTATTAAATAAGGATTTTATTAAAATTTTATGTTTTTAAAGAATTTAAAGCTTAACTCGGTTCCATAAAAGAAAACTCCACGGCAAAATGGAATTTATGTCTTTCTCGTTTTGGTGACTTTAAAGCAGGGTGTAAAACCGGAACCCAAACCCAAACCTTATACCGAAAAGAACCGATTGAATTTCAGAACCAGAACCGTAACCGGAACCGTTATTATTTATTTTTTTGGGAACCGGTATTACGGAACCTTTATTTTGGAACCGAAATGGCCGAAAAGAACCGAAACATTGTATTGGAACAGTTTCGGTTCTGAGTTTTTTTTTTTGTTATTTCAATTTTATTGTTTATTGGGTAAACTTTAGCAAAAACTTACAAATGTTAGGTTAAAGGACCATATGGTATATACTAAAATTTTCATAAAATAACAATTTTATCTTATTTCTTTGCATCTGTTTTGGTTTAATAATTTCCAAATATTATTAATTTATCCTTAGTTTTTTGGAATTACAAAGGAAACGAATTAATAATTCGACCAAATGGGATTAACCTAAGAGCAGGGATAAATTGTGATCGGTAAAATGATCTGCATTCTGTGTATTTGACACTCCATCAGATATCAGGGGGCTTTTTTTCCCGGGTAAGGTTCTGTTTAATTTTCGTTCTTTATAACGACTTTCTGTGGTGCAGGTTGCTACCCGTTCTATTAAATCTTCAGATTAAAAGATTTTTAAATTATACCGGTACATACCGGTACGTACCGGTATACCGAAATAAAAACCAAGGTACCGATACGGAACCGAATAACGAAATAAACTAGAACCTAAACCGAAACATTAGTTTTCGTACGTACCAGAACCGGAACCGAAATTCGATTCGGTTTGATTCCTGCTTTAAATATAATTTTAATTTACAGTTTTTTGATGACGTTGCTGGAGGACCCGCCCCACCCTGGTTTGCATGTGCCTGCTGTTGTTGAGAACGCATCTGCCAGCATTTCATTTTTGAGAACTAATAAATTTATAAGGGAATCGGACGAAAGCTCACGATGCCCGCAGGGCATTGAAGTTTATTTTAGCTCAATCTGACGATTCTATTGTAACAGTAAATGACTCTGGACCCATATGTTCAAGGATCAGAATGCAGTGTGCTAAGACACTCCTGGATGATGAAGAGTTGCCCCGTCCCTCAAGTTAGCTGTGCTGATACCAGCCAACCACCTTCTTTTGCTGCTGCTCCGAGATTGATTAGCCAATCAGCTGCTGACCATGAGCATTTTATTATGGTTAAGCGGGTGAGGAAAAGAAATTAGCAAGGCGCCACTAAAACTCTTGTTCTTGAAAAAAAGGAAGGTCTCTAGGACTACACTTGTAATGGTAATAGTTTTTCTATCCTGTCTTATGAAGTTATGGATATGGATTTGTCTAATGCGAAGAAAGTTGGCTCGGTGCCTATGACTGTTTTGGCCCCCTCCACCACTAGTTTTGGTGCTACCTCTAAGGCGAATAGAACAACTCTTCCAGCTAATGCGAGGGGATCTGGGCCTCGTCCTCCACCTTTTATTACCAAGGGTATCACTAACTTTCGGCAATTGATTGACTTTGCATTTGCTGTCATAACTCTTGCTTTGTCAAATGTAAGAGATTGAAAATTTAAATGTAAAGAAAGTTTAATCATTAAAGGCCTGAACTCAGATGAGATAAAAATTTAGTTTGACACAATATTTCCTACAAATAAGGGAGTTATTCAAAACTATTCAGCTTATAGGCCTTAAAGCTTGAGAAAATTTAATAAAAAAATTTGTTATTGAAATTAAAAAAACAGCTCGTATTTTTTATGGTATTTTGTTTAAAAATTATTTTATTTCTGCGTTCTGCTTTGTTCAGCGTTCAGATTCCGAATGAATTTAATTTTATACTTTTGTAATAAGTTGATTTGACATTTGATTGCGAAGCCAACTAGATTAGTTAATGCTGATTTTAATCAAAGCAGCTTTTGTTACTTATGAAAGGAAAATCTCAACAAATTGTTTGTTGTTTTTTTTGCGTTCTGATGTTGATGAACTATTCTTATAGCCTATTTCCACTGGCACATATATGTACATTCGAAATTTTTACATTTTTGATTTTTAACCATTAAATTCGGGTTTTTTTCAACAAGTGCGACGTCAATGCAAACATAGTTGCTAAACTTACCCAAAGATTGGTCAACTTTCACTTATCGGCTTAGAATGTATATTTGCTTTGGATTTTTAATATTTTCAAATGTACATATATGTGCCAGTGAAAATAGGCTATTAGTCTTAAAACGGTCAAGGAGCTTGCATTAACGAGAGCGTAAGTTGAAGTCGGCCCTGCTCGACTTCGATATACTCGTTACTCAGGGTAAGGTTTATTTAAGAATATTTTATTAGATCACAACATGCCCGAATTGTGGGAGATATGAGATTTTCCAAATTGCGTGGGTGGCAACTCTTCAATCGTTCATCTGATCGAAAAATGATGTATGGCGGATCGATAGGTAATGATGATTATAATATATGTCTAGAAGGTTTGAATAATCTATTTTCAAAATTGTGGGAGATATGAGGTTATTTCAAATTGCGGGGGCGGGTGGGGGCGTGGCAAAAATTTGAAACAAACTTGATCTGCGTACAGAAGATACAAGTCTACACTGAAAATATGGTAGCTCTAGCTCTTATAGTTCCTGAGATCTAGGTGTTCATACAGACGTACGGACAGACGGACAGACAGACAGACGGACAGACGGACAGACGGACATGTCTATATCGACTCGGCTATTGATGCTGATCAAGAATATATATACTTTATGGGGTCGGAGATGATTCCTTCTGCCTGTTACATACATTTGCACGAACTTAGTATACCCTTTTTACTCTACGAGTAACGGGTATAAAAATGTCATATATGTCGGAACCACCCGCCATAGGAATGCTTATATTCAAAATAATTTATCTAAATTTTAGACCAAATGATCATTCATATGTATAATCCTTTATAAAAACAAGTAAGAAAGTCGGTCAAGCCCGACTCTGTACCTATCAAAGATTGTACGTAAATAAAATCATTTAGGTGTGTGGCCACAAAAACTGTGTAAGTGCTGCCCAAAACGATATCGGCCAGTGTTGCCCATCGTAATTATTTGTTTTGCTTATAAATCGACTATTGTTCATTTGATCTGGAAATGGAGCACAGTGGATCGATGTGAAATGACGATTAAAATGTATGCCTAAATGGTTTGAACAATCTATTTAAAATTATAGGAGATATGACGTTTTTTATACCCTTGCAGAGGGTATATTAAAATTGTCACGATGTTTGTAACGCATAGAAGGAAGCATTTCCGACCACATAAAGTATATATATTCTTGATCAGCATGACGAGCTGAGTTCATTTCCGTCTGTCCGTCTGTCCGTCCGTCCGTCCGTCCGTCCGTCTGTCCGTCTGTCCGTCTGTTTCTATGCTATCTCCTCCCTCAGTTTTAAAGCTATCTTGACCAAACTTTGCAAAAAGTCTTTAAATACAAATACGCTGCACATTTGTCGGAATCGGCCGGATCGGATCACTATATCATATAGCTGCCATAGGAATGATCGGTCCAAAAAATTGTTTTAGTGAGAAAAACTTTTTTGTTTTTCATCGTAGCGTCTTCAATCGTGGTATATATTAGTTTTAAGTGCTTCCACACAATTCTGGAAAAATTTATTCAAATCGGTTGACTATAGCATATAGCTGCCATATAAACGGTCGGTCAAAAAAATAGTTTTTGTGAGAAAAACTTTTTTGTTTTCCATCGTAGCATAACCAATCGAGGTATATATTATTTTTATATACTTTCACACAATTCTGGAATAATTTATCGAAATCGGATGACTATAGCATATAGCTGCCATAGGAACGATCGGTCTATAAACTAATTCTAATGAGAAAAACTTGTTTGTTATCAGTGGTAGCGCCTTTCAAAAACTGCAAGGGTATTTAAAACATCGGAGTAGCCGATGTTAGCCTTCTATTTCCATTTTACTTTAGTTTTTACAGTGGTTCGAAGTTGAATAATTTTTTAAACATTTGAATTTGTGATTTTTTTGGTTTCAAATGTCAACTTTGGGAGCGTATAAAAACCTAACGGATATTACGATTTGAATTTGGTTGATTTTATTTAAAAGATGGATCAATTCTTAATTGAAATGCATTTACTCATTTTTATTATTCTGAATATGGATGTTGGAACTCAGGTTTTGGATGGACACTATTTTTGGGTCAATTTTGTACCATTAATAGTCTCGGAAAAAAAGGTTCGCTCGTCGCCATGATTTTGAAGCATGAAAATCATGTAGTAGCTAATAATTAATGTAATGTAAAAGTTGCAGCTGCGTATCCCCGCGTAAGTAGACGCTGCAATGATATATGCCAAGTAACGTGCAGGTAAAGCAGGCCAATCCCAGTCGAAAATAAAAGAGGAAAAAATGTTCTGTTCATTGCATGCAAGGATCTTACGTATGGAGTTCATGCTTAAATGGGAATATACTCTTCCACAACAAAGAGGCGACTCTGATGACAGTGCCAACACAAAACCAAGTGAAAGTATAAGATAACCGGATATACAAAAAAAGTTCTTGGCAGAACTCGTGCTAAAAGTCGACTACCCCAAGCGGGGCTATTGAAACACAAATGATGGAAATAACGATAAGGCAACTGCTCAGATAACAGAAATTCATCTGGATGTCATCAAGAGGTAAAAGATCATTATCAATGTCTTAAGCTGTGGTGAAAATGTTGAAGCATGCAAATATGGAAAATATGCTAAGGAGACAAGAAATCTTTTATGTACAAAAAATCCGAAAAAAACTATCTCCTACTGTTCATAAAATATTAGATCATGGTGAGCAGATAATACAACGACAACTACACAGAGAAAAAAATAGAAGGCTTACATCGGCTACGCCGATGTTTTAAATACCATTGCAGTTTTTGAAGGCGCTACCATTGATAAAAAAAAAGTTTTTTTTTTTAAACTAGTTTTTAGACCGATTTTGATAAATTTTTTACAAATTTGGAGAAAGCATATGAAACTAATATATACCATGATTAGGGACGCTACGATAGAAAACAAAAAAGTTTTTCTCACTAGAACTAGTTTTTGGACCGACCGTTTATATGGCAGCTATATGCTATAGTAATCCGATTTTTATAAATTTTTTCAGAATTGTGTGAAAGCATATAAAACTATTATATACCACGACTGGTGACACTACGATGGAAAACAAAAAAGTTTTTCTCACTAGAACTTGATTTTTGACCGACCGTTTATATGGCAGCTATATGCTATAGTCGTCCGATTTTGATAAATTTTTTCAGAATTGTGTGGAAGCATATAAAACAAATATATACCACGATTGGTGACGCTACGATGGAAAACAAAAAAGTTTTTCTCACTAGAACTAGTTGTTGGACCGATCATTCCTATGGCAGCTATATGATATAGTCATCCGATCCGGCCGATTCCGACAAATGTGCAGCGTATTTGTATTTAAAGACTTTTTGCAAAGTTTGGTCAAGATAGCTTCAAAACTGAGGGAGGAGATAGCATAGAAACAGACGGACGGACGGACAGACGGAAATGAACTCAGCTCGTCATGCTGATCAAGAATATATATTAGGGCGGGTCGATTTGTATGGGGCAAAAAAAATGAAATAGGCGTATAGCAGAATCGCAATCTATGGACAATTCTAAGAACATTTGCCCAAGAAACCATAGGTCTAAAATAAAAACTTAGCCGCCGCATTTCAACCTTTAGGTTTATAAATAACACAGGTCAAAAAAATGACCAACATTGTGTTGTCCAGCCTTGCTGGTATATAAATATGATAAAAGATATCTGCCCAGATTCCAAAACTGGCTTCGGTTTAGCTCCATCGGTTGTTGGTCGCAAGATTTGGCGGAAAAACAAATTTAATGCTCTTTTTTCTTAATATTGGCCCTACTTGGCATTAATTTCTGAACTTGTGGAGTCTATACGACAGATTACATATCAATGGAAAATAATTATAGCCAAAAGAGTCAGAATTGGACTTTAAAGTCGGACAATTCACGATTTATAGTAATATTTTAAAACAAATAATTTACTTTAGGCCAGTATGGTTGTTTGATTTGTATTTTAACATCCTTACCATATGGCCAAATTTTATCTAATTATGTAAATTTTTTGCATTTACCGGAGCTTTTTTTGTCAAGGGTTTTTCGGTGTGGTAAAATAAAATAAATTTAAGTTTATGGGAGGACAACTAGATTTATACACAAATTTTTTAAGGAGAATATAAAAGACCACTTGATTTCCCATTAGTTATTTAGGTCTGGTTTAGTTTTATCTAAATTCTATTTTGAACCAAGTAGCCTTTTAACAGTTCCTATACAAATTTTGTGTATTAATCTAGTTATCCTCCCATAAATTTTAATATTTGTTTTTTAAACAGGCCAAAACTTGGCCAAATAAGTTGATTTAAATGCAAAAAAATTTACATAATTAGAGAAAAAGTTCGGCCATATGCTAAGGATGTTCAAATACAAATCAAACAACCACACTGGCCATAAAGTAAAATATTTGTTTTAAAATATAACTATAGATGGTGGGTTGTTTTTTTTTTTGTTTTTTCTTTTTGTTTTTTTTTTTTTTTTTTTTTTTTTTTTTTTGTTTTTTATAGACTCCACAAGTTCAGAAATTAATGCCAAGTAGGGCCAATATTAAGAAAAAGAGCATTAAATTTGTTTTTCCGCCAAATCTTGCGACCAACAACCGAAGGAGCTAAACCGAAGCCAGTTTTGGAATCTGGGCAGATAACTTTATCATATTTATATACCAGCAAGGCTGGACAACACAATGTTGGTCATTTTTTTGGCCTGTGTTATTTATGAACCTAAAGGTTGAAATGCGGCGGCTAAGTTTTTATTTTAGACCTATGGTTTCTTGGGCAAATGTTCTTAGAATTGTCCATAGATTGCGATTCTGCTATACGCCTATTCAAAAAATAAATCGACCCGCCCTAATATATATACTTTATGTGGTCGGAAATGCTTCCTTCTATGCGTTACAAACTTCGTGACAATTTGAATATACCCTCTGCAAGGGTATAAAAATTTATTTGAAATGGCAGACATTTCCACATTTTTATACACTTGAAAAGTGTATATTAATTTTGCCCAGAAGTTTGTAACGCATAGAAATATTCATTTCCGACCCCATAAACTATATATATTCTTGATCAGGACGACGAGCTGAGTTCATTTCCGCTTGTCCGTCCGTCCGTCTGTCTGTCCGTCTGTCTGTCTGTCCGTCTGTTTCTACGCGAACTAGTCTCTCAGTTTTAAAGCTATCGAGCTGAAATTTTGCACAGAGTCTTCTTTTTACTGCACGTAACTAATATGTCGGAACCGGCCGGATCTGATAACTATATCATATAGCTGCCATAGGAACGATCGGTCTAGGAACAAGTTCTAGTTTGAAAAACTTTTTTGTTTTCCATCGTAGCGTCACTAATCTTGGTATATGTTAGTTTTATATGCTTTCTCATAATTCTGAAAAAATGTATCAAAATCGGATCACTATAGCATATAGCTGCCATAGGAACGATCGGTCGAAAAATAAGTCTTTTTGAGAAAAACTTTTTTGATTTCTATCGTAGCGTCTCCAATCGTAGTATATATTTGTTTTATATGTTTCCACATAATTCTGCAAAATTTTTCTCACAATCGGATGACTATAGCATATAGCTGCCATATAAACGGACGGTCAAAAAACTACTTCTAGTGAGAAAAACTTTTTTGTTTTTTATCGTAGCGTCCCCACTCTTGGTATATATTAGTTTTATATGCTTTCACATAATTTCGAAAAAAAATAATCAAAATCGGATGACTATAGCATATAGCTGCCATAGGAACGATCGGTCGGAAAATGTGTTTTACTAAGAAAATTTTTTTTTTATGGTATCAAATTTTTATTATCAATGATTTAAAAATTTTAAATATCTGATATCTATATCCTATATATATTTTTCCAGTTAAATCAGTTGGAGTAAAGTTTTTCAAGTGTATTAAAACTTCGGCACAGTCGAAGTTAGCTTTGCCTTCTCGTTTCATATCAATTTCACTCCGATATGACAAAGATTAACTTGATATGATAAAAATATCAGTACGATCTTTTTTATATAAAAAAAAACTTGCCTGGTCTGAGGCGAACTCGAGACCTTGCACTTAACAGCCAACGTACACGTTTATGGACAAACGTCTAAGAGACTATTTATGTAAAGTATGAACAAATTTTATATTTTTAAACGAGAAGCATATAAAACTAATATATACCAAGATTAGTGACGCAACGATGGAAAACAAAAAAGTTTTTCTCACTAGAACTAGTTTTTTGACCGACCGTTTCTATGGCAGCTATATGCTATAATGATCCGATTTTGATAAATTTTTCCAGAATTATGTGGAAGCATATAAAACTAACATTTACCAAGATTAGTGACGCTTCAATGGAAAACAAAAAAGTTTTTCTCACTAGAACTAGTTTTTTGACCGACAGTTTATATGGCAGCTATAGGCTATAGTGATCCGATTTTGATCAATTTTCCCAGAATTATGTGAAAGCATATAAAACTAACATATACTAAGATTAGTGACGCTACGATGAAAAAAAAAAGTTTTTCCCACTAGAACTAAGTCTTAGACCTATCGTTCCTATTGCAGCTATATGATATAGTCATCCGATCCGGGCGGTTCCGACATATTAGTTGCGTGCAGTAAAAAGAAGACTCTGTGCAAAATTTCAGCTCGATAGCTTTTAAACTGAGGGAATAGTTCGCGTAGAAACAGACAGACAGACGGACGGACGGACAGACGGAATTGAACTCAGCCCGTCGTCCTGATCAAGAATATATAGAGTTTATGGGGTCGGAAATGAATATTTCTATGCGTTACAAACTTCTGGGCAAAATTAATATACACTTTTCAAGTGTATAATAAAAGATCAGTTTAACCAGCAAAGATTAAATTGATATTGAGCCTTTTTTTTCTCTGTGTATTATCGATAGGAGAGTTGTCAGAAAAAGCCCAAGAATCTAAAAACTAGGACTACAAAAGGTATAGATATGCGAACACGTGCAAAATATATCGACATCAAGAAAACACGGACCTTTCCAACATGTTGTCGGCCTCCTCTGATCCCCGTATCTCATCTCTTAGACACATCCGAACACTCGACGAATTAACTGAAGAATATTTACCAGAAATATTATATCTATTAAGTACTAATGATATGAATACCTATATTGACAACATGTTGAAAGAAAATAAACAATTCCAATGTTAGAACTAATTTTTTATGAAAATAAATTTTTTTAAGTAATTTCAAAATATATTTTTAGTAAATTTAGTTAATTGTAGTTAGTTTTAAAACATAATTTTCAATAAATCGTTAAAAAAAAGTTAAAATGTTTTGCCTATTTCATGAAATCTTTTCAGTGTATTCAAATATGAACTTTAGCAGCCGATCCTGAGTTACCCTGTTGACCTACAAAGACATGCTCATTTTAAAGCTACATCAATTCTCTTTATTCGTCCCTTTGAAATTTTTCAAATATCTCTTTCCGTTCAAACGTTATGATTTTGGCAACGCTAAATCGGCGAAACGAGCCACTGTGCGACGCGTCGTAGAGAGGTGTCATGTTTTGTGCGTTTGAAGTTAAGAGTCGCAGGCATTTAATTAAAAATTAAGCCTCAAATTTTAGTTTTAATCTATATATTTACTAAAAATACCTATTATAATCAATATCCTTAATATCCCGCTTAATAAATATTTTGTGAAACCCCCCATATCTAAAAATATTTTTTAAATCTCCACCATACTAAAAAAATTACTTAAAAGGTGAAAAGTATTTATGTTACATATAAAATTTGTTATTTACAATACATTCCACTGTCTCAAATGCAAATCTTTTGAAACCGAATAACTTGATCGTTTTTCTGGAACGGGAACAGCTACAAATTCCGAATCCGCATGATGTGATCGAAGTCCAAATTGTGTGTTTGTTTACTTATTTATTTATTTTATTTTTGTTTGATATTTTTTTTATTTATTTATTAATTGTTTTTATTTATCAACTTATTTTTAAATTATACCCCCCCCTGTTTCATTTAGTCTTGCTTTGTCTACGTCGTGTACGTCGTCCTCTCCTATTTTGTTCCCACGCTTCTTCCTCAGTTACGCGGTTACTTTTTGGCGTCCCTTTAACCAGATGACGGCCCCCCCCCCCCCCCCCTCCCGTTTTTCCACGCCCCCACCCCCGCTGGTCCGCATCCCCCCCCTCCCCCCCCCGCACCCGCCCACGACCGCCTTTTACACTTTTTTGCTCCCCCCCCCCTCCTCTTTCCCCACCCCCGCTATCTTTCCTCTTCACTGGCCACCTCGATCCCCCGTTCTTTTTTTCACCTTTTTGTAATTTTGTTTTAAATTTTATTTTAGATAGGAGAAGGTATTAAGTGGATAATGATAAAAATTCACCAAATTCTCAAACTGCTCTCTTACCTAACGAAATTATATTTTTTCCTTAACCAGAGAAGAATTTTAAAAAGCTTGTTTCATTCAAATATAATAAAGCAGCAGCCTTAAAGACACCCATTTAGGAAAATTCAGCAGATTGGATCAAAGTCCTTTATTGATCCTTATCATCGTTACCCTGTAACTTAACAGCTTTCCTTACTAGCCAACCTCAAACTCCTGATGATGATAATGATGATGTTGATGATGAATGTAGAACAACTTCTCGAACAACATTAACGTTGATTGATCGTTTAAAAGCTTTTATTAAGTCATAGCACCGCGATCGTTCTTTTAGTTTTCTGTGTTACCTTTTTTTTACTCCCATCTGTTGATCATATGTAATTTATTTGTCATATCACGTGTTAAACATTTAACAACTCATGGGCTAGGCCCGAGAGCCGAGTCAGAGTCGAAGTCCCCATAACCGGAGGCGAGTGCAAGTGCAGAAATCGAATGAAAACAGCAACAACAACAACTGCAACAGAGTAAAAAAAAAACATTTGCACAAAGATCAATCTTTGCTGGTGGAAGGAAAACCCAGGCAATAAGTCAAAACAATGGCCTGTCGCCAATGTCGTCGTTCCAAGTCCAAGTTGTTGACTGCAAGTCGTTGTCCCGGCCGTCACTCAAACCCCCAAGATTAGCCTTGACTCTGAGGCAATGCTAAACGAGTTGAATGAGTGGAGAAATGAGACAGTAATAGGCTTCTTAGTTGAGATAGTGAGACAAGGAGCAAACAAAAAGAAGCTACTCGTAAGCTTTTGAGTGGGTGGTGGACGACAACACTGATTGAGGATTTTTTTAAGGATTGTATACACTCGGAAAATAATCAGGGATTTTGGCATTGAATATAATTGAACCAAGTACAAACTACAATAAACAAACAATATTGTTTGTAGAAAGAACGAAGAGACTCCAAGAAACTTTGTGCAAGTACAAGCCTTGTAAATGATCGAGTGTGCTTCGAAGATACCCGTTGCAGATCTCTCATCGACATTTACAAATTTACCTGATTTTTAATGACAATAAAAAGTCGAATGAATCACTTTTTATGTCTTCAATTAACGTTACTGTTAATTAACTTTCGTACACTTAAACGACTAATAAAAGAGCCTGGTCGACGGTAAATGGAAGGTGAAGAAGGAGCTTTTACAGAGCAGATGTGCTTAGTTTATATCTTCATTTTACATTTTGGCTTTTGAACTCTAACACTTTTCAGAGACGTTCAACAAAAATGGCAATGTGTGGCTCAGTGAGTATCGTGTGCCCTGCAGGAGGTTGTGGGTTCGATCTCGCTTCGGAACACCGATTCAATACTTTACAAAGATTTTATGGGTGAACTTTTGAGAAAAATATTTTTGTACCTAAACTATATGATTAAAGGTAAGTTCTTGATTCGATCGTTTTTTGAAAAAGAAGAGGTATGGTTCGGGAGAATGAGTTCATGACCCAGTTTAAGAGAACCAAAATGCCTGAAACGGTCTAATTAAAAGTTATTAATGGACTTGACATTGTTAGTCTTTTATGTTCTTAATCCAAGAAATTAAGTTCTAAAACTTAGAACGTGTTTTCTAAAATTTTGTTAAATCACCATAAGTACAAAAAACGATCTCGATCCTTTCTTTTCCACACCCTCTATTTGCATACATTTGATTACTGAACATTACCCGCCATAGAGTCATAAATACTCGTATTTTCCATCCAGTTTATAGACTGATCACTTGATGCAATAAAACGATTAAAAAACTTCAACTCAACGCCTCCAGAAAGAGAGTTGCAATGTTACAAGCGTTTGCTTTGCATGACGAATAGAAAAACTAACCCAAAAGTCACGCTAATAGTAAATTGAGCTTCGGCTCCGAGTCCAACTTCCCAAATTGCAACAAAAAAAAAAAAGAAAAATCATATGCAACAATTGACACCCTCTAGGCACACGTCGTCGTCATCAGCAACAGCAGCAGATGAAGAAGGTTCCCAGCCAGCCAAACTCTGATGATGGTAAAGTGGATTAATGTGGCATGAAATGATTCCTTCCTTTTGTTTATGTGTGTTTGTGTGTGTAGAGTGGACACCGGTTCTCACACGCAGACTCTAACGAGTTTTTCGCTACCTGTACGAAAACTTTTGTGGCCAAAACCCGTATGGGTTGTATGGGTTGATGCAGGGCATTTCCCAGGCTCGTTTGATAACACAATTTCTGGCGCGAGAAGATCTACGTTTACCGCAAAGTGCACACACACACAATATATGTGGGTTCAGCCTGGTCATGGTGTGTCCCGCGGTTATTACCTCACTAATAACAAAAGCCACACAAAACTTGTAAACTAGTAACGGGTCAATGTTGGTCCAAGAAATGCCCCTACTAACTCTTAGCAGTCACAGATATGAGTCATTCTTCGTGGAATAGCTAAGAATGTTGGCTGCAAAAATTATAAAAAAATGCTTTTCTGTTATGTTTTGCCTTAGAATTATCACACCAAACCAATCACCAAATAATCAAAATATTGTGGATAAGTGGAGACGACAGTAAATGGAACAATCACTGAAGCACATTATTCTTAGCATCTGAAACTATTCAATTCTTATAAGAGCCAAAAAAAAAATTAAAAATATTTTTCTTGAAATCGGCAGATTTGTCAGATTGAATTAAATCCTAGAAGGCCAGGGAGAATGCTTAATTAAAGAACCATTTTGTGATTTGACCACCGTAATGAGCAGGCCATTTTGTGATTTTTTTCCTTTTCAACACATTCTTCCTGCCCTACTAGGACTAAATTCAATCAGAAAAAAATAAACTTAAAATCCGCTGTCTACTTATAGGCTTAAGTCTTGAAAACTCTTACCTCGGTATTTTATAATTCTTATTCCTTTTGCCTTACTTAGGTCCAAAATTGCATTTACCTAGTCAAAGGTTATTTTTATTTCGTATATTTCTTTGGCTTATCATAAACTGTAAAGAAAATTGAGAAATTGTTGTGTATGATAGTTTGAATAAAAATAATTCTGAAGACTTAGACGGGATTAACATAATAAAGCAAACTTCATGAAGTTTTCCTAGTAGGCGAGAGATTTTAATGTAGTCCTTTACTATTCGTTAAAAATGTCTGAAAGATTTGCTCTAAATTCCACGCCTACTAAGAAAACTACATGAAGTTTGCTTCATGGTGTAAATCCCGACTAAGACGAAATTTACATGATGAAGCAAATTTTGTGAAGTTTTCTTAGTAGGTGATAAATTGTTATAGATTTCTATACTATTCGTTTAAAAGGTCTGAAAGAATTCCCCTTAAATATCACGCCTACTTAGAAAACATCATGAAGTTTGCTTCATGGTGTAAATCCCGAATTACAGTACCAGTAATGGAAAATTGAACAAAACGAATAACAGTAATATAAAAATTCTTGAATTGAAATGGATGTGTTAACTTTAGGAATATAAAAGTGAAACTTTAGACTCTTTTCTGAGACATAAATAACAGAGTGTTACAAAACAAAAAAATTTAACATACTTTTTACGAGACCCAGTGTAGATTGTTGGGTTAGTTGCATAGCGTAGCATTTCCTTATACATGGTTTGTTCAATACACCCCCAAAATCCGAAGTTATGGCCCAAAAACAGCTTTTTGCTTACTTTTCTCCATTAAGTTAAAAAAATTCGCGCATGGACCGTTCAATTGTTTAAAACCTTGACGATTCCGATAGCAACGGAATGAATCTAATATATTATTATCAGTGGTTATATAGATTCCACGCGATGGCTGAGAAATGCGGGTTGCAGATATGGAATTTACATCCTTTATTATAATATTTCAACGTTACCCAGCACTGGTTTAACAATAGTGCTATACGCGATTTTTTCTTAAGTTCTATTGTAAAAGTCCATTCAATTCTACGTTATGCCTTCTACCTTTGAAAATTGTAGATATAGATATACCCTTTTTAGTAAAGCATTGTTCTTGCTAAAGTGAGTATATTTTACGTTGTTCAAAACTTTAAACGCGTTTTTCTCGAAAAGTCGTTTTTTGACATGGTAGCCATGATTGCGCCAGTTCTACTGAACCGATTTTGATCAGCCATGTTGCAATCGATGCATACTTAATGTAAATTCTGGCCCGTACCTCAATCAAGAGGAAAAACATTTTTTTCCAATTTTTTTTACAAAACTAAACTACAAAAAAAAACTTGAAAAATCTTAATTTTTTTGTAAATGAAAATATGATTAAGGTACGGGCCAGAATTATATTAATTCTGATCATAACCTCATTTACCGTTTTCAATTCCGATAACCTAGAAAACCACCAAAAATTCCAGGAATCATGGCTAGCACCTACAACACCTTTTTTTCACAACCACACAAAAACTATACCATTTTAATAACCTTAAAAATATTGAGTAGGCCGAAGATAACTTTTTGAACAGCCACTACATACAAGAAATCCAAACCTTTACTTTTTTTCATTTTTATTTATTTTTTATTTAATTAATAAATAACACAAAACAAAAAACCAAATTTAAAAAGCTCTTACTCATAAAACCCTGTTCAAAGGTAGAAGACCACCTTAATCAAATGTGGTTCCAATAAATTTGGTTACCATTTGACGACGCTATTCGCAGATTTCCGAGCACACCTTGTTCTTTTTAAAAATTTTTATAATAGTGTGAGTGCTCCTAAAAGTATACTATTTTTATTTTTTGTGCGCTAACATTTTATACTATGTTGAAGTCTGGCGGGAAGTTTAAATACAATTTTTTAAATACTAAAAACACAAATATTTGACCACGTTCATGTAGTTTCATTGTTTATTTTAAATTTGTAGAATATTCCTTATAAATTGTAACATTGGTGATTATCCATAACTTTTACACTTATGAGTTTTAATCAGCAACTTCGCTCCACAGATTTACGTGTTGTGCATTCCCATTTCTCCAGGCGACCTCCTTTTGCTTCCTCTTAAAAATGGAACGTAATCATTAAAAATCGCAAAATTATCATTATTTTTTATTTTACTTTTTTTCACCCAGAAAATAATAATTATTTTTAATTTTTTGACTTAAACCATAATGATTTCCTGAGTGGAAAAATAAAAAAATAATGATTATTATTTTTTGATTGAAAAAATATCACTCAAGGCCCGAAAATTTGTTATTCGATTTTTTTGACCTGGTAGCTATGATTGCGCCAGTTCTACTTAACCGATTTTAATCAGCCAATCGACGCAGAGTTAATGTTATTCCTCAATCATTAAAAAATGTTTTTTGTCCCCCCTACATTAAAAAAAATTGTTTACCAAATTTGTTTACCTTTAAATTGGATTTTATATCTTCGTATTGGTTCACTTTATAAGGATTAGCATCAATTTCGCAACAGCTCTCTTTGATAGAGTCGTAATCGGACCTTGAGTGATATTTTTGAGTGAAAAATTAAAAATCACAAAATAATCATTATTTTTTATATTTTCGCACATAACAAATCAACAATTTAAAAATCATTGCAGAATTGCATAGATTATCCAAAAAGAACCCCGCAGGTATAATTCATATATTTTTGCGGCTACTCCAAGTGGTTGATTTTTATACTCTTTACCGAAGGTACACAGAGTATATTGGGTTTGTGCAAATGTATGTAACAGCCAGAAGGAAGCATCTCCGACCCCATAAAGTATATATATTCTTGATCAGCATCAACAGCCGAGTCGATATAGCCATGTCCGTCTGTCCGTCTGTCCGTCTGTCTGTCCGTCTGTCCGTATGAACGAAGAGATCTCAGAGATGGTAAGAGATAGAGGTTTGAAGTGTATGGAACATATATTTCTTTTACTTGCAGGCAGATCAAGTTTAGTTTTGATTTTTGCCACGCCCCCTGCCTCCCCCGCAAATTTAAAAAAACGAAATAACTCCCACAATTTTCAAGATAGATAGTTCGAACATTCTAGACATATATTCTACTACTTATTTTGAATCGACCCGCCATACATCATTTTTCGATCAGATGAACGATATTAGAGCTATATGTAAAAGAAAATAAAAACCAACGCCAACAACAACACCGTTGCCATTGGTAGAACTTACGAGAAAGAGAGAGCGAGAAGGCAATAGCTAACTGGTAATTTCCCAATTGGACCTTGCTATGAGTGGAGCGATATAATTGAGATGGCCTGCGGTCAGAAATCACGCGTGATTCCAGCGTGACTAATATAGATACGTTTTTGTTAATAGGAAATTATATACAAATTTTATAATTTTACGGGTTTGTACTAGGTACTAGCCCCCATACATCGTTTTTCAACCAGATGAACGATGGTTGAAAGAGTTGCCACCCTCAGATTTTGAAAAAACCTCACACTTTAAAGTTATTAGTTTCGTACAAACAGGTACAGAGTATATTACAGTCGGGCTTGACCGACTTTCTTACTTGTTTATATTAAAAAATGCAAAATAATCAATATTTACGGTCCTTGCTCTCAACACATGCCTATTTCTCAGTGTGCCCGGATTCCAAAGAGTAACCACTCCTAGTTTTTATACCCTTGCAGAGGGTATATTAAAATTGTCACGATGTTTGTAACGCATAGAAGGAAGCATTTCCGACCACATAAAGTATATATATTCTTGATCAGCATGACGAGCTGAGTTCATTTCCGTCTGTCCGTCTGTCCGTCCTGTCCGTCTGTCCGTCTGTTTCTATGCTATCTCCTCCCTCAGTTTTAAAGCTATCTTGACCAAACTTTTGAAAAAGTCTTTAAATACAAATACGCTGCACATTTGTCGGAATCGGCCGGATCGGAGTATACATTAGTTTTATATGCTTTCACACAATTCTGAAAAAATTTATCAAAATCGGATGACTATAGCATATAGCTTCCATATAAACGGTCGGTGCAAAAACTAGTTCTAGTTAGAAAAACTTTTTTGTTTTCCATCGTAGCGTCACCAATCGTGGTATACATTAGTTTTATATGCTTCCACAGAATTCTGGAAAAATTTATCGAAATCGGATGACTATAGCATATAGCTGCCATAGGAACGATCGGTCTAAAAACTAATTCTAATGAGACAAACTTTTTTGTTATCAATGGTAGCGCCTTTCAAAAACTGCAAGGGTATTTAAAACATCGGCGTAGCCGATGTTAGCCTTCTATTTTTTTTTTTGCAATTGGCTCCTTAGAAATGGTTCCCACATTCATGTTTCACGATTTCTGGAAAAAGTGACGCCGTCCATACATGGGCAAATGAATGGATACATTTTTGTTCCTAATTATGAAATTTTTTTAACATCAAAGTGCACAAATAAAGTCTGTGCTTGGAATTTTATTTTTAGAACTCTATTATTTTTAAAGACTCAGTGCAAAATTTTAGCTCGAAAGCTTTCAAACTGAGAGACTAGTTTGCGTCGAAACAGACAGACGGACAGACAGACAGACAGACATACGGATAGACAAACGGACGGACGGACTTCTGGGCAAAGTGAATATACACTTCAAGTGATGTGATATATTCGTTGCAGAACGCAAACTTTCAAAAATAGCCGATTACTTTGTATTTTGTAGCCAACTAATCAAACTTGTGTTTGCAACCAAACAACAGAACGGACTCCATTTATTTCCATTAATTTTTTACATTTTCCAAAAATGTTGTAAACTATCTCAAAACATTTTTCATTCAGTTCATGTTTTTTTTGTTTGGTTCTTTTTTTCATTAAAATTCCTTTTGACTTCGTGAGCTGTGGCTAAATCAGCACAACTCCCACACCAAGTTAACCAACCATTCAGCACTTCGGTTTTCGTGCTCTACATAATTCATCATCAATCCGCAATCCACACAGTCAACAGAGTTGCCTGCCTGCGGGCCTTCTCCTGATGCTGCTGCTGCTGCCGCCGCCTGACTGCGATATTTCCAATCAGACAAAAATATTGGAGCAATTTCCTACTCGCAGAAAAAGAAACCTTTTGGCATATGACTTATTTGCCTGGCATATGGATAGGGCGGGGGGATGGTGGCGGAGGTAGATATGTCCAGTCTGCACCTACAACTTAACGCCGCCAACTATCGCCAGAGATGGTATCGACGGCTGGCTGGCTCTGGTCTGGCCTGGTCGCACCTTTTTGCCTTCGTTTTTGCTTCTTTTGCCAATTTACCTTTTGCTATTGGATTTTTCGTATGTTTGAGAGTCAACTTTGGCATGACTTTTCATCGCTGTCGATTGTCGTGATCAATTGAGAGCAATTTATTATGAAATGAGGGTGAATTATATGAATGAGCGTCGCGTCGCGTCGCATCGCATCGTATCGAGTCGCTTCGAACTCCTCAACTGCGTTAAGCGCCGCACAATTCTTTTGATCTCCCATCTTTTCCATCTCCGGATCGCTGCTTGGTTGCTGCACTTTGCATTCGGTTTGAGTTGTGAGTGTGATTTTTAAAAGTGTTTTACATGGGAAACGACATGATACCCGAAACGAGATACCTCGCCATGAGGTGGTTTTTCCTTGTTGTAAATTGTCTGTCGACAATTATTTTATTATGCTGTCAACACTTAAATGTAATAATGCCAATAATATTGTTTTATGACAGTCGCAATATCTTTTTGTGTGCAGCAACAACAACAACAACAAAGCAGCTCAGTTTTTCGTGCAACGCGAAAAACTCCTTCGATCGATCGCTCGATCGTTCGGTCGGTCGATCGCTTGGTGTTGCCTGGGGGCCACTTTTGGCTGTTTAATGTCGGTCTAGTTGTGGTCTCGTCGTCTCTTTTCGGTTTCGTTTTAGTTTTAGTTTTGTGGCTTTGAGGTCAGCCATGATTTTTCTGTTCTTCATCTTCCTCAGCTGCTTGCATATAGTTAGAGCTGGAGTTGAAGTTGAAGTTTTGGTGACTTGGTGGGAAATGAAGCTAGTGTAAAGTCAATTTTCAGTAATCCCAAGGCACTTAAAATGATCGCATTCTTGATTTTTTTATGGCCTCCACAGGTAATCTGTTCATTAGCCCAGCAAAAAAAAAAATAATAATGGGATTGCTCGGTAGCTGGAAAGCAATTAGCTATTTAGTCTTCTGTTGGTTGGGGCCAAAGCTGCTCTTATATAGTTCAAACTGTGTTTGCTTTGTTGGAGGTTTCTCCATGGGCAAAAGTTCAACTACCAAATTAACTCAATTGGATGAATTTATTGGAGGAAAAACTTTTTTACAAAAGTTACACACAAAAGGAAGCATTTTATTTATTTTGAATCAGCCTCAGTTTTAATATAATAATAATACAACCAAGACATCTTCTCTCACTCTCCTGGCTTAAGTTCAATTTATTCTACCACAAGAGAACGTAACCTACCTGTTGCGGACACAAGTCACAACGGTTGGTTTAAATACATTTATTTAACTTTAAATTATAATAGGTTATTTGTGCGGTTATTTTTGCGGTTTTGCGGTTTTGCGTTTCAAATTAGTGTTTTTACGTCCGTCCTCGGCGACACTTTTCTGTTGTGTGACCATATCTTCTTAACAAAATAATGTACAGGCTTGATTTCAGTATTGGAAGGTTACAAAAGCAAGATCGTAACAGCTGACAAATTAATACTTAAATGGAAACGGTTATAAATTCAAATTCAAACTTATTATCTATAGTATTTAAAGAAGTAACGAACTTTATCTAATTCTAACTTCAACATCCCCCCTCCTTGTGAAGACTTCTAGGGTTCACCATCAATAGCAAGTTTTAGCACGATCAGCTTCGATACAGGCCTGCGCAATGTTTTATCTGCGATCTTTACATCAGCCGTTCTTATTTGGTTGTCCTTGGCTCTGTAGACTTTAACGATACGACCTCGTTTCCACATATTTCGAGGCAGCGATTCATACATTATAATAACCAAATCATCTATTTTTATCGGCTCTGTGACGTCGTGCCACTTTGGGCGACAAACGAGTTGAGGCAAGTATTCCGTAACCCATCTTTTCCAGAAACGATCCTTCATAGTTTGTGCAATACGCCACTGCTTGCGCAAACATACATCCGTACCATCCAAGCATGGAGTCTGTGTGTTGTTCGAGCATCCTATAAGAAAGTGGTTTGGAGTCAGTGGTTCCTCATCCTCATGTGAGATAGGCAGTTCTGTAAGGGGGCGGGAATTCAAAATGTTCTCAGCTTCAATTAAAGTTGATCTCAAAGTTTCCACCCGAGGTGTGACATCACGTAAAGTTTTCTTCAGAAGTTCCTTGATAATGCGAATTAATCGTTCCCAGCAACCTCCGGCGCTAGGATTTGCTGGACAATTAAAAATCCACTCTATTCCGTTGCGAACTGCCTCATCGTTTAGTTTGTCGACGTCAAACAGTTCCATGTTGTTTTGTAATTCTTTTTTGGCTCCAATACAATTTGTACCATTGTCACTTCGCATGACCAGCGGGATTCCTCTACGGTTTATAAAATTTCGCATACATATTATGAAGGCATCTGATGACAAGTTCTCTGCAATTTCCAGATGTGTTGCTCGAACAGTCAAGCAAGTGAATATGACAGCCCAGCGTTTTTCATGTCGTCTACCCACTGTCACTGTAATTGGGCCGAAGAGATCCACGCCAGTGTATGTAAATGGACGCACATAGGGGTTATCCTTTCCATCGGCAGTTGGCCCATTAGTGGTGTCTTCGGTTGGCTGTGATCAATTATACACTGGTTACATTGACTTTTTACTTTTTTCAATAACGTTCTGGCCTTTGGTATCCAAAAACGTTGACGGCATTCATTGATGATTACAGCATGGTTTTGATGGTGAAATTTAACATGAAAAGACATCATAACCAAATGTGACACTCGATGTTTTGGCGGCAAAAGAATTGGTCGTCGTGCGTCGAATGGTAAGTATACGGCTTCATCGATACGCCCAGTGAGACGTAGAAGACCATCCTCATCTAATGTTGGTGCAAGTTTATATAAGGTGCTACTCTTTGAAACGTTGCCACCCCGTGACAACATGGCTATGTCATCTGCATACGCGTCTTGTTGAACCAATTTACAGATTGTCTTTTCGGCTTCTCGAAGTTCGGCAGCTGTGATTGGTCCCCTGGCCCGTTCATGACTTCTTTTGATGAAAACTCCCTTGGCCCTTAGTAACCAGGCGACAACCCTCTTAAGCTTTAAAAAAGAAGAAAACTTAGTAAAATCAATGAACGACTCGCTCACATTTAGGTTCAAAACATGGAGATTTTGGATTTCTTCTTCCAGTGGCTCGCTCGGTGCTCTAATGATAATGTCTGGCCACTCTGACTGTGCTGCTTTTAAAAACGTAGGACCTGACAGCCAGAGACTTTTGTGGTCTATCCGTGGAATGGTCTCTGGACGTGTGGCTGAATCTGCTGAGTTGTCTTCTGTGGAAACCCATTTCCACTGCTTCGGATCTGTGGCAGCTATTATTTCGGCTATTCGGTGCCCCACAAACGGCTTAAATCGTCTAGATGATGAATGTATCCAATGAAGTACTGTTTTAGAGTCACTCCAGAACGTCGTGCTTTGTACTGATATGTGATGATGTTCGTTAACCAATTTATAGAGTCGGACGCCCAGAACTGCTGCCTGCAGCTCTAAGCGCGGAATGGACAACAATTTCCTTGGGGCAAGACGTGTTTTTCCCATTATGAAAACCACATCCGAGTCAGTTTTTTCCAAGTTTGTTATGAGCAAATAAACTGCAGCGCTGTATGCATACTGGCTGGCATCCACAACTATGTGGAACTGTAATATACTATTGTCGTTTAAACTTGATGAATACCAACGAGGCAGTTGGAAACGATGCATATTTTGTAATTCGGACCACCAATTCGCCCAAGTCTTATGCATATCTGGTGGCAGATTATCATCCCAGTCCATTTGGCAATTCCATGTTCTCTGTATTAGCACCTTGGCAATTAGGTGGAAGTCTGCGATCAATCCGAATGGATCAAAAACTGCCATCACGATGCCCAGGAGTTCTCTTTTTGTCGGTACTCGTTTGCCCTTCATGACATCGTTTGGGATGCGATGAAATTTTGTCTCGAATTGAAAGACGTCCTTCTGTGTATTCCAGTACATGCCCAGAACCTTATCGCTCGTGCCTTGACTCTCCATGTTGACTGTTTTTTCGACACACTGTGAATTGTTCATAATAGTTTCAATTTTTCCTGAGTTTGAAATAAAGTTGCGAAGTTCAAACCCTCCTTTACTGTGTATATGAACGATCTGCTGACAAATTTGTATAGCCTTTTCTTCTGAATCGAAACTCATTACCAAGTCGTCTACATAGTGGTGATGTACGATGGCATTGACAGCTTCAGGAAACTGTTCTGCAAATTCCTCTGCATTTGTGTTCTTTACATACTCAGCACAATATGGTGAACAAGTTGCGCCAAATATAAGTGATGTCATAGCAAAATGTTCAACCGGTTTTGTAGCATCTCCATTTCGCCATATAAATCTTTGAGCTGACTGATCCTCTGGTCTAATCCTGATTTGCGAGAATATTTCTCTAATATCCGCCGCAACTCCAAATTGTTTCAAGCGAAAGCGAAGTAATATTGATATTAGTGGTTTTGCTTGATCTGGACCTTTGTGAAGTGCTGTATTAAGGGACACTCCGTTAACCTTGGCTGCAGCATCAAAAACTATACGAAGCTTGTCAGGTTTGTGCACCGTTTGCACCGCAAAATGTTGTAAATACCACACGATTCCCTCTTTATTGTTGATTTCCTCACTCGACAACTTTCTTGCATATCCTTTCTGTACATATTTTTCCATCTCAATCTTATACTTTCTTGCAAATTCCTTGTCATTCTGCATTTTCTTTTCGATTCCAAACAGCCTTTTCTCAGCCATAGGATAGCTCTCAGGTAGCTTTACGGTTTCTTTCCAAGTTAACCCAATTTCAAATTGATTGTTTAGTCGTCTGCATGTCCTGTCTGTAATTTCTTTAGCTCTTTTTATGTCAGTTGGCTCAAGCTCTGGCAAATTATTCATTCCGAAATTGTCCGCTGTAATATACTCCTTTACTATATTATGCAACTCGTCCTCTTTATTGTTGTTTATGAGCAGCATAACTGGATTTTTCGTGGCTAAATGACTTGCTGGTCCATATGCTAACCAGCCCAATTTGGTTTTAACAGCTACTGGATGCCTGTTTCCGTTTTCAACAATTGTCTTTGATAACCCTAGGTATAGGTTATCGAGTCCTATCAGAAGTACTGGCTTGGCTTTTTCATAACTTGAAACTGGTACAGAATGTAGATGTTTATACCAATTCCGGTCAAAAGATTGTTCTGGCAAATTTAGATTTTTAACAGTCCGAATCCCCTTCAGTTTGTATTCGACTGTCTGATCCCTATCCATAACTGTACAGTTGACATTCATTGACATTTCTGTCGTCACTTTATTGTCGTACCATTGCAATGATAATGATTCCTTTTTACCTTTTAGGCCCAAGATAACTGCTATATCTTCGTCCACTATTGTCACGGAGCTACCTTCATCGAAAAGCGCAAATGCTTCAAGTCTTCCATTTGGCCCACACAGATTTATGGGAATTATTTTGAATAAAAAACCATTACTTTGTTCTTGGCAATTCAGTATGGGTTGTGAAGTCTTCGAAGTAGATGTACCTGGGATATGATCTGCTACTGATGAAACTGTAGCATTTGAACGTGGTTGCTGTTGTCCGTCTGCTGCATTAAAGTGTAATGTTTGGTGATGCATACGCTTGCATCCGTTGATGTTACAGCCTTTTTTCTTAGAACATCCTTGTATTTGATGACCCTTGCTAAGACAACAGAAGCATATGCCATAGGATCGGGCAAAGTTCCATCGTCCAGTGTTATCCATCTCCTTCCACTGCTTACATTGGTCTATAAAGTGCGTTTTCTGACATAAAAGACAACTGGAATAATTCGGTTGCACTCCAGCATGTAGCATCGGCTTTGGGTGTTTTGTTATAGATTGTTTCGATGATGTTTCTACAACCATAGGCAACTGTCCAACTATTCTGGCCAACTTAGATAACCAATCTGAGAATTCGGAAATAGTTGGCTGGTTCTTCAGAGTGCAGACATAATCCAACCAACTTAACTGTTTGTCGTTGGGTAGTTTACTTATAAGTTCATGTAACAAAGTTGGGTTGGCTAGCTGTTCTTTACTGTTGGCAGACTTTAAAAAGGCGACAGCTCCCCGAACCTTTGTGGAAAAGCTGATTAACTGTTCTGGTTTATTGTATGGTATCCTGGGAAGTTCTTTAATTTTATTCAGCTGCGTGTATATGAGTATTTCAGATCTACCAAAACGAAACTTCAACTCTTCGAGTATATTGGGCACATCTTCTGGGTAAATCATCATAGCGGATACTGCTTCCCTGGCCTCTCCAGTGAGGCATTTGTGTAGTCGTATCAAATTTTGTCGGTTGCTGTATTGAAAGGCATTTGTCGTGTCATTGTAATTAGCAATAAAAAGAGGCCAATCCTCCGGTGATCCTGAATACTCCGGCAGATCATGTAATTTTGAATACATTTGCTCCTCCGTTGTTCTGATTTCCTGCGTCTGTGATGATTCTGTAGAAATATGCGCCTGTATTGATTCTATGTCTGGTTTATTTGTTGCTGCTTCACACGCCGCCGACGTCATCGATTCTGCTTGCACTGCTTTCTTTGCCGATTTCTTTGGTGTCCACATTTCCATTGGTTTCAACTGTTCATTATTAATTTGTTGAAATATCTGTTTAATATCATTTCTGTTCTGCTCCGTAGTCGTAATGTTTTGCTTTACTAATATTTTGATATCGTTCATACACTTTACCAAAACATTAAACTGATTCATTTCATATTCCTTTTCGCGCACTGTTTCGTCAAGTTGATCCTGTTCTTCGTCTGAACTCATTTTTGAACTTCTTAAATTGTATTTACGCATGAACTTTAATTTTCCAATAAATTATTTCACAATGTTTTTCTTCTGTATTTGACCAAGTCAAATCTTGTTCAAAACTTTGTCTCTGTCTCTGTTTCACTCCACTTCGTGAATTTCACAATGTTTTTCTTCTGTATTTGACCAAGTCAAATCTTGTTCACAACTTTGTCTCTGTCACTGTTTCACTCTCCACTTCGTGAATTTCACAATGTCTCGTTTTTATGTATGTATGTTAGATGGCGGCCTGCGTTATATACATACAGCTTCTATGTACTATTCGCGCCAAACTGCTGCCACACACACACACAATCTGTAGGTTCTATAATTCTCGAATTCGTTACACTCCAGAGGTAACATCTATGTACAGTTCCAATGTATACTACACGCCAATGGTAACATACATTTCCAAGATTCCATTTGCTCCACTGTCGATGGCCGGCAAATTGTCCAAATTCTAAAGTTCTAGTATGTATGTCACACGCCAATGGTCACACACACACATGTCCAACTTCAGCATATCAATTCAAGGGACGGACGTAGTCAATCTGAGAACTAACCATAATTTGAAAAATGTTGCGGACACAAGTCACAACGGTTGGTTTAAATACATTTATTTAACTTTAAATTATAATAGGTTATTTGTGCGGTTATTTTTGCGGTTTTGCGGTTTTGCGTTTCAAATTAGTGTTTTTACGTCCGTCCTCGGCGACACTTTTCTGTTGTGTGACCATATCTTCTTAACAAAATAATGTACAGGCTTGATTTCAGTGTTGGAAGGTTACAAAAGCAAGATCGTAACAGCTGACAAATTAATACTTAAATGGAAACGGTTATAAATTCAAATTCAAACTTATTATCTATAGTATTTAAAGAAGTAACGAACTTTATCTAATTCTAACTTCAACACTACCATTAAATGACAAATCAGAATGGTAAGGATTGAGAAGTTTTTTTATGGCAAGTTCACACCTGAGGTCAGTAGCTGCGAAGGTGACGGCTGCGTAAGAGGGGAAGCTTATTAAAACTAGAAGGAAAAGCTAACTTTGATTGTGCCTAAGTTTTAAAACACTTGCAAAACCTCGCTCAAACTAATTTAACTGATTGAATATATACAGAAAAAAAATGTCAGATATTCATAATTTTTAAAATCATTAAGAATCCGATTGCTGACTTAAAAATAATTAAAAATTAAAAAGATATTAGTTTTCTCAGTAAGAAATATTTTTCGAACGATCCGTTCTATGGCAAATCCGTTCTTTGGATCACTTAATCCATTACTGTGTGTGCACGAATTGAATCTGTCCAAAAGAAACTCCTCTTGTTTACTCTACAAAACCTATTTTGGGATCCACTATTAAGACTCCCTCCTTACATGTATAGACTGAAACTTTTACGCGCAAAAAAATTCGTATCAATATAAATTTGATAAGCGTTGTATCAAATTGAAAATACAACCAGTATCTTTTTCTTTGTATCAATATAATTCAAGAACGTATCAAGTTAATATTAGAGGTGATAACCTGAACCTATGCCTATTAAATTGTTACGTAAAAGTATTAATTCGAAACTCACAAATTTTCGATGTTATCGAGTACTAGTACGAAAATTCCAACTGTCATACTCGATTCTCTCTAGCAAAGTAAATTGCATAAATGCTGACACTTGTAATTCTCAAGTTGTTATTCAGCTCATTAATGATATAAATAGGGCACTAGATTGTGAGAGGCAAAGGCGCAGCAGCAAGAAGGAGTCTAATGAGAAATAAGGCAAACTTTGAAACAATCTGTGTAACTCTTACCAATTTGCCCTCTCACGGTTAAGCCGCTTAAAACACACCTTTGTGTTGTATGCCGCCTAAATTATCGCAACAAAATTTCAGAAATATAAAATTTACGGTATTTATACCCGTTACTCGTAGAGTAAAAAGGGTATAATAAGTTCGTGCAAATGTATGTAACAGGCAGAAGGAAGCATCTCCGACCCCATAAAGTATATATATTCTTGATCAGCATCAACAGCCGAGTTGTTATAGACATGTCTGTCTGTCCGTTTGTCCGTCCGTCCGTCTGTCCGTCCGTCCGTCCGTCTGTATGAACACCTAGATCTCAGAGACTATAAGAGCTAGAGCTACCATTTTTTCAGTGTAGACTTGTTTTGTCTGCACGCAGATCAAGTTTGTTTAAAATTTTTGCCACGCCCCCTCCCGCCCCCGCAATATGAAAAAAACCTCATATCTCCCACAATTTTGAAAATAGATTGTTCGGACCTTCCAGACAAATATTATGATCATTATTACCTATCGATCCGCCATACATCATTTTCCAATTAGATGAACGATAGCAGAGTTGCCACCCCCGCAATTTGAAAAATACCTCATATCTCCCACAATATTGAAGATAGATTGTCCGAACCTTCTAGACATATATTTTAATCATTATTACTTATCGATCCGTCATACATCATTTCTTGATCAGATGAACGATAGAAAAGTCCCCGCCCCCGCAACTTGTAAAATACCTCACATCACCCACAATTTTGAAGATAGATTGTCCGAACCTTCTAGACATATATTTTAATCATCATTACTTATCGATCAGTCTTACATCATTTTCTGATCATATGAACGATAGTAGAGTTGCCACCCCCGCAATTTGGAAAAGACCTCAAATCTCCCACAATTTTGAAGATGGATTATTCGAACCGTCTTGACATATATTTTAATCATCATTACCTATCGATCCGCCATACATCATTTCCCGATCAGATGAGCCTTAGTAGAGTTGCCGCCCCCGCAATTTGGAAAAATTCTCTTATCTCCCACAATTTGGGCATGTTGTAATCTAAAACGAGAAGGCAAAGCTAACTTCGACTGTGCCGAAGTTTTAATACACTTGAAAAACTTTACTCCAACTGATTTAACTGGAAAAATATATATAGGATATAGATATAAGATATTTAAAATTTTTAAATCATTGATAATTAAATTTTGATACCATAAAAAAAAAAAATCTTTTCTTAGTAAAACACATTTTCCGACCGATCGTTCCTATGGCAGCTATATGCTATAGTCATCCGATTTTGATAATTTTTTCGAAATTATGTGAAAGCATATAAAACTAATATATACCAAGATTGGGGACGCTACGATAAAAAACAAAAAAGTTTTTCTCACTAGAAGTAGTTTTTTGACCGTCCGTTTATATGGCAGCTATATGCTATAGTCATCCGATTTTGATAAATTTTTTTCAGAATTATGTGGAAACATATAAAACAAATATATACTACGATTGGAGACGCTACGATGGAAATCAAAAAAGTTTTTCTCACAAAGACTTATTTTTCGACCGATCGTTCCTATGGCAGCTATATGCTATAGTGATCCGATTTTGATACATTTTACCAGAATTATGTGAAAGCATATAAAACAAACATATACCAAGATTAGTGACGCTACGATGGAAAAACAAAAATTTAAGAACTTGTTCTTGAACGAATTCCTATGGCAGCTATATGATATAGTTATCCGATCCGGCCGGTTCCGACATATTAGTTGCGTGCAGTAAAAAGAAGACTCTATGCAAAATTTCAGCTCGATAGCTTTAAAACTGAGAGACTAGTTCGCGTAGAAACAGACGGACAGACGGACAGACGGACAGACAGACGACAGACGGACGGACGGAAAGCGGAAATGAACTCAGCTCGTCGTCTGGAACAAGAGATATATATAGTTTATGGGGTCGGAAATTAATATTTCTATGCGTTACAAAACTTGGGCAGAAATTAATATACACTTTTCAAGTGTATAAAAATATTTTTTAAATAAACCCTGAGTAACGGGTATATCGGAGTCGAGCAGTGCCGACTTCAACTTACGCTCTCGTTTTTTATTATTATTGTCAAATTGTTAAAGGCTAGTATTAAAATGATACAAAAAATTTGAAAAAGTGATTAGAACTAGTATCAAATCGATATTAAAAAATTAATGCAAAAAAATGTTATTCTGATACAAATTAGTATCAATTTTAAAAACATCGAAAATATCATTTTGATACTATCGAATTATCAACTTGATACTTTGAGTATTAAGGACAATTCGATTCTCAATAGTTTTGAATTGACGACTAAATTGTGTCATTTTGATGATTACTTTTTTTTGGGTTTAGATTTACCAACACTGGAACATAGACGCACCATAATGGGTTTAATGATCCTGCGCAAACTCATTGAAGGTAATATCGATGCATCAAACCTACTTGTTTAAGTTCTCTTTAATGTTCCTTCGAGACAAACTCGAAAATATATTCCCTTAAGACTTTCTAATGTCTCTTCATTGTATTCTTCTAATTGTCCCCCATCGAATCAGAAGGGAATCCTTTTTCACTCTACAGCCTTTCTTCTTCCTTATTACCTTATCTACATATAATATACCTAAATGTAACTGTTTCAAAATGATGAAGTTGCTAATAACTAAATAAATAAATATAGGATGTAGTCCCCCGATTCAGTAAATCCCATTTTTTAAGCGATCGGTTCTATATCAGCTATACGATATAGTCAATCCACATAAAACAAGTTTTGTAAAACTCTTTTAAACAGGGATGCAAACCGGTTCAGAACCTTACCAAACCGCTAATTCGAGCTTGTAAACCGAACCACGAACCGAACCGACGTATCTTTAAAAATGTCAAACCGAACTCAAATCCGTGGATAATTCTTTCGTTGTCGAGTTTTTCTAATTACCTCTTAATGAACCTCGGGTGTCCACATCTCCTGCAATTTTCATCTTTTTCTGTCATCATTCCAACATTTTTTTCAATTGGAAGTTGCGGATTGATTTGTGTAAGTTTCGTAAATTCTGAATAATCTTCAGTTGGTAGTGTGACTCTAACTTAATCACACATAAGCTAGGGGTATACTTTTTACTACTCAACATGTGCTAGTCGGTTAAGAAATTCCCAGTCACCAACTTTACTAGGATATCCGATATTTTGTTTCCATTGATGCCCGGTGGCTGAGAATCCAATTAAAACTCACCGATCTCAAGGTGATAAGGATAATTACTGTTTTCCTGCCACCAAAGAATATGAATATTTTAAAGCTATTCAAATGATTTTCACAACTTTCCTATCACTGAACCGAACCGAAACCGCGGTTTGGTTTGCTCCAAAAACCGTATTACAAACTGAACCGGTGGTATAAAACCTCCATGAACTACTGAACCGAACCCGGTTTGCATTCCGGGTTTTAAAGCATATTTCATAATTCCAGAGGTTAAGAATGCTACCATGAAAAATATATTCAAAAATTTTTCTCACTAAGACCTGTTTTACGACAGATCGGTCCTATGGCAGTTATTGAATATATTCATCCGATTTTAATCAAACTTTAAAAAACTGTTTGACAGAATATAACATTCATAATTGCTGAGTGTAAGAATGCTTTCATTGAAAACAAAAACGTTTTTCTCACTAAGATCAATTTTTCGACCATTCCTATGGCAGTTATAAGATATTGTCATCCAAACCGGGCGGTTCCGACATATTAGTAGAGACCAGTTTGCGTAGAAGCTGACAGACAGACAGACGGACGGACTAAGCTTAATCGACTCAGCTCGTCGCCCTGATCAAGAATATACACTCCCCGCCACTTGAATAGGACACCCCCCTATTTTTGTTTTATATTGACCACTGCTTCCAAACCAAGCATGCTAGAGCCTTAATATTTCTGTATATTAATAATTGATAAGTTTAAAAACGCTTTCATTACAAACAACAAACAGTAGATTATGAATTAAAGGAGGATCAGTATCAGTACAAATCAAAACATAAAACCGTGATCATTAAAAGTGTAGTAGTAGTAGCAGAAGTATTCGCACAATTGCCGAATTCCTAACAACTACGCGAACGTGTTTTAATTAGATATTCGGCAATTGTGCGTTTACTTCTGCATAGTTACTTCTGCATAGTTACAAGACATCTGACCTACACTTATATCTATTTGATCTGTGGTTTGTTAATGGCATTTGCCCTATTAGAATCGTTACAGAGACATAGAGACATAGTTTCAAGAACAAATTGGAAATAGCATAAGCCAAAAATCTTTTGATCTTATTTTAAGTATGCAAATTCTTGTTTGAAATGTTAATCAATTTTGTCTTAAGAGTATGGGGAAAAGATGTAAAAACAGTTCCAAATGTACTTAACGTATACCGAAATGGTATACAGCAGTAATTTCGGGATTACAAAAATCGTTCTTGAAATAAGAATAAATTTACCTAAATCAAGAATTTTCGTACCTTAATTTTAATATTTTTTATACACTTGAAAAGTGTATATTAACTTTGCCCAGAAGTTTGTAACGCATAGAAATATTCATTTCCGACCCCATAAACTCTATATATTCTTGATCAGGACGACGAGCTGAGTTCAATTCCGTCTGTCCGTCCGTCCGTCTGTCTGTCCGTCTGTCTGTCTGTTTCTACGCGAACTAGTCCCTCAGTTTTGAAGCTATCGAGCTGAAATTTTGCACAGTCTGCTTTTTGCTGCACGCAACTAATATGTCGGAAAATAAGTCTTAGTGAGAAAAACTTTTTTGTTTTCCATCGTATCGTCACCGATCTTAGTTTATATTAGTTTTACATGCTTCCACATAATAGTGAACAAATTTATCAAAATCGGATGACTATGTCATATAGCTGCCATAGGAACGATTGGTCAAAAAACTAGCTCTAGTGAGAAAAACTTTTTTGTTTTTTATCGTAGCGCCACCAATCGTGGCTTATATTAGTTTTAAATGCTTCCATACAATTCAGGAAAAATTTATCAAAATCGGATGACTATAGCATATAGCTGCCATACGAACGGTCGGTCAAAAAACAAGTTCTAGTGAGGAAAACTTTTTTGTTTTCCATCGTATCGTCACCAATCTTGTTATATCTACCAAGTTTTATAGTTTTATATGCTTTTACAAATTTTTGAAAAAATTTATCAAAATCGGATGACTATAGCATATAGCTGCCATAGAACCGATCGGTCGGAAAATGAGTTTTACTAAGAAAAGTTTTATTTTATGGTATCAAAATTTTATTATCAATGATTTAAAATTTTTTAATATCTGATATCTATATCCTATATATATTTTACCGGTTAAATCTGTTGGAGTAAAGTTTTGCAAGTGTATTAAAACTTCGGCACAGTCGAAGTTAGTTTTGCCTTCTCGTTTTTATCCCTTTGGATTGTACCACAGAAAGATCAGGACTTCTAGTCTAGTTAAAAAGTTCTTAAGGTCCTAGTTGTTATTTCCATTTGGTGGAGCTTTGAAGTTAAAAGTTTCTTATATTTCGACACTAAACTTGTTTGACCTACAGTGGAGATAATAATCTTCTTTATTCCAGTTAAAATTACCTTGAGGATGAAAGCGACTTATTAATAAAATGAAGTTATTTTTAGAAGATGTTAATAAAATTATTGAACAACTTACAACCCTAACTGGGCAGTCAGTCTGCCCTCCAAGGCACTCTTAATCTTCCAACAATTCCCAATGACATTCTTTACATAACCGTGCAACTCCAATTCATCATCATGCTTGTTGATTATGCTTAATTGCCCTGAAATTGTATGACCACCTACAAAAATCTTTACATTGCGGTAGATCCCTTTAACCTTTTCAGTACCAAAAATTGTTCGCTCGAAGAGGAATATCGTTTTGCTGTTTTTGTGCCTGCTACACAAATTCCATAAATCTGTCAAGGAACGGACGACGACGACATGCACTTGTTCTACTCTTCTGCGCCAAAAGCTGCTTCTCGCTTGGACATGTGAAATACGCAGATTTGCCAGAGAGTTTTATGGTCCGACCACAGACAACGCGTGGTGTTGTGTGCATTCCGTGCATTTCGCCCAGTGCCATAAACTTTGGCTTAAAAGCGCGCACCAAAAGACCAGAGCGCGCGGCGGCAACAGAACAAAGGCGAACCGCACCGCTTTAGCCAGCGCGCATACATACACGTGCACCTACCTCTGCCTATCCACGAGATGATGATGACCCGAGCACTTGAACTGGCTCTGGGATGGATGCATGGATGGATGGATTGATGGATTGTTGTTGCTGCTGTTGTTGTTGTTGTGGTAGTCCAGTGCAAATGAAGACCTGCTGGCCCGGCCACTTGTTGCTGCTGCGGCACCAAAAAAGCACCGAAAAGCTAATTTAAAGCAATTTAGTTTGAAACGCGCGCGCATTTCCCTGCCACAAAATGAGGCAAACTGCATGGCAGCATCATAAAAAGAAATAAATAAAAGAATATTGATGAATGTCAACAGTTTTAGGGAGACCAATTAGGAATATTCGAAAGCTTTTCTCTTCTAGTCACAAACTGTTCCTATACCCACTTACTCTGATGGTCGTGAGCATTGACACAATGCCACATATAATGGTTAACTGGGCAGGCCTTCTTCTTCTCCTGGCAATAATTCGATTTGAAATACCGTTAGCCAAAGTTGAACCTTGAACACCACCAATTTTACTACTTCAATGAACCTGCTGCTGCTGCTGCTGGACCTTCTCCCATATATCATACGCCCTCTCACAATGGAATGAAATATCAGTTCGCCAAACTGGGGAGAAAACTAAACCACGATGAGGAGGGCAACTGAAAACTTCGCTCCTTTGAGCATAAAAAGAACTCCCTACTAATATGATCTTTTCAAAGACCGCGAAATTTTGATGGATGGGCCGCGGCGCTGTCCGCTGACTTGAACCTGTTACCGGGTCGTATACTTGTGCCTCTAACTGTTATAATTATTGCTGCTCGTAAAAGCAAAAAGAAAAGCAAAAAAGAAAAAAATCCACCAAATGCCAGTCGAAGTTGAAGGCACAATCCTCTGCAATTTTTACTACTCTCTCGTGTCTTTGGCAATTGCTTTTCCTGGAGATTGTATTGGAAATTGTATTACAGAACCAAGTTCTTGAAAAATCTTTTGATACGTTTGTGTACGGTTGGATGTAAGTGATGGTCATCTGCACCATTGCTAAGTGAAAATCATTGTGCCGGGCAGCAATAAAACTTAAATTAATTCTCTTTTTCTGTGACTACCACAAATTGGAAATTTCGGGGAAAATGCTAAATGGTGTAAAATTGACCATGTAAGTGCATGAAGAGAAATAGTAAGAGGGAGGGAAAGGAGATGGACAGAAGAAGAAAAGTTTTGCACTGAAATAAGTTATAAATGATTTATTTATCTACATTAGGGGTGACCAAACGTTCTTTCTATCAGTGCATATCATTGTTCAGACAACAACATGGTCACGGTCGCCAATGTCTACAAAAAAAGACAAAATTCTTGTTGCGTCTTCAAGAAAATGAAGGAATCTTTTGTCTACATTGTTTATCTATAAAATTGTGGGAGATATGAGACTTTTTATTTTGTTCAGAAGAAAAACGAAAATTGCCTTGGGCGTCCTGCAAAACATTTATTTGACTGCAAACCTCACTGCCAAGTTCAACGGGTTTCTAATATTATTAGTTTTGTATTCTTAGGAATTATTATTTATTTATTAATCAAAGAGTATGAGTTACATGTTGAAACAAAAGTAAGAATGAGTATTTCATCATAATGTCAAGTGAAGAACGCAAAGCTAGTTATAATAAATCGCTATTCGATTTATGACTGAATTGGAACATTGAAATTGAAACTTTGTAAAACTTAAACACAACATTTCTTCCCCTCTTTCTATGGCGAATATATCAGCGGCCGTCTTCGAGTTCTGCTAGATCTTCTTAACTGCATGGTCTCTGCTGACGTAGAAGTGCGATTTCGCCGTGGAGCGCCTGGTGATATTTGAACCTGCCTGTATGTTGTAGTAGGTGTACATGGTTCGTTTGAAGTCGTTGCATGTCCTCCCTCGTTCATCGTATTAGGTAATGATGCTCCTCGAGGATGATAGTAATGGATATGAGGTCTTTCTCCCTGGACTGATGGAACAGGTCTCTGATTCTGTGTGCCTGAAATTAAGGTCTGTGATTCGTTATTCCCTATTGTGCCCTTCTCTTCATGTTTGCGAATTTGGTCGATATGCCTCTTGTGCATTTTAGTGTTGTACTCAATTTCGTAATGAATATCGCCAAGACACCGATTTACAACACCACAAAGCCATTTACTTTGTCGTGGGTTGTTAGACAGAAACCAAACCTTTTGGCCTTGTTGAAATGATCGGAATTGTTTGTTGTTCTTTTGGAATTGTTGGTTTGTGACTTGCATTGCCACGGTATCCGGAGTCACCAAATCCAGCCTTGTACGCAGTAGTCTTCCTAGAAACAGTTGTGAAGGAGGTTGTCCTGTTGTAGTATGAGGCACGCCGGTATTGTCGAAGAAATTCATTAATATTTTCTCGTAGTGTAGACTTTGAAGTTTCCATTGCCTTCAGTGCATTTTTAATCGTTTGAACAGATCTTTCAGCTTGCCCATTTGTTGCTGGATGATAAGGAGCGGTGCGTTTATGGAATTTGACTCCTACCTTCTTTATGTAGTTATAGAATTCTTCTGAAGTGAAGCTTGTGCCATTATCCGAAACAATTGTAATAGGAATTCCATACGCTGCGAATAAACTGTCTAGAATTGCAATAGTTGCCGTCGAAGTTGTAGAATTTGTTACTTTTACTTCTAGCCATTTGCTGTAAGCATCCGAAATAATAAGAAGCATAGATCCAGCTACCGGTCCAGCGTAGTCGATATGGACTCTCTCCCACGGTCCTTTTGGATATTCCCAATGGTGTTCTTTATAAGTAGGTGGATTGTGCGAATTTTGGTTGCAGCTTTTACAGGAGTTTGCAATATTCTCAATGTCTTTGTCCAATCCCGGCCAATAGACGAATGACCGCGCCAATCCTTTCATTTTGACGATTCCCAAATGTGCAGAGTGAAGATCTTTAAGGATTCTTTGACGGAGTGTAGCAGGAATAACTACACGATGTTCGAAGAGAAGACACCCCGACATTAACTTGTAATTCATTTCAGGAGATTTGAATCCACATCTTTTAAGATCCTTTCCAGCTTCCAGTAGTTTCACAATTGGGCCCAGTTTACCATCAATTGAAGTCTCTTTTGCAATTTTTTCTGCCCGTATGGGAAGCTGTTGAATTTGGTTAACTACAAATGAATCGAATTCGTCGTAGTCCCATTCGTTTTTGGTACACAGAAAAAAAATATGATCTGGGATCATCTGACATTTTTTCATATCAAAAAAACCGATAAGATGCAGATGAAATTGACCTGTTCGAAAATATCAAACTGATATTTTCGATCATATCAATGATATGTTTAAGATCAAAGTGGCATTTTTTAATAAAAAAAATATTAGGAATGGGTGGCGTTTTTTATAGTTATTTATATTATTCCCCGCCAGAATTTTAATGATTAGTAATTTAGCACCATAGCCGTTTGGAAGAAAGAATTCAACATTTTGTTAGTTAACAAACATTACCTTGTCTGGGGATCGAACCCGGAACTCGCACTTTACACGAATGGAATGACGTCTCAACGCAGTGAGCCACCGCACACGCGTGCGGGCAAACGTCTTAGGACTATTTAATTTTTTCTACGGTGCCTAAGTTTTCGTTAATAAGCATTTTTTGTCTCTTTCCTTTTTCTCATTGTATTTATTATCTTATCAATTTGATATTAGTACGATTAATTAAATATTATTTATCATCAAATGATATGAAAATGATATTTGATAAATATCATATTGATCACCAAGATTAAATATATTATTTTTTTCTGTGTAAGAACATTGCTCATTTATCTTCTGCGGCTTGGTTGCACGAGAGCAGTAGTCGGCGTTTGCATTTTCTTTCGTCGGTTTGAATATGACATCGAAATCAAAATTTGCAAGAAAATCTGCGTAGTTTGCCATGCGGCTGATACATAGTATTGGTAATGATTTATGCGGCTGCAGAATCTGTGACAATGGCTTATGATCTGTAATAAGTGTCCAATGGCGCGCATATACATAAAGAAAAAACTTCTGAACCGCCCAAACTATAGCCAACGCTTCTTTGTCAATTTGGGGATATTTTTGCTCCGTCACGGTTAATGAACGACTCGCGTACGCAATAGGTCTGTCTTTCCCATTTTCCAAACGGTGCGATAACACAGCACCTAGTCCAGTTTTGCTTGCATCCGTTGCCAACAATAAAGGAAGCTTAGGGTCGTAAGGCATTAACACTTCCGAAGATGTTAACGCATTTTTGATATCAATGAATGCCTTGTTAGCTTCTGACGTCCACTGAAATGACTCTCTCTGAATCATATCTCTAAGTGGTCTACTACGCGTTGACAAGTTGGCTATAAATGAATTATAGTAGCTGGCCTTGCCTAGAAATAATTGCATCTCCTCCACCGAAGATGGTTTTGGAGCATGCAGGATGGCTTCAATGTGGGCATCTGACTTATGAATACCCGTAGAATCAATTTTGTGGCCAAGAAATTCCACCGCAGGAGCCGCAAATACGCATTTTGAACGATTAAGTCGTAGTCCATGATTTTTCAGATTTTGAAGTGTATTCCGGAGTGTAATTATAAGCTGATCAAAGCTCGTTGCATAAATGAGGATGTCATCAAAGAAACTGCAGACATTAGGTAAATCTTTAAGAATGTTCTCCATGCGCCTTTGCCATAATGCAGGTATGTTTGCGGCACCGTACACCGCCCGTGTTGGCCGTATCAGACCATGTGTAGGAGTATTTAGGGTTAAAGCGTGAGAAAAATCGTCGTCGACGGTCAGGTGGGAATAAGCATCGGTAATATCTAGGTGACAAAATAGCTTAGCATTGCTCAATTTGTTAAACAACATTTCTGCTTTCGGAATGGGGTGCTCATCTATAATTATTCTTGGGTTTAATGTGGGCTTGTAGTTACCGGTAATGCGAATTTTTCCGTTTTTCTTTGTCACCACGTGAGTAGTAGATGCCCACTCCGAGTAGTCCACTCTCTGAAATATCCCTGAAGCGATTTTAGCGTCTATTTCTGCTGCATAAGCTTCTCTAAGTGCCAAGGGAATGTCTCTTGCTTTACTGAAGATTGGCGTTGCTTGCGGTTTAAGATGAAGTTTTGCTGGAGGACCAATAAGTTTACCTGGCATTTCACTAAATATATCCTGGTACTCTAAAAGGACTTTCTGTAGTATTTGCTGCTCGTTTGAATTCATAATTGGAGTCGACACTTTAATAGCTTGAATTTGTTCATTCGAAGAAAATAAGTCTTGCCAGTCAATATCATTTGAGAAGTGTGTTATCCATTCCCTTCCACAGAGGGATTCAAAGTCACCATCCATAACGTAAACATTGAGTTTTCGGGTAGTTTTTCCTACTTTCACTGTTACAGGTGCCCGACCCAGGCACGGAATTTTATGGTTTGTGTAGCTTGAGAATTGCCTCTTCGTTTTCTTTAGAGAACCAGTATTTTTAATACTGTCGAAATTTGCCTTACTTATTATTCCGCAAGGTGCACCAGTATCCACTTCCATTTCGATTTTACTTCCATTGATAAGAACGCTTATCATACCTTTTTTTGAGCACTTCTGTTTGATAACGTTTATTTCACTGGTATGGCTTAAGGACTCGTCGTCGCTGTTGTTTGCATTATTACTGACCTGGTGAGTTTTCGATTTGCAGACTTTTGAAATATGGCCTTTTCTTCCACAGTTATAGCAGGTGGATTCTCGAAATTTGCATTGGCTTTGAAGGTGCCTTCCCCCGCACCCATAACATGGCGAAGAAATTGTCCTTTTGTTGTTGTTTCCCTGAACTGAATTTTTCTTTGTTTGAGTTGGTGCGTATCCTAGTTTGTTAGTGGATTCCAAAACCGAAACGGGTGCAGACGTTTTCATATTAGACGAAGTTTGGTGGACTGCTTCTAGCGTATGGGCAATGTCATACGCCTCCTGAAATGTAATCGGATTCTTGGAAATAATCTCATCGCAAGTGGAACGGGTCTCAATACCAACTATGAGTTGTTCTATCAGCATTCGGTCCAGAAATTCACCGTACTCGCAATAAAGGGCCGCTTGTTTTAAGCGAAGCCCGAAACTTGAAATGGATTCGTCTTCTTTTTGCATTAATTGACGGAATTTTACACTTTCCGCATATTTGTTCCTGTGACCATCGAAATGTCGAATCAAAACTCTTTTGATGTCCTCATAAGTTGCAGACTCTGGAAGTAATGGATGAAGAAGGAATTGTAAGGCTTCATTCAAATGTGCGCCCATGTGCACACGTGCCAAATTCAGCACTTGGAATCTTGCTTAGGTTGAGGGCTAGCTGGAATCGTTGAAAGTAGTTCTCCACAGATGAAGTTTCAGTAGGCTTGTACTCTCCCATCGCAAATATGGGAATTCTCGAAGACGCAATTGTAGAGGGCTGCCCTGAGCCATTTTGCTCTTGTTGTTGTTGTTGTGAATTTGTCTCCCCCCTGTGGTGCCTGCTGACACCGCCTGACGTAGGGCATCAGCAAGGGCCGAAGTGAGAAGTTGGAAGGAAGAATACTTTCTTTTTAGAATTTTTTGTTGTTAAAAGAAATTGTAATATTCTTGTTATTTTAAGTATTACCCGAAATTTATTTTATCCTGTATATAGAACTAAAAAAAATATCATAAATCATAAATCTATAAATTCGAATTTCGCCCAGGTCCCAGATCTTATAAATGAGGGATCTATTTGTTCGAAAACTTAAAGTTCAAACTCTTCTTCTTCACATACTAATTGTTTTTCAATTCTCTTTGTTTTGTTTTGTTTTCTTTTTCGTTATCTTAGCGCGTGCTTTGCTCCCCTGGCCATTTAGCGGCACTTGCTTTTATCACCACACAAGAGAAATCTTGGAATCTTCTAAGAATAGAAATCCCTCCTCATACCCGCAAGGTTCAGAACTGGTAGCCAGTCAGTCAGTCAGTCGGTGTGCGCCTCTTCGACGAAGATCTGTAACAATTAGTACTGCCGTTTGAGGGCTTTTGTTTGGCTATTCCTCTTAATCATTAAAAACTGCTTATAATTATTTGTAGAACGCGTTTCGCCCGCCGATTTGAAAACAATTAAAATTAAACAAAAAAAAAAAAATTGGTCAGCCAACAATTTTGGCCATTAATCAAAATTAAGCTGACCAAAGTCTGATTGAGTTTCCGCATTGATTTAAAAAGGAATTCAAATTCAGATTCAGAAGATGCAAATTGCTGACGACTCGTGGAATTCTTTGATTTATGTTTTAATTTAAACATTGTTGTTGTTTTTGTTTTTTTTGGCACAGAATTTTCCGCCATTTTGGGCATCAATCATCGGGGCCGGACGACTGCACCTAATGAACTTTGGAGGCAATGAGCAGTTAACGCTCATTAAAGTAGCCAACCGCCACTAATCATGAACCATCTCCAGCCGCAGTCCCAGTCAGTCAGTCAATAGAGTTTTTGGCAGTAGTACAGTTCGGTAGTCTTTTTGGGACTGCTACCAAAGTTCGACCCGCTGTTCATGCTCCGCGGTGTTTTGATTAATGATCTTCCTCGCTGTGGCCAACACTTGCCTCAAATGGAAAGCCCTTTTTTGGCTTGTCGATCGTAGACGGGTTAATAAACTCTCTCGCTCTTTATGCTACATTTATGGTAAATATGGTAGAGTCATGTGTATAAACTATAACAGTTTCATTAACTGTGTCCAGCACATTAATTAAAGCATTTTCGCCAAGAGCATTATGGGTAGGCGCAGCAAGTGATTGTCTTTCACTTTGAATTTACAGTAGACTGCCGACAATTTGGAGTTTGAGTGAAATCGAGAAACAAATTAAAAAATTAAAAAATTATTCTAAAATTCGCGTAATTTTTGCTTTAAGGCCTACTTTTTAGATGGCATACAAATTTATTTCGACACTATACTTCATTTGCATAGAAACACTTTTTAAAAGCTCTGGTTATTGAGGAAAAAATATTCCCATCTGGTTTGATTTGCGAAGAACCGGAATCCCCTTTATGTGTAAGGTTAAGATTCATTTTGAAGCAGGAATGAAAAGTTGCCCACGACATTACCCGCAGTGCCGTAGGAAGTCTAAGTGAAACTGAAGGTCGGAAGGTATCCAGAGTACCATATTTAAGAACAGAGACGCCCCCTCGGGCGTTCATCCTATAGCATATGCTGTTTGACCTTGGATTTTAGATTTTTCAAGAGTTGACTCTCTCTCCCGACTACCATTCGGCAGCACCTTTGGCAGAGACATGGCCATACCAAGGTTTAGTCACCAGGCAGACCTAAAGGGACCTGAAGAAGGACCGTCGATAGAGAAGCTCGAAGTATAGGGAAAACTGGAGTGAACTTAAAGCAACGGCAAATAGTAGAATTCGGTAGGGAGGAGGAGTAGCTGATGCCCTGTGTCCCTCGAGGGAATAAGGACCCAAAGAGTAAAAAGCTTCTCTTCTTCTTCTCATTTTTGGAATAGGCTCCGTAATTTGAATTTTTATCGGATTTTATCGATTTTATTACATATGTAAAATATCGAAAATAGACGGACCCAGTTTGAAATATTAATATTCTGGATAATTTCTAAATAAGGTAAAATAGACACTCAGTTTACGTGATATCGAGTAAACACAAGGCCAGTATTAAAGTCGGTACCACCCGGATGGTATTATTTCTGATAGCTAATAGAAAGCAATTCGACTTTTCGTCTTTTAAAATACCCTTTTCAATATATTCTTAAAAATGCTTTCCCCTCACAGTTTCTCCATATATTTGCTGCCTAGTGTAATGGTTTTTGGGCAAGTTGTTTGGAAACCCCTACTTTAGCTTTATTTATAGGTAGTCTACGCTCACCAAATGTAATGGCCACATTTTATAAACAACTTATTTCCTTAATTGATTGTTAACAATGATTGCGGCTGGCTGGCTGGTCTCGTCTGGCCTGGTCTGGCCCAGGGAGCAGCCGCAGCACACTTCTTTCACACTGCTGCAGTTTCGTGGCTAGCTGCCTGCCTGCCTTTTTGTATCTATTAACCACGCACTCCATTATTATTTAATAACATATTTCTTAAGTATCTGCCAACCCAGTTCGCCTTCTTGACCAATAATTTGTGAGGATCGCCAGCCTCCACCATCGTCGACTTCTCGTCGTCGTCGTTCAAAGTGATTGCCACCCCATTAAAAAAGCCAGAACGTTGTTGGCTCCTGCCACGAACGATCACTCAATAAGTCTAGACAAAATGTACCTCTGTACCTCTCAGTGATTGCTGCCGTAATGGATCAGCACGTTGCTGTGGAGGCCTTCCATCATATTTGTTGCATGATTATGTGGTAATTGCGGCTGTCAATAAAACTCCCCCGTTTTATTCTTTTATCCATTCTACGCCTAAAAAACCCAGCCGAAGCTCTTCCCCCCGCCCGTCCCTGCCAGCATATACCATGATTTAGTTTGACAAAGGAGTGACATACAAGTACTTAAGTGATTTCTTTACACCTTTTATGGAGTAGTTAATGTGGCCATGGTATGCGCAACGCCTCTGGCATTGAGCAAAGTCATGCCATGGGAGTAGACCACAAGCCAGGGCTATGCTTGTCATTTGGCACTTAGCGGCGTTTAGGCTGCGGCTTTTGTGTTGTGTTGCGAGGGAAGCATCAGCTTCACATGGGACTTTACAACAAACAACATCTACGTATATTTTTGGGTTGATGATCAATATGTAAACCTCAAGTGAAGCTACTCGTTACAATAGTTTTGAGTGTTTATGTAAATCTGTACATTCTCAAACACTGTTTGACTTAATTCGAATGAGTTGGGAAACGGAAAGGATACTAGATTGCCTCAGATCTTAAAAAGTCGATCTTTAAGAGTCGGTCTTTGCAAGTAAAACTATTGCTTGATTTTCAACGGTGAGAATTTGGCAGTGATCTTAGTTAAATCAAAGGATTAAGTGTCTGATATGATGCAATTTAAATATGCCGATACAAAAGCATTTTCGGTAGATTTTTAACGCGTCCAGCTTGGATGACTCCTAACATTGTTCAATCACAGCAATCTTTAAATAAGCTCTTCGACTTCAGCGCAAAATTGATCTTTAAACTAATGGTTAAAGATTAACTGAGCCATCCATTTCTTTTTTTTCAAAGTCCAATGGACAATTAACTTTGTTTTAAAGAGCTCTTGGATTTTGCTACACGTAAATAAGTATCGGGTTTCATTAACAGTCACCAGTGGCATTTGCCCCAGTAAGTAAGTCGCTCGTTAGTGACCTTATGTCATGGCATTGATATTAAATCTTTCGCCAAAAATTATCGTTCTGCCATTCTCTTCCAAAACAATCCAGTCTCGTCGGCGGTTTGGAATCTTCTTGGTATTATCGAAGAGTACTATTCCTAAGCTTTAAAATAAATTAACCCAGAAAATTGTGCAATTTTTTTTATACTAAGATATATTATTTTGAACACAATGAATCTTTGAGAATAATGGACTGAAAAGCTTTACGCTGTTTAGGATAACCTGTTAATTATGATCATTTTTTTTTTCTAAGAGTAATCTGAGCCACCCATCGAATACCAATCCCATTTTTTTTTTAAACTTTCTTGCCCCGACATGATTTATAGCCTTGTTCCACTGGCACATTCTCGACTACATTCACTCAATATTCTAAATGTTAACATTCGTTCAGTGTATTTTCTCATAAGAGATAAATGTACATTCGGATCAAAATTCATAAAGAAATTTTAAGTCACTGTTTAGATTTACAATCGACATATAACACAGGGCAACAAAATGACCAACTTTGTCATAATAAGATATTTAAATTGTATTGAGCATTGTTCTTTTGAAAAAAAAATCATCTTTTATGGTCAAAAATACCAGAAACCGTTAAAAAATTAATAAACAAATATAAGTTCTTGTTTATTTCGGTGTCCGGTTCCTTACTGGTACCGTGGTTTTTATTACAGTATACCGGTCCGTACCTGAATGTACCGTTAAAACTACAAAACTTTGTAAGCTCCAATAATTAAGAGAATGGGTAGGTTCCCTGACATATTTACGTTTGTACTCGAACTTTATGCAACAAAAAGTAGGTTACAAAGAAGGTAAATGAAACATAATATAGTTAACACCCTGAAAAATACCCGCTTAAGGCTTATTTATGTAGCTGGAAGTGCAAACTTTATCGATCACCATTAAGGTACATTTTGTTGATTTTGTAAGTGTATTACACTGAGGACAACCTTTATTGAAGATATAAAACTAAAATTATTATATACTCAGAATCGAAACTTTACCGGTGCAATGATTCGGTTCTTTTCCGTTCCAAAAATATCGGTTATCGAATACCGGTTCACAAAGAATGCAAAATATCGGATCCGGTTCTGGTTCTGAATTCTAATCGGTTCTTTTCGGTATACGGTTCCGGTTCGGGCCCAGTTAAGATGCCCTGTTTACAATAAATTAAAAATGAGAGCGTAACTTACAGTCGGCACTGCCCGACTTCGATATACCCGGTACGCAGGAAAAGGATTATTTAAAAATTTTTATTAAATCACAAAATGTTATTATTAACATTAAATGTTGTTCTTAACATAAAATATTATTATTTACATAAAATGTAAGTAATAACATAAAATGTTATTATTAACATAAAATGTTATTATAAACATAAAATTTTATTATTAACATAAAATGTTATAATTAATATAAAATGAAATTATTAACATAAAATGTTATTATTAATATAAAATGTTATTATGAACATAAAATGTTATTATTATTAATATAAAATAGTTATTATTAATATAAAATGAAATTATTAACATAAAATGTTATTATTAACATAAAATGTTATTATTAAAAAAAATGTTATTATTAACATAAAATGTTATTATTATACAAATGTTGTTTTTAACATAAAATGATATTCTTAACATAAAATAATAACATAAAATGTTATTAATAACATAAAATGTTAGAGTTAACATAAGATGTTAATTTAAGCATAAAATGATGTATTACCATTAAATGTAAACATTTACATTAAAATGGATGAGTGAGCCCACAGTGTCCCCAAACTATGAACAAATTGAAATCTGTATATCTATGTATTATCCGATCATTCTGAAAGTTTTACAGATTACTCATATTGAACAAATTCATATCAATGCAGAGAAAGAGCTTGATATTTGTAAAATTGTAGGAGTTATTTAACATTTTAAAACAACTTGTTGACAATACGAGTCTATACCCAGAAAATTCTAGCTCTTCTTCTTATAGTTTCAGAGATCTAGTCGTCAATTCGGACGGACTGAAGAACATTTGCACGAACTAAGTATATTCTTTTTTCTCTACGACTAATTTAAAAAAACTAAGAAAATGTTCGCCCTTGGATTGTATTTAGTCAAGGTCAACGACAAAGATTCTTCCTTTTTTGTAGAATGTTCAGGAATAAGTTGAAAATTACAAGTCTATTTTTTGTTTTAATTATCCACTGTAAGCTAATTATTCCCAAACATTTTCGATCTTAATCCATTTATCCATCCAGTTTCAATCAAATAACTTTTATTGGATAATCATTTGTAATAACACTTTCATTTCTTTCACTGATTTATCCGCTGGCAATTTCCGTTCCATTTGCAAAGATATGTTAACCCAAATGCTAGACCCCAGGCGACTTTCTGGTCTTCAATTAGATGTGTGGGCGTGTGTTTGACTTGTTATAAAGTTTTCATCGAGTCACCTCCTCCTTCTTTCCTCTCCTCTCAATCCAAATATTGAGTCGTGTGCTTTTTCACTTCCTCTTCTGCACACACACATCATCCACCTGGGAGTTCCAGACGGCGTTGGTGTCGTGTTGTAGGTGCGGAAAGTGTACCAGCAGACGCGATTAGGGTGTAGCCGCCGCCTCCGTTTATTTCTCTTTTCTACACTTAATGCATTTGGAGCATATAAATGGAGCTGCTGGAGATGGTAGCTGGGTGCGTCTTGTTAGGTGATGGCCAATCTTTTAAAGATCAAACACTATATACCTGAAGATCCTCTCCTTCTGCCCCTGCGTTGCTCTTTTGCATGCAAATTCTGCAGAGTCGAAGTGTCAAACAATGTCAGTGGGAGAATGTGTCTCGCAATTGAAATTTATTTGCACTACTATTCACTGCTGACAATGCGGGAAGTGAAGGAAGAGCAGGAGGTAGGTCTCATCGAGCGATCTCTAACCCGTCAACTCGTCAAGCTGTGAGCGTCACTCGGCGTCAAACGACAACAACTACAATAACAGAAGCCAAGCCAAGCCTGCTAAGCTAAGAAGATGACTACAGTGAGAGAATTGTTGGGCTGGATAAAAAAAAGGTAAATTGTTGGAACATTTTTTCAGAATTTTGATTCATTTTCTTGTACGCTTGTGTAGTCCGCTTTTAGGATGAAAAATGTGAACCAAAAGAATTGCACTAAATTACCCATACGACATGTACGACTGATCCGTATCTATGTGGACCAAATCTGTAGTGTATTTGAATCTCCTCTCGCCAGACTGAGCATATGACCTTTAAGTTTTCATACTAGTTAGGTCCGGTCAGCTGACCATAATTTACAACAATTTTTCTGAGTGCATTATGGTACGAGCAGACCCCATGCCCAGGGCCCCCAAAGGCAGCATTTGTCGCTTTTCAATGCGATTCGGCACAGCTTCTGTCTGTCTGTTTTCTTGCCAATTGCCCAGAAGAGCTCAAGCTGCTGCCGCGCCGCTGCTCTGCTGCTGCTGAGCATTTGCAAAATGTCAATCTGCTGCTGCGCATCAATTCAAGTGTGAAATAAATAGAAACGAATTCAGGTTGCTGCCAGTTGCTAGGCATTTGCTATAATTTTCACGCCATTTGCTGACGAGACGCGAGATCGAGCTTTGCTGCGCTGAGACCCGATCCGAGGGAAACGAAGGCAACGAAATATGTTGAAAGTATTTACAATTACGCAAAGATTGATTGAAATAGATTTCGGATTGATTGGTATGCACTGCATTGACAGAAGGCTGCTACTGACGTTGCTGCTCCTGACTTTTCTGTGTGTGGGAATTGTGTTCGCTTGCAGGTTGCATTTTTACAAGGAAAACTGGGAACCTATTTAGAAATTGGGGATGGGAAAGTTCTGTCAAATTAAGTTGCTTGATTTTCAAAGTGTGAGAAAATTGAATCAAAGATGAAAAAGGAAAAGTTTAAGTGAAGAAAGGAGGTGGGTCGGAAAATCAGCTTGCTAACTGGTTATTACAAATTAAAAATGAGGTTAAAATTTATTTTATAGCTTTTCAATGGAATTGTCATAGAAAAATCTTAGATCTTGCTTCTTTGTGTGAATTTATTTTTCTGAATCAACCTGATTGATAGGGATCCTCATATTTATGAGAAAGAAGAATCGAACGATAGTAAATTGTTAGAGTATTTCGCATTGGTTAGTGTCGAATGCCGATGGCTTAGTGCGTTAAAAAAAAACAAATACGTACTCAGTGCACCTCTGCTCCAGAGAAACCAGTAAATAATTTCCTAATGCTTTCTCTGATCCTCCATTAGTATTTGTATGTTTTCTTATTTCCATATCAAAAGATTTTTTGAATATTTGAAATAGAATTTTTTAAGATATTTAAGAAGAGTCTGCTAACACGAATTAAAAAGTAACATCTAATCGAGATCTTGTTCGTCTCCCGATTTGGGTTTAACATGTATATTTTGTAAACAAATAAAAAATATAAAATTTTCCCGGCGGTTCACAATTGAGTGTGTGTATGAATTTGGCCAAATATATTTAGGTAGGGCAATAACTTCATATCCAGACTAGAGTTGTTCTCTATTTGCTTGATAAACAAATAAATAATTAATGTTGTTGACTTGCTTGCTCTTATTTCGATTTTAGGAAGTGCAAAATCAATCGCGTTGGCAAGACAGTCATGTCTAATTTTTTTTATTAAATTCAAAGGGTATTGAATATGAAAATATAAAATATATTAATCGATTATGTACTGTCTGTTTTGTTCCACCACCTTTGACAATATTTTTGGCAGCTGCAGGTTTTCACGCTCGTAGAACTTATCATCCCTATCGTTTATTAGAAACAAATATCTTACAATATAAAGAACTTTGAAGAGATTGGAAACAAATTATATTCTGAACGTGCAAGGTCGGGGCTATACACAGTGGTCCAAATGGGTCCGCTTGCGGCATTTAATACAAAAAATCGAACAAATAAAGAGATATCGCAATGAAAATCGAAACTTAGGAGCTTTAAGAATACTTACGTGTTTTGGGAAAGTTTCACAAAAACCGGGTAATCTAATAGATCGCATACAAAAACTATATTGATGTTGCTAAAAGTGTGATTTCTAAATTAAAAAAAAATTTTTAATAATGGACATATGGGCATTTCTTTTCTGACGTGACGTGACATTCAGACGATGAAGAAAAAAAATGTTTTAAATACCCTTGCAGTTTTTGAAAGCGCTACCATTGATAACAAAATCGTTTTTCTCACTACAACTAGTTTTCAGACCGATCGTTCATATGGCAGCTAAAAGTCATACGATTTTGAAAAATTTTGATTGTTTTTCAAAGTATTCTCCAGCAAGATTTATACACTGTTGCATGTGCTCAAACCAATTGTCGAAGCACTTTTTCCACTCCGATTGAGACACCTCCAAAACATGGTTTTTGAACTCTTCAACAGCATCTTCTGGCGACGAAAATCGTTGACCACGCATTTTTTCCTTGATTTGCGGGAATAAAAAGAAGTCTTTGGGTGCCAAGTCACGGCTGTACGGCGGATGATCCATCAATTCGACATTTTGGGCGGTCAAAAGGCGCTGGTGTGAACTGGTGTGTGACAGCACGCATTGTCATGGTGCACAATGATCTGTCTTCTCTTGTTCGGTTTTCGAATTTCAAATTGTGGTGTGCCACTCAGAATTGACCGTCCTACGTTGCTTAAGCGGAACAGTCGCCACATGACCTGTTTTACCGAAGAAACAGGCGACCATTTGCATCGAAGTGCTTCTTCCACGAACGACTTTCGTTGGATTTGGCTCGTCTTTGAAAACCCACACGGTCGATTGCTGTTTTGTTTCGGGCTCATAAGCATAGATCCATGATTCGTCACCTGTGACGATCTTATAAACGTCTTTTGAAACACCGCGATTATATTTTTTCAAAATTTCTTTGCACCAATCCACACAAGCCTTTTTTGAGCGATTGTCAAATTTACGCCCAGGTGATCATGCAATATCGAATGTATACTGGTGGAAGAAATGCCCAAGGATGCCTCTATCTCTCGGTATGTCTTGTGACAGATCTTGCATTATCAGTTCACGCACGGCATCAATGTTTTCTGGCACAACGACTGTTTTTGGATGACCTTCACGATCTTCGTCTTCGAGCGAGCGTCGCCCGCAATTGTGTTCAGTGCTATAGGATGGTGCTTCATCGCCATACAAAGATTTAAGTTCATCGTTGCACTCTTTTCGTTATAATCCACGTCGAAAGTTATGAAAAACGAGAAGGCAAAGCTAACTTCGACTGTGCCGAAGTTTTAATACACTTGAAAAACTTTACTCCAGCTGATTTAATCGGTAAAATATATAGAGGATATAGATATCAGATATTTTAAATTTTTAAATCATTGATAATAAAAATTTGATACCATTAAAAAAAACTTTTCTTAGTAAAACACATTTTTCGACCGATCGGTCCTATGGCAGATATATGCTATAGTCCTCCGATTTTGATAAAATCTTCCAGAATTGTGTTAACGCATATAAAACTAATATATACCAAGATTGGTGACGCTACGATGGAAAATCAAAAAGTTTTTCCCACTAGAACTACTTTTTTGACGTACCGTTTATATGGCAGCTATATGCTATATTCATCCGATTTGATAAATTTTTTTGCAAATATGTAAAATCATCTAAAACTAATATATACCAAGATTGGTGACGCTACAATAGAAAATAAAAAAGTTTTTCTCACTAAGACTTATTTTCCGACCGATCTTTCCTATGGCAGCTATAAGATATAGTCATCCGATCCGGCCGGTTCCGACATATTAGTTGCGTGCAGTAAAAAGAAGACTCTGTGCAAAATTTCAGCTCGATAGCTTTAAAACTGAGAGACTAGTTTGCGTAGAAACAGACAGACAGACAGACGGACAGACGGACGGACGGACAGACGGAAATGAACTCGGCTCGTCGTCCTGATCAAGAATATATATAGTTTATGGGGTCGGAAATGAATATTTCTATGCCTTACAAACTTCTGGGCAAAATTAATATACACTTTTCAAGTGTACAATGATTGCACGAAAATTTTCACGAGTTAATTCCATTTTTCTGCCGAGGTAAGTTTTTGATTAATCGTTAATCGATATTAAACGTGGTCACACATGAAAGAGTTGTATGAAGCTTTTATCGATAAAAGTCCAAACTTTTTTTGGGAAAAGGCCAATTGGTTCTAAAAAGTGACCTAGACCAGAAACTTAAATAGCAACCCACGTACTTTATTTTATATCGATAGAAGCTTAGCCTACGGCACTATCACTCGTTGAAAATTGATATCCTAAATTGATAAATCCTAAGACCTGCTAACCCAATAATTTCTGAGTAGCAGATAATATTGATTCGCTATTACTGGTATATGATAGCGGTTTGTACGTGCTGATCGCAGCGATTGCGATTCGTAAACTTGTGAATCACAATTGCAGAAAAGAAATCGAACAAATAGTAGGATTGCCGCAAGCTATAACAGATTGCTGGGTTACCCCTCTCATGAAGCAACCATTCATATTAAATTTTTTCAGTGTGACCGACTAATTTAAATTTGTAAATATTTTATATTTCTAGTGTGAGTGCAATTTTTTATAACAAATGGTAAAGCCATTAAAAAAAGAATCTATAACAATCTTAAATCGTAAAACAGTAATCGCTAATCGCTTTTATCTGCTGAATGAGCCCATTATCTCAACGAGATGCAACATTTTAATTATTTTTCTCAAATAAACTGAAACCTTGAGTTTTAAAACGATTACACGTGTCTGACGAATAGTTCATTGGCTCATTTAAATAGGGAAATAAAAATACCAATAAAATATAAATTCGCTGTTAAAGTTTCTGAATCAAAAGAAAAGCAAAAAAAGACTTGATCGATTAGGAAAACACCGAAAGCTTTATTAAATTTAATCAAAAGACATTTGCGTTTCTAATTTCGTTCAAGATTTTCAATTAAACTTTAGAATAGAAGCCGTCAGAATTTGATTTTAATTGTCTTGATGCCATTGGTTTTAATCCCTTTGCAAGCAGATTTTTTTCGTAAATGCTTAATTAAGTCATAAACTGGGAAATTCCATCATTGATGTTTGGTCTGATGGGAAATCCATTTTCTCTAATGCTCTAATAAGAATAAGAAAGCTTTTAAGTATCGGGTGGGTTAATTCCGAACCGGAACCGACGAGTCTTTATACACAGTGTAATCAATTTTAACTACAAATAGAATCATCACAAATATGTGGGAATCTTTTCATTCATATAGAACTGTCCAGAAATCTGCTTTTACAATACAAGTGTGACATAAAAAAACAACTTCCATGTCAGAATAAATTTAAGCTACATAACTTTTTATTAATCTTTAACCACTTTCTCTTATTCAAGTAGCCGCCGGATCATTTAATATGGTTGATACATAAAAAAAGGTGATATTCCCATTCCCATAAAAACGCAACTTCACACATGCCAAGTGTATGTTTTATGTACCCTTTGACCCACTTAACCTGCCGCACACGCACACACCCAAAAATCCATAAAAAAATATATACATGTCGTTCATTTAAATGTTTATTTGTATTTATTATTGTATTTGCCGGGTTTTGTTGGTGATATCAATAATAATTTTTCTCATCACAATTTGCATACGAAATCGAATGATCGTTTTAGAAGAAAATAATACAAAAAGAAATACAATTATCATAATAATAATAATAATAATAATTTATGCTATACAATTGTTGCCTTCATACTAAAATTAATTAATTAGAAAATTTGCTAATTGTGACTAATATTTCGACAAAAGATCGAAAGAAAAACTTTAGAAGAAAATTCTTACTAAAAGCTAAGAAATACTATTTTGAAAATATTTATATATATATATTTATGATACATGCTAAACAAAACGAAACTTACAAATTACAAATTCCACTAAGATATTATGCTGCAAACCAGATGGTGATAAGCTTTAGCTACAGTTTTTTTTTATTTATGCATTTTTTTGCTTTGTTTTGTTTTTTATCTAGGCTGGTTTTTTCGAACCGAAAAATTATACAAAAATTGTTATAGTTTTCGGTTTGACTTATGCTAATCGAATCTATGTGTGTGTGTTTCTTTTTTTTTTTTTGCCTTTGCTTTAGCATATTTTTGCCATTTCGTTAGTTGTTTTAAACGATGTGATAACATCTCTAAGCGAACGGCACGAACTCGTATTTAGCGCTTGTTAATCAAGAGTCAAAAAACAGATTTCTACGCATCTCTTATATTGGGCTATAATGGTCTATATTGTATTTGGCATAGCGGGGGGCTAATTTCCATTCGACGTTAACGAAACTTTAACATAAAAAACTGATCGATGCCATTTTGTGATATGCAACAATCAAATGGAATTGATATTTTTTATTTATTGGAATGGGGAGCGTATACCTTCTAGCAGAGGTTGAGAATGCTGTGAATTCAGGGGCTCGGGTAGCAGTTAAGGTGAAAATTTGTCAATAGAGAGGGCGAGCGACCAAATATTTTACGCAAATAATTTGTCTAAATAATTTCTTGACTTCAGAGTTTGTCTTAGTAGTTTCTGCAAAATACTTTGTGCAAATGATTTGTGCTAATTATATTTTCAACTTTACACCTTCTAGCAGAGGTTGAGAATGCTTGGAATTTAGGAGCTGGTGAAGCAATTAAGGTGAAAATTTGTCCAAATATTTTACGCGAATAATTTGTCTAAATAATTTGTTTAAATTTTGTATGCCAATATCTTGACTTAAAAGTTTGTCCAACTAGTTTTTGCAAAATATATGTTATGTGCTAATTATATTTCTCACTATTTTATTATTTTGATTATTGTGAAGAAATTGTTATTTCAAGTTACTGGAATAATTAAATTATATACAACTTGTTCAAATTATTCAACGCAATAAGTTGTTTGCGGTGTTTTCCAAATTTGTTTTAATCGTTAGCAGTTTCTCCAAATATTTTGTCTATAAAGTTTGTCCAAATATTTTGTAAGAATAATTAGATCGAATAATTAAATGACTTAATAATTTGTCCAAATTATTTGTTCAAAATACTTTGTCCAAATTATTTGTCTAAATTATTTGTCCAAATGCTTTCTATTCAAAATATTTTTCACACCTTTTGTAGTTTTGTCAAATATTTTGTTCAAATACTTATATTATAATAATATAATTATACAAAATAGTTTGTCTAAAATATTTGATCTACTAGTTCACCAAGTAGTTAAATTTCAAGTGCTTTGTCTACAAAATTTGTTCAAATTGTAATTTGAATTTTAGAAAAATCCGTTAAATTAAGAATGGTCAATTTATCGACGCAAAAAACAATAAAATACAATGTAAAACAATGTTTTACTGTTTGCTGATCGCTTGTTGCTGCGCCCTTCTTCTAGATTTTAGTGCCCACCGTTGCTTTATCCTCTTTCCTCTATAATTTCTTTTATCTACTTTCTTTTTTTAAATTGCATTAAATTTTGGTGGTTAAGTCTAAAGCATCTAATCTTAAGCGTTTGCCATTCTCCTCCTTGGACGAAACCATTTCCTCCATTAGATCGTCTAGTTTACGTTTGATTGAGTCATTTCTGGCTTCCTTGTTATCACCTTCATTGCTATTGTTGTTGTTGCTATTGATACTGTTATTGTTGTTATTTGTTGGTTCCTCCAGTTCGATCTCTGGGTCTTCTGTGCAGATTTTCACCTCCTCTTCTTCCTCCTCTAGTGGTTTTTCAGGATCGTCGGAGCAAGTACTTGCAGCACTACTTTTTGAACTTCCTGTGGTTTTCATGCTTAGATCAATGGGATTATCTTGGGCTAGGGGATGTTCGGCTTGTTGTTGTAGTTCTTGTTCTTCTTCTTCGTGTGGCAGAACTGGCGAGCATGGGGGAGTCATGGACACCACTAAATCTTCTTCCTCCTGGTCCGTCTCGTCGTTTTCTTCTTCCGCATGCTTTTCATCAGTTTCCTCACACGCCTCACCATTACTTTGCCTGCTTTTAACCCTCTCTCGACCACTTTCCGAGTTAGGTGTGACCAAAGCTGAGATGGTGAAATCCTGTTTGGGCAATTTGGTGGCGCTCAAAGAAGGAGGAGGACTCTGTTGTTGGGATTTTAGCACTGCATCCAAATAAAAACGTTTGGTTAGCTCATCGGCTGCCGATTGTTTACTCCCGTTGGGCAGGATGTGATTGTTGTTGTTGAGGTTAGGACAGGATTCAGACTCGCCACTAATGTCCTTGTGATACGAAGGAGCGAATCTTTGACCCGCATGGCTAGAGTTGAAAAGATGCTGTACCGCGGCTGCGGCCACAGCTGCCTGTTGTTGCTCGGGCGTGGGCTTAAGCAGACCCTGATGATGTGTATAGAGGGCGGGATGATAGCCGGGGAAGAGTAGATGCGAGGGTGGCAGAAAGGGAGGCGGCGGCATCACAGACATCGAGCCAAGACCGGGAAAGGGCAATGGCAGAAAGGGTGGCAGATCTTTGCGTAGCGTAGGAGGTCTACCCGGAGCCGGACTTGAGCTGCCCGAGATTTCAGCAGCATTGCCAGTTCCTGGCTTAGATCCAGCCAAATGCAACAGAGGATTTCCCCTTACACTAACCTCCACCGATGAGTCCGAGTTGTGGGAATCGGGTGAACTGACCGAAGGGGATGCCACCACTGGATGATGCCCACTACTTTCCAAACCCAGCATCATAAGCTCTTCCTTACTGCGCGGTCCTCCACCCGGTGCGGATGCATAGAGTCCAGGATAGCCTCCGGCATGTCCCAGCATACCCAAAGCAGCTGCGGCTGCAGCTGATGAGGGTGGTACTCCACTCATGCCCTTAACACCATTCGGTGGAGCACCACCGCCACCTTGGCCTCCATTTCCGCCGGCCTGTTGATGTGCCTGCATGGCAGCCACCGCCTGCTGCTGTTGCTCCTGCAGCAGGCAATGGATTTTGAACCAATTCGAGCGTCTGCCATAGCGTGAACCACTCTTGGACATGCCCACCATTAGACATTTCTTCAGACGACACGCTTTGCAGGCGGTGCGATTCTTTTTATTGATGATGCATTCACCATTATTTTTGCAATCGGAGATGGAGGAGAGATTGTTGTACGATCGACCGAAGAAAGACTGGAAAGAAGAGCAGAAGTAGAGAAGGCGGTGTTACTATGAGAGGACTAAAACAGACTCGTATTCCGTATTTAATGTTTTCCAAAATAAAATATCAGTTCCGGTTCTAAATTTTAATCGGTAATTTTTGGTTTGTTGTTCCGGTTCCCTGGTTAAAAGTCAAGTGCTTTCCAAAATGCCTTCGTGATTCGTTAAGCCGTCTCAAAGTTATGAGACCCAACTGGCTGGCATGTTGAGGATCGGCCACACAAATGACTGCCTTTAGGCTAAGTTCAAAGTTAAACAAAGCGACCCACAAATAATTGATTTAAATGCGAAAAAATATTCCCCTAATGCTGGGAGGATGATCGCGCTTGCCCACGCCAAGGAGAAAAGGTCAACTAACGTACAATTTGTGGGTCAACATTATTTGATTTGTGTGTTTAGGCCGTGGGTCGTTGGCTAATTTAACGCCCACAGACCAAGCCAAGAAAGAAACAGAAGAAACCGAAGAATCAGCCGAAGAAAAATAAACAAACAAAAGTGAATCTGCGCAAAATTGCTTGTAAATAGCGGCTGCTGCTCTTTCAAACGAAACTGAAAACGAAGCAGCAGCAGCAACAACTACATAAAAAAAATCCTCCGTTTCCATTTCCATTTCCGACCCAGTAATCTTGATGCCCAATTAACCTTAAAAGTGGATTTTCGCATTGTTTCTGTTCAATTTTTGTTGCTGTTTTTTTTTTCTTTAAGCGGGGCTTAAAGCTCCACCTACGACGACCAAAACAGACGACGACAAAGAGTCCGTCACTTCGTCAGTTGATTGCGAAGACCAAGTTGGAGCTCAGGCAGTGAAGCGTTTGGCCATTTTATACACTTGAAGAAAAATTCTAAAAATCATTTATCAACAAAAGTTTAAAAACAATGGGCGCGTTCAGCAGAGAAACTTGATCATTGATCAACGTAATAAAACTACTCTTATTGTATAGCATACTTTAAGGGGGTCTTGTTAAATTGCCATTTGGAAAAGTTCCATGTAAATATCATATTAAACACCAGAGAAAAAGTAGACTATCTAAATTACCAAGAAATATATCATTGATCAGGGAGCAAGTTCTTCTGCTGAACAGGGCCAATGAATTCTTTAATTTCTCTACATACCGTCATGTTTTCAATTCCACTTTCACGAAAGTTTTGTGAAATAATTATCACATCTGCTACAAAAAATTATTATTAGCACGATACTCTTTTTCCAATGATGTTCTTTTTGTTTTCAATGGCAGTGTCTAAAAACTTGGCATTAAATAATAATATCAGCTTTAACTCAATTATACAAAGTTTGATCGTAATCGGATGAATATATCGTATCCTATAGATTGTGGCAACCCGCCAGCCATCTATCGATAACAATCCCAATCGATAAACGATCATCTCCATCGAAACGTCTAGAAGACGACACGCGGTTTCGACGCTCATGTTTAACGAATTAATTTAGAGATAGTTTTGTAATAAAAATAAATATTATTAGTGAATAAATCTCCGACTTTCTGTTCACTAAAAGATCACAGAAGAGGCGCCATCTATTGGTCAGCTTAAGAAATTACTCAACTAGCATTGTTGACAGCGATAATTAAATAATTTTAAGAAATTGTATTCTGTCTCTATATACAACTAAAAGAATCTGCAATGGTAAATATATCCACTTTGGCAGGGTAGAAAATTTTTCTAAAATTAAATGATAATTCTGCTTTGACATTTGTGAAGTAAACAGATGCAGAATACCTATCAACTAGAAAACAAAAGCTTGACTCCTCAAGAACACGAAATAATTGTTTAAGGATTCATCTTTTCGGTTTTGGCAAGATTACTCGACTTGTCTGCTACAGACTTCTTTTTTTGGGGTGTTTGAACTCACGGGCTTATATCAACAAACCGCAGACTCTTTAAGAATATAACCGCCAAAATTTGAGAACCCATTAAGGACAATTTAATACAAAAAAAAAAGAAAGCTAACATCGCCACCGCCGATGTTTGAATACTCTTGCAGTTTTTTAATTTTATAACAGAAATGGGTATCCTGATACGTGGCTACGATTATGAGATATAACTTTTATACTGTGTTCCAAAGGTACAAAGAATATAGTGGGTTTGTACAATTGTATGTTACAGTCAGAAACAAGGCTGCAAATCTGTTCGATTTGGGTTTTATGGATTGCCCGAACCGGTCCATGAACCGAACCCTTAACAGTTTTGACCCCCGAACCTGAACCCGAACCGGACCATTTATATAACAATTAAGGTTCGATTCACGAGTCTTGCCACTTCTGGTTTGCTTTGAGCTCGAAGATGTGTGTTTATCGAGCCTACACGTTGCCATAGGCATATCTGCGCTCTGCCTATTGCGAGTTTGCCTGCTTCACAGTTGCCTCGATGTCCCGACGGTCTTGTAGATTTTGGACAACTCTGACATCTCTGGAAAGATTTGTGCAATCGATTTGCGGAATATCGATTCGAAACTCTTAATTTAATTCAGAAAAAATAATAATTTTTCTTAAGGTCTTTATTAAGTTCTTTCTTATTTGCTACTTAAATTAAGCAAGTGTTAAAAATGACTCTTTTTTTTTAAACCAATTGAAACGATTAAACAAACGATAAAATCTAAACCGAGGTTCGAAACAAAACCTGGGGTTCAGGGGTCCGCCAACCGAACCTATAGATTGTTTGAACCGAACCGAATCTCATCTTAAATTATGGAGGTTTGCAGCCTTGGTCAGAAGGAAGCATATCCGATCCTATAAAGTATATTCGAACCTTCTATTTTTAATTTTATATCCATATACACCCTTTCCATATCAGATGAACGATAGTTGAGTTATATGCAAATCAAATAATTACGGAAGCACTAGATGCAACCTTGATGGACAGAACTTACACAGCTTGTGTGACCCCACACTTTAAAGATATCAGTTATATACTAACTTTGATAGTTAGAAACGTGAGAGGTATTCAAGCAAGGTACAAACTAAAACATTATTAAGTTTCCAACAATCGCGTAAAACATTATCTTTCAATCAGCTTAGTTGATTGACTGTTATGAGTAAGCCTTCTATTTTGTTTTGAAGGATCTTCAAAACTTCATGTGCATACTAAGTCGGGATTTACACTATGAAGCAAACTTCATGAAGTTTTGTTAGTAGGCGTGGAATTTAGAGGAAATCTTTCAGACCTTTTAAACAAATAGTAAAAAATACATTTAAATCTCTCGCCTACTAGGAAAACTTCATGAAGTTTGCTTCATCGTGTAAATCCCGTCTTACATGATGAAGTTTGCTTCGTAAAGTTCTAACTCAACTTATACCTTTTGTATTTCATTTAAATCTCAGTAGTGTTTTATTTCGACGTTTCTGATCGTTTCGTTATGGCTTAATGCATTTCTCTGAGTGTGGCCCAGCATGGCAACTTTAACTTGGCATAAGTGTTGCACAGCCCATAACCTTTGCAACATGCTGCGAGACAACAACAACAACAACAATGACGACGGCAGCAGCCGCAGCAGCAACATGTTGTAGTCTTTTCTTCTGCTTCTTCTTCTTCCTCCTCCTCTTTTGGGGCTGCCTTTTTTCATGGCTCCTCCGCATTGAATTAAATTGTTTGTTTGCTTTGTTGCAATTGATTGTGCCCCAGCCAACGGTTAATGGTGTAGAGGCAGAGTCGTCGTAGAGTTGTAGGTGTAGGTCTCTGTTCATGTCGATTTGGATGGTCTTGTTGTTGTTGTAGTTTTTGTATTTTTGGCCATGTGAACCGACAGCAGCAGGCAGTAACTTACCGCTGATGAATCATCACAAAAATTTAATGAGATATTATTGTTGATTTTCAATGACATCATCAGATGGGAAAGACTTTGAAAATGGTTTTTCTGGAGTACACAAAAAGAAGTGTGTTGAGTACCTGTTGAGGGCGCTTGGAAAAGAAAAACCACTTGAGCAGCCGGTAAATAAAAGTATCAATTGAAATGGGTGTAGATAAGAAGTGGCGCTACCCCCGCTGAAATAGAATTGATAAGTGGATAACGAGAGGATAAACATCGGCTTGATTTACAAAACATGCATGGGGAAAGAGAGAATGGAATGGCCCTGTGGGGTAATATTATGGAAAGTTTAGATATGATGATCAAGGATGGCAACTGGTCCGAAACCAAATCCGAACCAAACGAATTTTTTTGAAAGTAAAATGACAAGCTATTCACAATGAAAACAAGACAACATAAGGGACTACTAGATTGTCATTTGTCATGCGTCGAACAGTGTGAACCCAGCATTATAGGTAAAAGTTATCATAGGAAAATAATATAATAATAATAATAATAAAATTACAAACTAGAATATTAGGTGTGCAGGAAACTTTTAAAGCATTTACAAAACATGGCTTAATTAGAGACAAATTGTGTTGCACTATCTGGTCACTCTGTTTATGAAAAAGCTTTTTCATTTCCCTTCATTAATTATTTTTCGAACCTGATATTTCCATGAAACTTAATTTGTTGATTTCATAATCAATGTCTACAATTTAAAAGGGTTTTTAAAAAACTGGTTTCTCAGGCTGTGTTTATATGAAAGATCGCGGATTGATTGTTATAAATCGTATTTTACTTTAGCTTTTAAAATTATTAATTTAACAATTTTTTATTATCTTAATAATAAATATAACATAACTGTTGCTAAAGGTGATCTTAATTTTTTTTCCACAATAAAAAAGCTTCGAAGAATATACAATTTATTGTCACATGAATGCACTTATTTTATGATGTGTTTTATTTTTAAAAAGATGGTGACTTTTTTAGTTTAAAAGATATAAACAAATATAAATATGCCCCATAAGAAAGCACCGCAGCGAAGTCAGTATCAAAGCTATTTCAACGTAGTATGTGTTAAATAGCTGCCATACGATTGACATATTTAAGTATATTTGGTAAAAGAGCAGTGTAACCAGAGTTTTTCTTTGGCATGTCAGTGCTCGGCCAAAATCAATTGGGGATGTCTATGTTTTGTACCGCTATATTCACCAGACATTGTTCCTTTCGACTACCATTTGTTCCGGTCGAAGACTTAAGGCCTGGCTGAGCAGCTCCTCTTCCAAAAATTGGTTGGATTCTTTGAACGCCTCAAGGGACGACACATTTTTTCAACGCGGTATTCGTATGCTGCCTGAGATATTGGGAAAAGTTATAGCTCACGATGGACAGTGCTTTAAGAAAAAAACATTGCACCCCTATTCCCAAAATAAAGCCTTAAATTTGTTAAAAAAATCATTTAAAAGCATTAAAAATGTATTTTTTACGGGCTTTTCCGGATGAGCGCCAATTTGGTCCATTTTTCGATTCTATTCTATTTAAAAATGCGCTGCGACAGCGATGTCAACACACCGATAGTATAAGCATCTTGCGCTGCTGCGCTGCGATGCGGCAGAGCACAATAAACCTGTTTCTGTTGAACTGTTAGGTTCGTGTCGGTTGCCACGCACACATGTGATTATATTTTTTGCCGACCACTGCTCTAGAATCAGTATTTTGCCCTTTCAATGGATTTTTAAAATCAAACCGTCACAGTCAATGAAACCTACATTTATTTTGACAGAAAGAAAGTTCTCAATAAAGTTCTCAAGTAAAGTTCCTTGAACATATAGGATGGAATCCTTCTCTTTTATGATTTCTTCCACAACAACAACCACCCACACTTCTATCCATTAATCTATTATTTTTTGTTTTTTTGTAAAACTTACCTTACAGCCCTCGCATGTGAATGCACCAAAATGAAATCCAGCTGCTGGCTCACCACAAACCTTGCACGTCTGATTCATCTGCAAATGGCAAGAAAAAAAGAAAAGAAAAATACATGAAAAAGCGGAAAAAATGAATACAAATCTCCTCCCTGCTCCGCCACCTCGGGTGAACTATAAAAACTAAAGCAATAAATTCATAAAATTTCAATTAAAAGCAACAGCAAATCATGACACGAGCATCTTGAATCCTCGCAGAGAGCAAATGCCGCCTCTAGCCAAATTCACACGCATTAAAAATTAAAATGCAAACATAGTTTGTCATATCGCTGAATTGGTATCAGCCCAAGCCAAACGACGACAAATGGAAATGGGAAACGGACCCAGAACCCGGCACTCGGCACTCGGGACTCAAGACTCCTTCTGCCTCCAATAATAAAATATGAAGATGGAATCAAATGAAAAATTGCCCGAGAGCATACAACAACAACAACTACAGCAACAACAACAAGCAAACAAGTCAAAACATTTGCATTTATATGGCCAACCTGTGGCCACCACAGAAATATTTGTTTATTTATGGCAAGCGAAATGTTTATCAACAAATTGCCATCAATTGTTGTTGCTGTTATTTGCTCTGCTTCGGTAATGTTTTCTGGGGAGGTTCAGGAGGTGGAAAACTGTAACAAATCTTTGATGGAACGCACGCAATAGATGCAATTTTGAGCGTGGGAGAGAATTTGCCGAAACGTTTTCAAAGGCAAACGAAATTTAATAAATTGAATTTGGGAAAGTCAATAATATTTAGACTCTTATTTCGTGAGATTTAACATTTTTGTTTTTAGATACAAATTAATTTAAAAAGTTTCTTTTTATAAGGAAAATCCATTTGATTATTTCTATTTATTTTGTTTTCATAAATTTTTACAAATTTATTAATATAAAAGACGTTTTTGAATAATTTACTATAGTTCAAACGATAGAAATGAAAAGAATAACGAGCCAATATAGTTGTTAAGTTTTGCTGAATTAAATGAGCATTTTTATTGTTGAGACTAAAAAACACATCAACAATGTTTCCTCATTGATGAAAAATTGTGACAAAAATTGTTTGTTAATATTGAATATTCCGAAAACCAAATATAATTTTAGGACAAAATAGCAACCTCTTAGAAGGTGAACCAAATAGAAACTGGGCACATAGTGGCCCGTTGCGCCCTCTTAGTTCAGTTTGTTATTCTGCTAAAATAAGTCTCTCCACATACTCGCATCGTATCCCAGTCGAAAAACTTGTATATTTGCAAAGTGATGAGCGCAGTTCTACATAATCGCACTTCTCATCGTGCTTTTTCAAATTCCTGCATCCGATTACAAGTCGCTATCTTGCACTCCTCATCCCAATTCGGACACTATTTACAACAAAGAAGCACTTAACCATACCATATTTATTAAAATAATAGCATATAAGCATAATTTATTTGTTTTTGTTTTTTGTTTCTCAATGTAACTTATATAATTCTCTTTTTTTTTTTTTTTAAATTTTAATTTAGTGCCTTAAACATAAGTTTTCAATAACTTGTAGCACTAGGAGTAAGTAAGTAATAAATAAATAAATAAATAAAACACTAATATGAAGAATAATAAAAAATAATTAATAATAAAACATTCCCACAGACAGTTAAAAGCACATAAAATATGTATAAATGAAAAAAAAAAGAACTAAACAGAAATCAAAATTTTGTGATTTAATTATAATAATGAATGGATAAAAAAAATGTTTTTGTATTTAATAAAAAAAATTAATTCAAAAAGAATTTCCCCATTGAACCGTGGCACAGTGGGACTGATCGGTCATAAATCAGAAACGCATTATACTCGGGGGATTTTGGGGCCACTTATTACGAATATGAAGTCAAAATTTCCAAATTCAAAATGGGGGATTCAATATGGCAGTCCAAACTTTAAAAACATTGCTTATTTGTTAAGAAATTTGATTCTAAGGGGTTTTTGGTGTCGCTAATTATAAGCCTGGCCTTTAATTTACATAATACTACAAGGTGTATGACCTAAAAATTCAAAAAATATTAATGAATTTTGAGATGTTTACGGCTTATAACTTTTTCTTACATCCGTAAATAGCTGGTAAATATGTTATTACATTTTTCATGATCCAGAGAGCACCACGTGGAAGTTTAGGGTAATTTAAAGCTTTCCTATTTTTTTTTTATTAAAAAAAATTTATTTTTAATTAAATTTTTTTATAAAATTTAAAAAAAAAAGTTTTTTTTTAAACATTTTTTTTTACCATAAGAATTGTTTAAGGATTTGTATATTTTTTTTATCAAACGCTTTTCACATAAAAAACTGAAAAAAAAATCTCAAAAAATTCTTGTCATGGACAAAAAAATGGATATATTTTTTGCAGTGGCATAATGCCACTTTTATTATAAGGGTTAAAATTTTGTATGTTAACGTGTTTCAAACTAGCTAATATTTTGAGAAAATGTAGTTCAAATAATCAAGAAATGAACTCCAGAACTATTGAAAAATTGGACTTATGACCGGCCGCCGGACCATTGTGAGCGGAAGTCCGAGGAAAACCTTATAGTTCTAGTAATTTTTCAATTTTTTTCTATAGGGCAAAATAATTATAAATATCTGTCAGCCCCAAAGTATCCAGTATCATTCTCTTGGCTCCCGTTAAAGTTCAGTTGGACTTCCTTCTTGAATATTTCACATTCAGGTTCATTCTTCATTCAGGTTGCTTGCTTCACAATTTAGAAAGTAAAGGAAAATATTGCTGCTGCATCTCAACTTCTTCTCTTTTCTCTTCTCAACACTGGGAATTGTGTTATTCGACCACCTGGAAGATTTTACGTAGGGACCAGGGTATGAAACCATTTAAAGTAGAGATGGTGCAAGAACTGAAGACGGGTGACCTTCTACAACGTCGTTTGTTTGCTGAATGGCCTTAGAAAAGTTGAATGAAGCGACGAAGCTCATTTTTGGCTTATTGGGTACGTCAACAAACAAAATTGGCGAAGTTGGTCTAAGGCAGCCAGAGGCAGTTTAAGAGTTGCCAGTATACCCTGAAAATACACTGTTTGGTGATGTTTGTGGGCTACTAGACTATTTTTTGTGGGGCTACGTATAGTATCTTCTGTACAGGGAGAAGCCAGCCCCAACTGCAGACCAGGAAGACAACAAAACAGCTGCCATTGTTGAGATACCGGCTAGAAAAGTATGCCTAAATTGGAGCATTTACATGAAAAATTACAATAAAAACTGAAATTTTTTCGATTTTTAATTTTAATATTTAAAAAAACACGCTTTAAAATCAGCCGTTATAATAAAATGAATTTTTCGAGCCAAGAACTTCCAAAGGCGAAAAAAGTAAATATGAAGAATTTGGTAGAATGAGCTCTTTTGCTTTCCATTCCTAGAGCTTTATTATTTTGGTAGGAAACCACAAAAACTTGTATTTTCCTAATATTATTCCCTTATATATTCAAAGTGTTTTTTCATGATCCTTGGTCTTAAATTCTAGATTTAATTAAGCTCTCTTAGTATTAAACTCTCTGAAGTAACAATCTCTCACGAAAGTGATCCCAGTGAATCCAGTCTCCAGTCTGTAGATTATTCTCTCCACGTCTTGCGTACATTTGGCATTCTTTGGATATTGCAAGCTTAGGCTTTGCCCCCTCTCTAGCATACCCCACACACTCATATTTCTCAGCGTTACCAATTGGCTCATAAATTTTTGTTTGAGAAACAATTTGGCACATTACAAAGTAGAGAAAGAAATTGCCACACATTCACTTTTTTCCCCCAATTGGCTTAGTTCAATTGGCTCAGGTTCAGGTCCAAGTTCTTCTTCGGCTGCTCCTTGTAAACATGCTAATCTGATTTCGTGTTGTGGTATGGAGTCGTACGTCTCTCTTTCTCTCTCGCTCTTTAAGCTCGGGGTTGGTAGGAAATAAATTTTCTACGTTTAGGTTTCATGAAGCGTCGTCAGTTTGTTGCTGTTGTTGTTTTTGTTGCTGGGATTAATCGACAAATAAAAATCACATAAAATAAATTAAAAATTATGAGTTTCAAGTTTCAACAACTTTGGCAGCAGCAGATTTAGTTTGATTTAAAAATCAGAGGCGGGAAACCAGGTGGGGGGGAGGATGAAAACACGTTGCGCCGTGAAATTTATGCAGACAATGTGCAATATTAAAAAGCAATAAACATTTATTTTACAACAAGACAAGCGACATCAGCGCATTCCAAGCCAATCGAGTGAAGAGAAAGATGACAGAATGCTTCTGCGTTCCTTGTTAGGCGGCTGTTGATGGCGATTTTTGGGAATAAGACGGTGTTTGCCTGATTTACACACAATATGCAGACAATTCTCTCGGATTTCGCATTAAGTAGCCGCCGAGTGAACTTGTTATTTGTCATGTATTAATTTATTTGCAAAGCATCTTTTGGCAGTTGATTTGCGAGTTCGTTTAATATTCACACACTCTTATCTTTCCCACATCATCCAATTAGGTGACCCACTGGTCCCAATTTTAAGGTGGGTGGTTTTTTAAGTTTTCAAACGAATTTTCAATGTAAATCAATTCAAACCGACATAACGAGTCGCGTCATTATTTTTAGTAATATTCTTAAGGAAAGACAAATATTGAAATCCGTGTTTATGAGGAATTTAATGCTTTATTGCTTTGATTTATGCAAACTATTAAAGATAAATTAAATTAATAATAAACCGAAACGCTCTGCAGATACTTTGACATACAATAATAATTTTAAATTTAAATATAAGGCCTAGTGCTCAGAGCAACCAAACATTAATTTTATTTTAATACTTTATACAAATAGAAACTCTTCAGCTTTGCTTTGAGTTTGAAAGTCGCTCGAAAAGTGAAACCCATTGAATGACACGGAGTTGCCACGTTATTACAAATGATAAATATTTTGCTAACATCAAGATATGAAAGCGAAATACCTTAAAAACTGATTTTAAACATAAAAAAATGGAATAGCAGCAGAATGGCAAAATATGACAACTCAAACAAGAACCAGCAAAAACCCCCACAACCTTAAAACACACAAACCCAACGACAACACTAGCCGATATCGTGACCTACCAGACTTTCACGTTATAATATTTAAAACATATTTCTTTAGGCTTTTGTTTGATTTTATTTGAACATCCTTATGCCGACTTTTCACTATTAAATTTTTTGCATTTAAATCGTATTTGAGTTTTGGCCTGTTTAAGCCAAAGAATATTAAAATGAGGATAACGATTAATACACTATAACTGCTACTTTATTTAGATAAAACTAAACCAGACCTAAATAACTATGGAAGTACTTTTATCCATAAAAAATTTGTGTATAAATCTAGTTGTCGCCCCCATAAATTTTAAAAATTTTATTTAGCTTAAACTGGCCAAAATTGGCCAAATGAGCCAAAATGCAACAAAATTACATAATTAGATAACATATGGTAGGTTAAAATACAACCCTACGCCAGAATTGTTTTAAAATATTACTATAAATCGTGAATTGTCCGACTTTAAAGCCAATTTGACTCGGCTATAATTAAGATAGTAATCGTCGTATAGACCCACAAGTTAGAAATTAATGCCAAGAGGGCCAAATTAAGAAAAAGAGCATCACAAAGAAGATTTTGGATAACTAAGTAGTAGAGAGAGTTACTTACATTTACAAAACCACCTAGAACCCACCAACAAAGAAGCCTAAAAGAGCGCTATTCTTATGTTATTACTCTATCTTTCTTTTATTGTTCCCTAAAATTGCCTAGATCTTTGATCTTGAAAGTGACCAAAGTTCTTTGACCACCCCCCCCCAATAAAAAACCCTACCCCCCCACCAAGACCCCCTACTCACTACCTTAAGTTCCCCTATCCTACCCAACCAACCCCCACTCAATTACTACAAATACTTAGTTTGTAATACACTTTATTTTAGTTATCTACAACCTCGGAACTTTTATTTATTATTAAAATTTCTCTCAGATTAATTGCACTTTTAACTAGGAACTATTTTATTTAAGCTGAGAACTCGATCAAGTGGTTGATAGACTTCAAAACATCTCTTAATGCGACTATCGTTTGTTTAATTTTGTAGTACGATGGATCATTTTATAATTTATGTCCCATAAAATCAAATGGCAATTAGTTGGCTTTAAATATATTAAGCACATCGTAATTGCACGGTCGTCATAGTTTTATGGAAAGTAAAAAGTGCCTTCCCAAGACCTTTATTGAAACTGCATACGAACAGGTATGGTAAATGTCAAAAAATCGGATACTATAGTAGGTAGACGCTACCCAATAGATAAACGAAAAAGATACTTAAAGTGACGAGATTTTTTTTGTTATAATGGTTACATAACGGATACTTCATAAACTCTTAAACTTTATCCTATAGCTCAAAAATCGTTGACGAGTATGTTTTTTGTTGGAAAAAATATAAATATCAATATCGGATATTTTGCCAAAGCGATATATCGCATATCGAATATTTGGGATATTTTATGCGATCTTTTTACGTTTGACATCTACGACTAAGCAAAAGTTTTTTTACCCCAAAAAATGTAGAAAGATTAAATTTGTACTCCGAAAAAATATAAAAAAGTCTCAATTTAAGGAAAAATGATATAAAAAGTTCACGGAACTTTTTGTTTTTCATTAATTTATTTGAAATCTCTCTACATATAAAAGAGTTTGTCCTCACTGACTGACTGACTGATTGGCAATCAACTTAGAGCCTGAACGGTAAGAGATAGAAAGCTGAAATTTTCACAGAAGTTTCTTTATGAGTTGAAAGTGGGCACTAAGGCGGGGTTTCGGAAAATTCCACCCCTAAGTGGTGGAAAACTCGCGGAAAAGATACTATGGGGAAAATTTTGTTTTTCATCCGATTGACTTGAAATTTGGCTTGTAAGTAAAGTCAGCGTAATAATTGGACACCTATTTCCCAGATTTCGGAAAATCCGCCCACAAGGAAAATGGCCGGAAAATTCTTCATGGAAGAAACTATTTTTCATCCGATTGACTTCAAACTCGGTTTGTGAGGATGGTAAGCAGAATAATTAGACTTGAGATTTTCCGATGATGGAAAATCCGTCAGAAAAGTCGGGAAATTCCCGGAAAATTCCCTAAGGAAAAACTATTTTTCATCCGATTGGCTTCAAACTCGGTTTGTAAGGTTAGTATGCTAAGTAATTGGACATGAGATTTTTAAATGTTGGTAAATCCGCCCACAAAGAAAATACCCGGAAAATTCTACATGAAAAACTATTTTTGCTCCGATTGACTTCAAACTCGGTTTGTAAGGATAGTATGCGAAATAATTAAACATAAAATTTTCAGATTTTGGAAAATCCGCCCGAAAAGTCGGGAAATTCCCGGAAAATTCCATATGGTTAAACCTTTTTTTAAATCCGATTGGCTTCAAAATCGGTTTGTGAAAACATTATAGAAAATAATTAGACATTTGATTTCTCGGTGGTGGAATTTCCGCCCACAGGCAAGAATAATGGCGGACGTATTTCGGTTCAGTGACAATGGCTATTTGTGAGCCGATCGGAATAAAATTCGTTTTGTATGCTCAAGAGGCAGAATAAATGGAAACACGTGTTTTTTAATTTCGGGAAGTTCACTGCAAAAGTCGGAATATGAGTGCGGGGGTGGATTTTTAGCCGATATGTGTTAAATTTGGTTTGAAAGCTCTATGGGCCAATTATATAGGATAAAGTTTTTAGTTTTGCGCATACTCACCCTCAAAGTCGGATAATGGGTGCCGGGGGTGGTTTCAGGGTTTGTACGCTCAATGGGCCAAATAGGTGGAAAATAATTTTTTCATTTCTGAAGGTTGGAAAACGGGGGCGGGGGTGGGATCATTGCCAAACGTTTTTTATACCCGTTACTCGTAGAGTAAAAAGGGAATACTAAGTTCGTGCAAATGTATGTAACAGGCAGAAGGAAGCATCTCCAACCCCATAAAGTATATATATTCTTGATCAGCATCAATAGCCGAGTCGATATAGACATGTCCGTCTGTCTGTCTGTCCGTCTGTCTGTCTGTCTGTCCGTCCGTCAGTATGAACACCTAGATCTCAGAGACTATAAGAGCTAGAGCTACCATTTTTTCAGTGTAGACTTGTATCTTCTGCACGCAGATCAAGTTTGTTTCAAATTTTTGCCACGCCCCCTCCCGCCCCCGCAATTTGAAAAAACCTCAAATCTCCCACAATTTTGAAACTAGATTGATCGGACCTTCTAGACATATAATTTAATCATCATTACTTATCGATCCGCCATACATCATTTCCTGATCAGATGAACGATAGAAAAGTTCCCGCCCCCGCAATTTTAAAAATACCTCATATCTCCCACAATTTCGAAAATAGATTGTTCGAACCTTCTAGACAAATATTTTAATCATCATTACTTATCGATCCTCCATACATCATATCCCGATCAGATGAGCTATAGTAGAGTTGCCTCCCAAGGAATTTAGAAAAAAACTTATCTCTCCCACAATTTGGGCATGTTGTGATCCAATAAAATATTCCTAAATAAACCTTAACCTGAGTAACGGGTATATCGAAGTCGAGCAGGGCCGACTTCAACTTACGCTCTCGTTTTTCATCATTTTGGCGGCTATACTGATGGTGGCGAAGCGAAGCGCGCCGGGTTATATGCTAGTAACTTATAAAAACATAAAAACATTTGCGATGCGAGGTTATAAATGGGTTTATCGCGCAGTTTTTAAGCTAACAACATTCTTTTGATAAAATCAGCTGGATTTTATCTTAGTTTTCTCTATTTTTCGATATCGATTCCTTCGAAGAGTTAATTTCTCCCCCTTTAAAAAAACTATAAAATCAAAATTAATTTGATTTAAAAACTTGCATTGCAATTATCAGTTTCGTTTAATTTCCCATTACTGGTATCAAAATCGCTTGTTTATAAATTAAAGTTCCTAATTCCCCACGTTTAAACAAGGTTAATGGAAATCTGGACCTCGGGGTAAGTAAAAGGTTTTGAATTTTTAAAGGTACATCAAATTTGTATCCAAGTAATCAACTGAATCTCTGCCAAGATTGGGAACAATTAAACTAAAATGCGTTCTTGCAATTAAGCAGGAATATATATGTGTGTGTGTGTGTGTGTGTGTGTGTGCACTTTGTTGAATTGACAACGCAAATTGCCTTCACATAAAATCTAACGTTACTAAAAAAATAATTTTTAAGTACATACAACGATTTCAGCTTTCCAGTTCCGCATGTCACAACCTTTTTCTTCATTTTAATTTAATTAAATAAAATTTACCTGTTTTTTCTGCTTCTTTTTCAATATTGCATAATTTTTGCAAAAAATAAGAAACAAATCATTTAATTCTTGACAATTAGCTTGGCTATTAAATGAAAGTGTTTTAAATTATAAAAGCAAATGCAATTTAAATTCAAAGTGCATAATAAACAAATTTATTTAATTTTTTTTTCTGTCTCAACAAGTTGTCCAATTTGTTTGTGCGCGAATATTGATTAATTTTTCTAGGCCAATTTATTTTAATTAGTTGTTCAAAAAAATATTAAGAAGTTCCCCGAAATCCAAAAACTCCGCCGTCATCAGCCTTAAAAAAATACATCTTTCTGATGCTTTGTTGATTTTGTTCGAGGTGATTAATTATGGTGTCTGTTGTTAACCTTAACGGGTAACAAAAATAGCAAGTAGAATTTTAAATCTTTCATGCCGCGATGATGCAATGAATAAAAATGAAATTATTAAAATTTCGTCTTAATTTGGCACGTTTACTCCAGTTTTGTGCTGGTCGGCGTCGACGTCGCCGTCGTTTCGCAGTTAAGCTAAGTGCCATTACGTTTTCAGCTCAGTTTTTTTTTTGTTTGTTGCAAAAATTATGATAATTGCCTGACCTTGGCAGCATGTACTAAGACTAATTCAAATGGAGCTGCATGAATTTTGAGTTTTGCACATCATTCGAGTGCCGGGCATTGTGTGTTGGCATGCAATTATAAAAATGCGCAAAAACATAATTTAATTAAAATGAAATCATGCACAAAGCAATTGCCTCGCTTTGTTCATTGTGCGCAAACAAATTGTTCTAGTTTTTTTTTTTTTTTCCCCCTTCTCACTCTCCCTCTCTACACGTTTTTATAAGTGTATTCATGACTTGTCGACACTGAAGACGGTCGTTTTGAGTTGGTGTTGTGCTGTGTGTTTTGCCTTGTGTGGCGCTCGCAGCTCTCGTTAGCAGTGATGAGTAGATAAAAATACTAAATATATTCAGATGATTAAAAAAATAAATACAAAACTGGACGGGCAATTTGATTTGATTTGAAAGATATGAAGACTGTCATTATTATTTTGTATTGTGAACAATATTTTATGGTTTATGCAAAGTTTGTTAAATGCTGTTTAAACTTTCTTTTCTAAGGCTGAAGTTTAAAATTTAATCGTTGAGCTTTTGGCATTTTCCCACACTGACTGTGATTAGCCAAGGTTTTTCGCATTTCTTATCAGTATTTTAGGCCATAAATTCTTGTGCAACCTGAATGTGGCAATTTGACTTTTTCAATATGAAGTTTATAGGTTATGGCCAACAACACCTCAACTCAATCAAAAGAAAAGTCGAATCTCAGACATGTGGCAACAAGCGTGTGTGATGGAGCACTAGATTGAGGCGCCATTCCAAGATACGATTACGCTTAGTTGGCAATAATTAATTTTATTTCAACTGTTGGTGGGACTTTCGCTCAAGGAGCACAGTCGTCCCCTAATGAGAGATCTAAGAATTGCCCTAGATTGTTGTTATTAAATCAATATGATATTAGTATTTTACAGCACTGCATTTTCTATTTCAGTTCAATCACTTTCGCAGTGATTTCCAACCGTGACTTTTGCTCTACACACACAATTAGTTAGATCTGCTTAGGCAGCAGCTGCAAAAAAAAAAATAATAAAAATAAAAAGAATCTCCAGTTTGTAATCCGTTTTGCCCCGCAACCGCTCCCCCTCATCACATGAGTCATGGTTTGGTTGTAATGCAAACTCGTTTCGATTCCCCCCAGAGAGTTGATCTAGACTTTATGCCCCTGAGTCGACGACGCATAGCTAAAATATTGTCAAAATTGTTATATCGCATGTTTGGCTTTCTTTTCTGATTTTGCCGCATTACAAATACTTGAGGCATTTTTCAGTCAGCTGCAGCGGGCACACACACACGCATCATCAACAATAACCGAGGACGCTCCCTCCTTTGCTTAGTCATTCGACTCAAGCAATTTGTCAAAAAAAAGAAGCGAAACCTAGAATTTTTTACACATTTTCCCTGACCCCCTGAGGGAGTGATCAATCATAGAAAAATGATTATTTGTTACAGTTTGAGTAGCATAAAATTTTCGTTGCTGACTTTTGCAGATTTTTTTTCTTCTTTCGGGCTAATTGAGAAATGCTGACAAATGATGGTTTATTGTCCTATGACAAAACGCCCTTGTTTGCTTTTCCCTCTGCACATTTCTTTCAATCCATCAACAAGTTTGTCGCTTAAGTCTTTCGATTTTTTCTCAAGCTAATTGTTGTCCCGCTGTCTTAAACTATAATTATGAACTTACAAAGTTTTAGTTTTTTTTTTAGTGAAGCATCATCTGTCGCTTTGTGGCTGTGTAGTTGCAGCTTGAAAAGCTCTTGAAGCTGTCAAGCAGGAAATGTTTAGATTTATAATGTGCCTTCCCAGTCGTAGTCGTAGTCGCAGTCGTCTCCGTCTTTGTCATTATAATTAATTTGTAACTATTTTTATGAGCTCATGTGAAATTTAAATGCATTTCTGTCTCCGTTCTCTCTCTCACTCTCTTTGTGTATTTCTTTACGCAGTATTCAGCACTTGGGCGACAAGTGCTTGTGCAATTTCCGTTTAAAATTTGAAACCTTTCGCAAAAACAGTAAAAATTATGTTGAAAATTGAACGGAAAACGTCAAATGCTTGAGGAGGCCGGCTTCAGGTCAGCCTGTCAGCTTCTAATTTTCATTAGAACTTTGAGCAATATTTGTTTGGTCTTGGTGGTGGGGTTTGAGGTCGCTGTGTCTTTAATGTACTGGGAAAATACCCTTTCGATGGTTAAATATATATTATTTCTCATTACACGTAATCAAGTATTTGGTTCCAAACTAATTATTCTTCGGCTTCTTTTCATAAACATTATCTTAAGTATTGTTTTAACTCTATAGAAATTTAACAAAAACCATTAGTGTTAAGGCTACTAAAAAATAAATATTTCTCTTAATTATAAAACATAGTATACGTGGAAGACCAAAAATCATGAATTTTTATTTGTGCATAAAAGTAATAATTGTTTAAATGGGTATAGCTTGGTAGGATCTAAAAAAAACCTAAAGGGGCAAATTCATTATGTCGAACGGGACCGTCAAACACTCTTAAAGTGAACAAAAAGTCAAAATAAAAGGGATATTTTTTTGACAGAAGACTTAACTTATAGCTCTTAATTGGCACTATAATTGGTGATCAACCTTTTGGGCAATGTTTACTTTTCAAGATAATTGCAAAATACCAAGACAGAAATGGTTTATGCGAGCAACAATTGTAAAGCCGATTTCAGCGAATCCTGATGCAATATTTTCATGTGTTAAATTTGAGAATGTTGTGCATAAATGTCAATTAAAAAGGGTTTTGATTTTACCAAAGGAATCCCTCTACATTTATTTAAATTCAATTTTAAGCACTTTCGCACGGGACATGTTGCACGGGACATTTTTTTTCATCGTGATAATTATGTTATTTCGTTTTCTCTATTAACAAAACTTAAAATGAATAAGCTTTTAAAAATGCTTTCAAATCAACCTAAAATATTAATGTATTTATTTTCACATAATAACAGAAAACAACAATTTTTCCAAAAATATTGGATTGTCCGTCAACTTTACCGTTTGCAGCTCTTTTTAAATTTTTTTGCCGGCCGTTTATGCTTATTTAGATATATATAATTAAAGAGTATGATTTTACAAAAAAAAAAATCATTATGTGAGTAAAATTTTCAAATTTGCACTTACAAAGTCGCGGGACCAACTTTATATAAGTACCAAGACCACAAATCTGATTATTTTATAGAACTTTTTTTATAAGTTTATTGTATTAAACATCTTCATTTGTACTCAATTTTGGATAAGCAGAATGCATGTACTTTCGACGCACTGTTTACAAATGCTGTTTTTCAATGTCGCACGGGACATTGAAGAATGCAAATCAAAAAATTACGTTTTTGGCCAACATATAGTCTCTTAAGCATTTTTTACTCTTTGTATCCTTGGAAAGATTTAAGAAGGCAAAATCCTATGCATAAAAAGTGACATTATGAAACTTTTATCAAAACAAAAAGTGCGCTAGAAATATCAAAATGAGAAAAGTTTTTGAGTATCTCGAAGTGGATTATAAACAATGTAAATTTGGATTTAATTAGATCAATTTGATTGTTTTCTTACGAAAATATCATACAACAAAGAGTTTTGAAGAACTTTGGTCTTGGTGGACCTTTCGGTGCAAGTGCCCATATGTCCACAAATTTTAAAAGATCTCTTGGAAGCTTGTTTTTGCTTGTATTCACTCCCAAAAGTATGCTTTACGTGTTTAAAAAGTTTATAACTCAATCAAATGATGTCTAATTTTTCAATTAAAAAATGTTTTTAAACTCTTTTAGACCAGGAATTAAAAACTAGTTGACTTGAAAGGCACGACTCTTCCATTTTAGCACAAAAATTACGATATGAAAGTTAAGAAAAGTTACTAAAATGCAATCGTCCGCACTAGAAAGAAACATAATTTACAAATAACACATATAATTCGACAAATAAGTAGGCTTTTCACTTAAATTTTAAAAAGGAAATATTGTTGTCTAATTAAAATGATTTAATAGAAAGTTGCACCTCGTATTCACAAGCAGAACTTATTGTTATTACTTTTCAATATTACTGGTACGACAATTAATTTATGAATAAACTCACGGAATCCCAGTACAGTGTGTACCAATTAGTTCGCGTTCGTTTCCTTGATAAAACATTGTTATCAGTCACTTGATTTTTAAGTAAGTTCAACCCCGCATAAGGAGCGCTGTGTAAAGTCAAAATGACATTACTAGAGATTCACATCATTTATGTGACTCCTAAAAGTATGCTTTCAAATTTAAATTTTAATTAAATTGAGTCAAATCTTTAAATATTAAAAGTTAAAGGTCTTAAGACCTAATTGAGTTGGAGGCTAAGTTTTATCCAGTTTTACCCATAATAAAACTTGAAGAATAAAATCGAATGAACCAAATAATGTGATTAGGTTAAAACTCATCATGGGATTATATTGACCCAAGCTTAAAACAGATTATAACGCTTTAAAAAAAAAAATTACAACATTAAAAAAAAAATCCATTTTTGGAGAAACATTTTAAAATATCTTTAATATTTTCCCCAAGACTTCAAGTATTATTTGCTAAATTTATGTACAGATATTTGCAAATGTTAGGCAAGTGTATGCAATATTCTTCATTTTTTCTGGTGCTGCATCTGCTTGGCCAATTGTTTCTAGTTATGCAAATGCGTGCAAAATGTGTGAGGTTTGCCTCAATGTCTTCTCTCTGGTGCAATGTTTCGGACACTACGACTCGACTGAAGTCTTCACTGTGTTGTTGTTGCTGCTGTTGCTATTGCTGGTTGGCTGTCAGCCACACGTTCGCCGATTGCTGTGGCATTTGTTACAATTTTAAATGTTAGCTTAGGCAAAACGTAGGCAAACTTGTGCCAATTGTTGGCTTTACAAGTGTTTGACTTGACATTTCGGCGTGTGCGAGCCAGCAAGCGGTTGGTTTTTGGAATTGGCCAAGAAATATGCACGAAACCTTAGGTGAAATGAGCCACCGATTTACAACAAAAAAATAAAAATAAATAAAAAATTAGTTGGTACGCTGGAAACTGCATTTACATATACAATATATTTTCTGTTTTGCCATGATTTGGCATAAAATTTCAATGAGCATTTAACTGCACTAGATGCCAATGACTTGACACATGCGAATCAAAAGAAATACGAAATAAATAACACAAAAAAAGAAAAAAAAATCAAAAGCTCAGCACGTCAGCCAGGCGACAGACAGACAAATAGTAGAGACTGCCTGCCTGGAGATGGATGGGTTGGGGATGAGTTGGCTTGGCTAAATGCAGTCAGCATGGGGGCCTTTTTTTTGCTCTCATGATTTGTGAGGATGTGGTGGCTGCTGGACATGGTGGGGGGATCATTGAAGTGCTGGTGAAGTGACATGGTCAGGCAATCTAATTGCTGGACTACTGTGGCTGTTCAATTGAGGAAAAGCAATTGAGAAAGTGAAGAAAACGTGTCACAGAGATTATAAAATATATCTGAATAAATAACACGCACTTAACAACTAGGAAAAGCAATTGGCCCTCGACTTTTACTGCCACAATACTTAGGCATGTATTTCTGAATTTATCTGGCCTATTCGAAAGAGCACATTATCCTTCTTGAAAAATCAAACGCATATGCTCTCTGCATATTTTACAAAATAAATCGTCTCCCTTAAGCTAGAACGGTTGTTGGATTTCTATTTGATCCATTTCAGCATATAGCCCAACATCTATTCTAATTATGTAAATTTTTTTGCGTTTGTATCAGGTTATTTGGCGAAGCTACAGCCTGCTTAAGCCAAAAACACACATATCATTTTATGGGAGGCCAACTAGATTTTTACCCCCAAATTTGTATAGGAACTTTGAAGAGGCTACTTGATTCATCATAGAATTTTATTTATTTACAAGCAGATGCACATTTTTTATAAATTCTGTGTGGAATAAAGTAGCCTTTTAACAGTTCCTATACAAATTTGGAATAAATCTAGTAGTCCTCCCATAAATTTAAATGTGTTTTTTTGGCTTAGCTTCGCCAAATAAACTGGTAAAAATGCGAATTAATTCACATAACTAGAAAATATGATTGGCTACAGGCTCAAATGGCCTAAATTTTAATACACCAACCACTTTAGCCAAAAGGGATGATTTATTTTGTCAAAATAGCCATAAATCATAATTCTTACTTCAATTTGACCCTTTTGCATGATCGAATACTCATTTGATTTTTTACAGAAGCATTGATGTGTTCTGTCAGATGGCACACAGAAATTCAGAAATTTATGCCTATTGTGACCACAAAGAATTCGAAGGGATTAGTGCACTAAATGTATCATAATTTTTGATCAACAAGGCTGCACCTCCCAAAGTTGGTAATTTTGTTGCCCTGTGTAATATATATTAATACTATTTTAACCCGTCACGCGAAATATGTGAAATATGTTTTTATGAACTTACAATTTATGGCTCAGCTTAAGACGTTTGGTGATAGTATGACGGGAATCCCGTACCTCGCCCATTTCTAGTCTAGATTGGAAAGACAACTGTTTCTGTTTAAGCTCTGCTGCTTATTGATATTAAAGTACAGGCTGTTAAATGAGAGTTATCGATTTCTTACTTAACTTTCTGTTGCTTTTATATCTCAAATTACACAAATGGGGGCTTTTCATGCTTATTTTTATGTTTTTCTTAATTCTAGATAAAATTGATTGATTATTTGTGGTTTGCTTATTCTCAGTTGACATTGTTGTAATCATGTGTTTTCTTATAACAAAATATTTGAAAAATTTTGGAAAACTACTGTATTTTATGAATTGCTGATAAAAATGATCGTTTATTAACTAATTAATTGCTCAAACAACTAAAAATGTAAATACTCATTAAGAAGACGCGAAACAAGTTTGAAATAAATCGGATGAAAAACAGAGCTTTTCGATACAAGTTTTACAAACATTCTCTACCTCCAGTCTTTTGGGCTGGGTGATAATAAATCAGTCAGTCAGTTGGACTAAGAGAATTAAAATATTTAAAAAGATCAGTATAACACTCCATATTTTGGCTTTAACTTTCCAGGGTTGACAACAAATTAGGCAAAGTAAAATGTTAAAAAAAAAATGATCAAAACGCAAGATGTTTTTTTTTAAGCTTAAATATTAATTTAATTCTATAAAATAAATAGCAGGAGAAACGTTTCTTAAAATGTTAAAAGGATTTCTTCAATTATAAGTTTTTAAAATAGATTAACGAATACATACATTAAGAAAAAACCAAGAACTTTGTACATGTATCAAGTACAAACGGTGTCAATAGTACGGTAAGTAAAAAAATACTTGATTCAAGTACAAGGTTCTTATATGAAATACGATTTTTTCAATCCGGAAATAGTTGATTTCAGACCGTTCCGATATATATTAAGTCCATTTTCAACTATAATAAGATCTTTTGGAAAAGGCTTAAATCAATCCCGATTAACTCTTAAAACAAGAATTTTTTCTTAAAATAACACAATTTTTTCCTTGAATTTTCTAAATTATTTCCCAAAACATTCTTGAAACAAATAAGAGTACATACATAAAATACATAATAAAAGAGTACAAAATGTTCTTGGTTCAGGCCATTTAAGTTCTTAAGCTGTTTCGAATTTGAGCTTGAAACGATGTCTCTGTATCGAATCAAATATCTCTGCAAAGAACTTATTGCATTGAGCTAATTGAAGTCCAAGATGGTATAACTGTAGGCCAGAAACCTTTATAAGTTAAATGATAGAACCAGTTGGCAATTTTAGGACAGATTCGTCGGAAAAAATTTTAAGGCAGTCATTTCCCCCGATATGACAAAGATTAACTGATATGTAATATCAATACGATCTTTTCTAAAAAAAAAAAGTCTGTCGTCCATTGCTGACGTCCAACGATCGCCAAGACACTTTATGGTAAGACGTCTAAGTATTTATATTAAGTATGAATTTAAATTTAAAAAAATCATTTTAACCACAAAGATTTAATTCTTGAGCTCTGTGTTAAATATTTCGCATTTTCCATTGCATACTTTTTTGGCTTGACATTTTAAGATTATTCCGTACTTAATCTGAGAAATTTTGTACTTGTATTGAGATTGCGTTTTCTAGAATTTTTCGGCTTATTCTTGATTCAAGAATGTTTGTTCTTAATTTAATAACATTTACGTTCGTTTTTGAACTTAAGAATGTTTCATACTTAATTTAAGTACACCCAAGAACAAAATATATTTTAAATTTTTAGTACAAAAAGATATAAATTCCATCCATATTATACTAGAATTCTGCCAGTCTTTTTTTCTGAGTGTACAAGTCTGTTTTATGTTAGGTTAGGTTTGCGATTTCTAAAAGCGAAACGTCTCTCACTTAGTCCACATGGGCCCATTGCAATGCCATATAAGTTCTCTGCCCCTCCTGCTTGGTGGGTCCTCAATACTGAACCATTTTGTAAACAGAGTAAAGTTGTGCTGGTATATGTAGCTCTCATGTCTCCGATAGCTTGAGTATAAGAGGATGACCAAGCATCCTTAGTCTTCTCATATACAGAGGTGTTGTACCGGCTCCTCCTTTTCTTTATAGCTAAAACATTAGTAAGAGTTAAGTTTGTTCTACTTTTTCCATTTTTTTTTGTATAACATTTTACATCAGCAGTTGGAATTTAACAGCTCCAGTAAAAGGTTGCTTTCACTTTCAAAACTTTAAAGTGGCCTGATATGATTTAAAAATTAAGCATTTAATTCTCATCAAAAATTTGATAAATAAGTACAAGAATTCAAAAGACTTAGGCAACGAACTTTAATTTTAAACCTTTATATTTAAAATTAATGTTCGTTCAAAAGCAATGTTTATTTTGATTATTATAGTTACTTTGCCTTATATACCACTTAAATCATCCATTCACTGGTTGTTCCAAACAAAAGACCTAAGTCCCGAACTTGTTTCCAAATTCAGTGAAATCTCTCAAAATGAAAAGTATTCTAATGTATTTATATTAATTTTATAAAAGTGTTGCTAAATAACAAACTCAGAAGAATTATTATATCAAATTGTAATTTAATTAAATTTCGTTAGTTTTTCTTTTTTATCTTCTTTTTATAAGAAAAACATTTGCCAGGTTGCAAAAGTACCTTCAACTAACAAGCTAATCAATCTGAGCATTTTTAACATCTAACATTTGCTGTGCTGAAATTTTGACATATTTTAGCATGTTTCCATAAACAAAAAAAATGTTGTTAAGTGTAATTTCTCAAATGGCAATTAAGCATTTTAGAAGTGCTTAGTGTGAAAAGCCTATAAGGACACAGCTCCTGAAAACACCTAATCATATACCATTTGCCAACTTTTCATAAATCATTCAAGCAGCAACAAAAAAAACAAACTCTTCTTTTTATGTTTTGAAACCTCAAACTAAACGTTTTTTTTTTGGGTGAATTGGTTCCCATAGTCTATCCCAGCTAACCCCAAACCCAAAACCACATAGCACTGGCACAAATTGCTCGTTTCGTAAAAGAAAAAAAAAATGCAACAACAGCAACAAGTACAAGTACATTTTTCGATGCACTGCTCTTATTTAATTGACTTTTGACTCCCCCGAAAAAAAAAACAACAACAACAACAGCAAGCAAAAAGCTTGCCCAGATAACAACGAGACAACAAACAAATAAATCGAGAGGGAAAAAAAATACAAATAAACAAACAAAAGAGAAGAAGAAGCGGACAAAAAGTTGGCTGCGCAAGTGCAAATAAAAGAGACGCGGACACATTTACTTATCGCGCCTCTTTCAACAAGAAACGGTGGCAACTCTGCCCCAAAGACAGCCAGAAAACACATGCAAAACTATCAGCTATAGTTGTGGTTGAAAATACACAGAAAGAAAAACTGATTTAGTTGCGATGTAAACTAGTTTCTTGACTGATTGGTTTTATGGCAGGTTGAACAGTTGGGCTGGAAATTTTCTCCCAGTGTCTAGTTTGACCAACTTCTGCTTCTCCTGCTTGCCTTGCCTTGCCATTTGCCTTCACCAATTCGCCTTTTTGCCTGCTTCTAATGATCCAATTCCCACGAGCCGCGACGCCAAGCCAACGATGACACTGGCTGGCAAGGTAAAGGAGCAAAGCAGCAGCCAGCAGCTGGAGACAACCACGACGACGATGACGACGAGGCAAAAAGTAGAAGGTGGAGGCTGTTGGCTGCCTCTGGCTCCTCGCCTGTTTAAACAACTTTCAAAGTTAATAGTCTGCCCGGCGTCGAGACGTTTTGGCCAAAACCCAACCACATACCAACAAGAGGCAGCCAGCCAGCCCAGCCAGCAGGAGTCTCGCATCTCTCGAGTCTCTCTGCCATGAATCATTTTTGCTTGGTCGAAGAAAGCGGCCGTTTGCCACCGCCTAAGCCTGGGTTGGTCTCCTATTCTCCTGCCTGGCTGCCAGCCTGCCTGCCTGTTGGTGGGCTCTGGTGTAAATGTTTTGCAAGTTGCCTGTTATAATTTTGTTCAGCTTTGATGGCCCCCACACACAGAAGGGTGGCCCCGAGCGTATACGTAATGTGGAAATGTTTGCTAATTAAAATGGAATTTTTTTCGGTTTTGTAGAAAGGCGTGGGAAGAATGTGAGGAAAGTGGAATTGCTCAGGGAGAATTCGGCATTTGGTGTAGTTCCATTAATGATGGAAAGTGTCTATGGTTCTTTGTTGAAAGGAAAATTGATAGAAAGAAAGAAGTTCGCGTTCTAAGTTGTTCGTTTTTTTATGTGAAAATCTTTAATTTCGACACGAAAGGGCACGGTTATAAACTAAACATAGCGTCACGACGTCACGCTACACAAAGCATATTAAAAAAAAAACAAATTATTTGGCCAAACGTTGATTTTTACAATTTCCCAAAAAATTACAAAATTTCCAAAAATATTTTTTTAAATAAAGGAAAAATCCAAAAGAAGAAGAAAATAGTAAAATACTAGACAAAGATAAAATAATAAAAAAATAAATAAAAATAATGAAATAAATTTAAAAAAAACTTAACATTGACGATAAATTAAATTAAAAGTCCTATAAAAATCCGAAAGTAATACAACATAATTAAACAAAAAGTGTTTCACAAAGTAAACATTTTCAAAAAAAAATACTTAATACTAATAATGTACCCTAAAAATTATGAAATTTATTTTAAGATCAATAGATAACAATAATAAAGAATGCTAATAAAAAAACAATAAAAAATACTATAAATACATATTAAATAAAATATACCAAAACTTGTAAAAATAAATTAAATTAAATCTCTTCAACCATAAAAATAATTCTATACAGTCTTAAAAAAATGTTTGTTTATAAATAAATTATTCCAAACATTCCCTAAAAATAATAAATATTGAAAAAAAATTATATTTTTATAAAATTCCTAAAAAACAAAAGAACCAACAGCCTGAAATAACAAGTAGTTATTATTTTGTTACGTAATTTCTTTATGTTATAATGAACATCAGTCAATTCCATGTAAATCTTTGTTACTTTTATATTTGCTTATATGGGTCAATATTTCTTTAACCGAACGGTATCCGCACTCTTTATTTTTGATATTCAACACTTTTGTCTGAAATTTCACCTTCACACTGAATCTTAATTCGATTATATAAAAATATTCATTGGATATGAACCATAAGTCGTTTTTCTGCATCATTGAATATAAAACTAAGAACGACTTAATATAATTAAATATCCAATGGATTAAAAAAAAGGATATTTACATATCTGTTTCTACGCAAACTTATCTCTCCGTTTCAAAGCTATCGAGCTCAAAATTGACACAGATACGCCCGGATATGATGACTATATCCTATAGGTGCCATAGAAACGATCGAAGAAGAACCGTTCGCTTTGCAAAAGCCACTTTGACACGCAAGCCTTTAAAGTGTGTGGAACATTTTAATATAATTGGCCAAAAAAAAACTAATTTGTTTGACTTTCCATTTCTATTAAAATCATCATTAATATTTATAAAAAACATTATAAAAACAAGTTCGTTGCCTAAGTCTTTTGTTTAATAAAATTTGATCAAATGTTTAGCTAGACATTTGTTAATTCCTGTCTTCCCAAACGGGTGTATACGCACTTTCAGAAATTGTTAAAAATATGCAAAGAGAATACCAAAAAATAATTATTTAATTAAACAATAGATCGTAGTCAAAATTCAAAATGTTTTGTCTTCCCCCACAAAAACTTCTCAATGAAAACTACAAATTAAAATTTCGCTTTCAATTTCGCTCATTAGATTCTCTCATGGTAGATTTCACTTTCTATGCCAAGTTGATTAATTAAAATTGAATTAAGTTTTGTGGCGTGGGAAGTACAATTCATATAGAAGAAGACGGCAATATAATCATTGGAATCATTGTTGGCTGGACCAAGTCCAATCTCTAGTCAATGCCAATTGCCTCTCAATGCTGCTCATCCTCGAACTACCACGTGTGTTTGCAAAATATACAAAAATCCAAATAACAACAATAACAAAAGCCAGCTAAATAAATACTCGCCGACAGCAACAACTTGGAAGACGATGTTGTTATTAGTAGCTCAGTAAGCTTTAAAAATAAATAGCTAATATAACAATGGCGTAGACAATTTGCTTGAAGCTGCTTGTAGCCTCATCTAATGTAAGCGGACATGCGGGCATGCAATGATCTTTCGATATATATCTATATAGAGATATTTACTGTGTTATAGTATATGCAATTTATATAAATTTAATTCAATTTGCGGTCTTAAGTCGTGAACTTCGTGATTGCAAAACAATTTGGCAGCTCATTATGCTCTGCCGAGTTGACTCCAATAAATGCCACACACCACCAACAACAACAACAACCTTGACCTTAAGGCAAATACAATTATTATTAAACCGTCAAATTATAACAATTTTATTTTTGTGTTACGCTTCTTTGAGAAAAGGGCGGCTGGCTCCCCACTACAACAACATACCAACACACTATACTTAGACGGCGAGCGTAATAAAGTGGCTGGGCAACCAGTTGGAACACTTTTATCTTGCTGTTTTATTGTTGATGGCGGCAAAGTGTTGAACTTGAAATCGAAAGCAATGGGAACCAAATTGTTATGCAGCGCAGGAAATGTCGAAGAAGAAATGCTCTTCTCAAATAGGAAAATACTTGAAATTTGTATAGTAAATTGGAAAAAAGGATTGATAATAAATTGTTTGTATTATTTGGGAATTAGAGGTGTGAGATGAGGACAAACAGAGTTTGTTTTATATGTTGTTAATCAAAACTATAAACACTTAACAAATCCATTTGAATTTTATTGATTTTCATACAAATGTATTGGGGTAATAATGTTCTCCAAAGACGCTGCATTCTAATTCATGGATGGAAAGAAATGTTCTTGACTTTTGGGGACTCAACTAATTCACAAGCTTTTGATTGATCTTAGGTACATTTAACATTTCTTACACTCTGTAGAAGAATAATAAAGTTTTATAACATGAACAACGACTCCTGACCTTCGGATTGAAGTATTAAGTACGAAAGACTAGGAACAATCCCAGAATTCGTATACCCTCAGAAAAAACGACGGGAAATTTATTTCTTGGGTGCACTTAAATTACGTACGAAACATTTTTAAGTCCAAAAACGATCGTAAATGTTATTTAATTGAAAGCAAACATTCTTGAATCAAAATGGCCGTGTTCAGCAGAAAGATGGAGCGCTGAGCATGGCATGAAAAAAAATGATGGATCGAAAAGTTTTTGCTAAACAAACCCCCAACATTTTTGAGCAAACGCCTTTAGAAAAAATATAATCACATATTACGACGTACACACGCTAGCATTCTGTGGTACACTGGAAATTGCATAGAAATTGGCAAAATGAGGTTTAATTATATTTCATTATTTTTTATAATTATTTACAGCAGATTTAAAAGCTCATAATTGCAATCAGTGCACAAGATACGACTATCGATAACACGCCCATCGATATACAATTACAGCTGGTGGTAGCAGTATCACTTGAAAGGAGCATACTATTTCTTTGATACATGCTCCGCTATCATGATACCTCAAATTGGCTATCATGATACCGGATCAGTCGCGGTCAGCAGAAAGATCATTTAAATTTTATGATTGATCAAGAAGCAAGTTCTTCTGCTGAACACGGCCAATGTTTTTGTACTTACAGTTCAGTTACTAAAATTTTAGAAAACACGCTCTTAATTTACCTTCAAAATTTCTTAGATTAAGTACAAAAAAATCTAAAATGCCAAGCCTAAAAAGATTATCCAGGGAATCAAACCAAATCGAATTTCGGTTCCGGTTCTGATTTTGTTTAGGTTTTAGTTTATTTCGGTATTCGGTTCGAAACTGGTACCTTGGTTTTTATTTCGGTATACCGGTACGTACCGGTATGTACCCAGCTGTTAGGTTAAGCCCATTTGGTCCAACTATTAATTCGTTTACTTTGAAAATCAAAAAAAAAAATAGAAAGTTTCACAACTATTTCTAATATTAACTCAGTTGAATAAAGGATAAATGAATAATATTTGGAAATTATTGAACCAAAATTGATGAAACAAATAAAATTAAACTGTTATTCTTATTAAAATTTTAATAAATACCAAAACGGTACAATAATCTAACATTTTTACGTTGCTAACCTAACAGAAGGGTAAAGTAAATTTTTATTTTTTATTGGATTTGTGGGAGGAAAACATGGACGGTCTTCGAGGTCTTTATATTAAACGCATTTTCTAATATTTTGATTAAATATTTATATATATATTTATTACTTGCACATACGACTTGAGCTTAGATAACTGCAACTGGATCAGAAAATTCCCTTTTAGCTTAGATTTTCCAAAATCCCCACTCGTATAGTATAACAGCCGCTTTTCGATCAACGTAAATACCCACTCGCTTAGGGTATCCCCTTTAATTCCTCACACTTTCGGTTAATTTGAAGCATGGGAGCATAAAGTACTTATATTAAGCCCGCATATCTTATCGTTTTTTTTTTTCTTCAGCCACGCGCTAATTTGAAAATAATGCTCTCAATCATTTTCACATTTTGTTTGGTTGCCTTTGCCCATCTCCCCCTGTCTCTCTCTCTCGCAATCTCTTGTGGTTTTTACCTTCAACGTCTTCGTTTTTGGCGGATTTTTCATGATCAAAAAGCAAACTGTTAGCCTCCCTCCCTCTCGGCTTGTTGATTGTCTGTATAATTACATAATATTGCATAATTTTGCAAAAAAGTACTCGTCGACGTTTTTATTTTGTTTTGGGATTTATGCTCTGTTAGCCACAGAAGCGAGCTAAAAGATGTGAAGAAGTGTGTGCAGAATTAGAGGTGGAATAAATAGAATCCTATTGCACTCATCACGAAAATGTATCATGCAGAAAGTAAAGAAGGAGAAAAATCAAAGTATGGAAAAGGCTTTCAACAAAAAGAAAGGACGTAAATAAGAACATAAAGAAATTTAAGAAGCAAAAAAGAAGAGGAAAAAAAGGACGAGGCAGAAAGAGAATGAATAAAAATAAAGAACACAATAGATAGGCTGAAGAAAAAGGAAAGACAAGAGAGAATAAGCAGCCAAAAGTAAAAAAGAAGTGTGGAGTAAATGAAGAAAGGCAAAGGAATCCGAAGAGAAGTCCAGAGCTGATGGAAAAAATGAAGGAAGGGGGAAAAATGTGACCAGAGTCTAAGAAAAATAAAATATTTAAGAATGAGAACCCAAATTTATTAAACCACTAAGAAAGTTAAGGAGAAAAAATTAATTAAGAACAGGGTAAAGAAACAATTGGCATTAAGGAGGCATTGGAAAAGAATTTAATTGAGAAGAGGCAGAGATGAGTGAAGAAAAGGTAGGCTAAGTATAAAGAAAGGTTCAGAAAAAAAAATACTTAGAAACATCCAGAACAAATTGAGAACATCTCAGTTCCACTTCCAGAAGTATTGTAATTTAGAGACCAATGATTTATGGTCCAAAAATCGGTCCCAAATTTTTGTGGAAGTGGAATTCAGAACATGGCTGATAGTTTAAGTATGCAAAAGTAACCAGCTGAGAAATAAACAAACGTTGCTTTTATAAAGAAGCAAGTTTTGTTATTGTTTTTTTTTTCCATGTATCTGGCCTGTTCCCGTTTCCGATTTCGATCAACTCATGCGGAATCGAAATTGGTAAATGTTCCCGGTTTCAGAAACCAATTGTCTTATTCGGCGAATAACTTCAAATTTCCATTTATTTTTATTCGACTGTTTTAATGGGAAAATATTTTAACCGATTTGTCAAATCGATTCTTGAAAATTAGAACCTTCAACAATTCCGATCGATTAAATTCGGAAACGAGAACACCTGTATATCTTCTTCAAATCACGCACTCATCTCTAGTCTGGCGTACATATAATTGCCGCCTGCCTCATTATCGTTTTGCTGACCGAGTCCGAGTCTTCTCTGTGTTTCGGTCGTCTTTTTCGTTTTCATTTTCATTTTCGTTTCCAGTACTTCGACTTCGTATCAGTGCACAATGTAGTACTTAAATAATAGAAGTTTAATAGCGTTTTGTTTTCGGCGGCCGCATTTGCAAGTCGTTAGTTTTTTTTCGCTCTTTGAACTACTAATGCATTCAGCTGTAGGATTTTTGTCAAGGTTAACCAGTTTGTTTGGCGGATATAATGACATGATGCATATATGGCCAGCATCGGGAGGAAGTTTAGTGCTTTAAGAGCAATGTAATTGTTGGGAGTTTCGTTCAAGTTCGTTGCCCAAGTCATTTGGCAATTGGCCTGCAGTCAGTTTGGCCGGCTAATTTCGCTCATTAATCATCTCAGGGATAGGAGAAAGACAGAACCGCAAACTGATTACACATGTTCATCCCACCAAAATAAGTTAGGAGTCATGTGCATCATCCTCAGCGCTAAACAAATGAAGTTGTCTAAGTCTAGTAAAGTCATCAAGCTCCAGCTACAGGATTGATCATTGATCTTTTGGCACTGAGCTAGCAGCTAGAGCTCTCTCATGTCTGCTCACGAATTATAAATAGTGCAAATGCGTGCAGTGCATCATCATCATTAGTTTTCGGCAATAGACTTGTCTGGGACGGCCATGGAGTTGGGAGGATGCCCTACAACTTGTCTGGCTTTTGGTAAATTGTTTCAATTTGTTTTGCGGCTAAGGCAATTACATACAATACAAGGCAAAAACTTTGGCAGCGAAAGAGTATGACTAGTTTTCTAGGCAGTTTGGAACGAATAAAATATTCTTGATTGGCGCTATGACTTGAGGTTTGCTTTATAATTGTGCATTTTGTGATCAACCCTTCTTATAGGACAAAAAAAAAAACAGTTTTTCACTGACTTAAATTTAGTTTCTGTCTAACGGCCTGATCTCAGATGACATAAATTATATTTTCGGTACTATGCTTTATATAAATAAGACAGCTGTTCAAAAGCATTCGGATTTCAAAGCTCAACAAAGGTGTTTCTATTCTTAAGAAGCATTGTGACGAAAATAATTTTTATGTCATCTGAGAATAGGCCTTAAATGGATTTTCAACTTAATCACTGGTTTGCATTTTTTTAACAGCCTAGACCCTTTCTGCGGTATTTGAATCAACATTTTTTATTGTTGTGCAATGCCTAAATAATGGTTTGATTTTTAAGGATTCCTTTCATCACTATTTTAAAGTTTCCAGCTCATTATCTCCAAAAAATATTTACATTCTTAAAGTTTTTATTATTTTACAACAACAAGGTACAAGACCCAGAAAATATTGGGTTGTCTATATGGCAATTTCAGGGGTCTTTCAGTTCTTTAATTGACAGACTTCGATTGGATTCACAGCAAAAGTCATTTCTCTTTTACAGAAAAAGGAATTTCTGAAACTGAAGTGATTTTTGTGGTCATGACACTTTTGGTCTATAAAAAATAAAAAAGAGATGAGCTTTATCGGCGTACCCGTGATTTAGTAACTGTGATTGGACATATTGGTGTAACTGTGATTAAGTCACTGTGACAGGCTGTTATCAAATCGCACTGTTACTTGAATATGCAGTCACTGTGTGATTTGATGATTTAATCTCATACTCATAGTGTGGCCGTACACGTTACATACAACATTTCTACGAATTGCTGGTCTCTATTTGCGACTATGCTTCGACTGGCATATTGTAGGAGTGATATTCTAGAAGTATTTAAATAAAGCCTAGCTTATTAAAATTGCGAAAAAATTGCAACTTCCCTCTCTATTCACCGTGCCATTGCATCTACATACGAACTAAATAATACTCAGAAATACGTTTTCCGATGCTATTTGAAAATTCTGTATTTGAATTTCTCAAATATCAGAGGTTGTGTTAAATTTGTCCAGTTTTTTGTTGCCGATTTTAAGTCCTATTACACTGCTCGACAGCATTTTCCCGAATGATTGAGCCCATCTTTTCTAAAGCACGTAAATCGCCCTGAACAAAAAATTCTATCGGCTAGTTATCGAGACTTAATCGATTATCGATTTTTTCGACTTTTTCAAAAGGAGCCTCCACTAAAATTCTCATAGCTTATTTCAATTTTTCACCGATTTGAATAAAAAAAATTACGGAGAAATAACTTGGTCAATTATTTCGTTCTCAGGCATGCTAGGCATCGCCACAGTCGCATCTGAATAAAAATTACAATTTGTTCTTCTTTTCCTAAAGCTCAAATTGAAGAGCAATTTATGTCCGATTTCTGTGTTTGAGGCTTATACAAAAAAACATGAAATATTCATTTATTTTAATTAATTTTCGAGTATTTTTTTACATTTCAAAATTTTTATAATTAACAAAAAAAGGTTGTTAAATTTTTGTCATTTGAGCTCATAGAAATAAATACCACTCATCCTAGCTCATTTTTTTTGAGTACGAAATATTTGGCAAAGTTTTTCGTACGTTAATTTTTTAGGAACTTCCAAAACAGAGCAAAATAAAAAAAGTTATGAAAATTTAAGAGGAGGCACCTTTTAAAAAAAATTAGTTTTATCGACTTTCAATAAAATCTTAGATTTTTTTTATGTTGATTTTAGCGGCCCAAAATAGACATACTGTAGAAAAGTTGGTTTGGTCACAAAACTTTGGTAGACAAAAGAAAAGTCTACGTACGCGCGTCGCACACCGACACGACAAGATTTTTAAATTTATATTTGTTTCATTTAATTTTTGGCAATTTTAAAATATTTTCATTAAAATTAGTTTTGTTAAGTCAGATTTCTCATGGTCTTATTACCATCCAGTTCACATTATTCAATTTATTGAACTTATTTTGGCAATTTGGCTTTTCTCATTTATGAACTAAGAATGTGAAAAGTAATGCGATATGAAGTTTAAAATAGTTTATAAAAATTATGTAAAATATTTTGGACTTAAATTTTATTTAAAATCTATTCGAGGATTGCATCCCTAAATTATTAAAGTGGAGATTTTAACAAGTCATTATACCTTAAAGAAAGTCTAGAGAGATTCGGCTAACAAACTTTTGTTCATCAATAAAGGAATTTGCCAAATATGATTGAAAATTTTTTTCTATCGAATTAATGGATATCAATATTTAAGCCTAACATAATTTTGAAAGAACTTTAAAGTCTTTTAAAATTTTATTCTCGTTATTGCCAAGGGTATTCCCTGTTCCCCATATTTGCCTTTGATTTTTCATTTCAAGTTCGTGTCCTAAGTCTTTCGTTTTGCTGGCTTTGCCATGAGTAAAGGCATTTTCTAATTGCAAGTTAATTTCTTGTTGCGAACATAAATTTAACATTCTAATTGAGTTATCAACCGCAACATGTACATACACAACCCAAAAACGAAAGAAACACAAGTTGGTGAAGCGGGAGATGAAGCCACCACAGACAACTTTTACAGCTTCTCAACGTCGTCGTCGTCGTCCTCATCCTCGTCGGCGGCGTCGTTGTCTTTGCTGGCTACCCAAACTGGCTACGCATGTGAAAAATTGCCCAGCCAACAGAGAGAAGTCCACAAAAATTGCCTTTGCTATGTAAGTGCAGTAATTACATGCATAGTGTGTAAGTGTGTGTGTGTGTCTGACTTTTTCGGGCTTTAGCTAATTTGCTTGCTGCTTCTGTTCAGTTTTTAGGCATTTATTAACTTTTGTTTAGAGAGAACCAACGTGCAAATATGCATTTTTAGTGTAGAGAGGCTCGTAATTAATTTACTTTGTGTGTTTCGCTCTTGGCAGGCCGCAAAAGCAAACTAAATAAAAAAAAAAGAGAAGCCAATGGCTTGGAAAAATATGAAGGAAAAAAAATCCATTACGCAAATGTTTATGACCAAAATGGTCAGCAGCAGCAGCTCCTCTTCTTCTCTTGAGCTGAGCTGCCAATGCAAATAGAAAAGCTGATGCGTGCGAGCAAAGTGCATTTGACTGTAAGCCACTGGCCGCCACATACTCAAGTGTCTTTTCTTTTCATGGGGAGGAGCAGGTCTACGCTTCCACATACATCACAACATTGTAATGCGTTTTATTTGTGTGTGCTGTTTTTTTTACTGACCAAAATTTATATGAAATTAGTTTTCTATGAATGCTGGAAGAGGCGTGATTGCAGCTAAGGTCGAGGTGATGTACAGATAAGAATAATATTTATATATCTGATGATCAGATTTCTAATATATGACTTCGTATTGTATGCCTAACGTATAGATGACAAACGCCTTAGCTAAAAAGGTGTCGATTTTAGCGTTATGAGAATTTGGACATATAATAATCTTTCTACCTTTTTTTAATTGAATGCATTTGGGTACAGGACAAGTTTTGATCTGTTTATTGTTTATGCATCGTCAGCAATTGGATTTGAAGAGTCCAATTGCATTTTACTTCGTCTGCTTGGAAGACGATAAAAAAGTTGTTGGCAAAATCTGATTGGAAAAAATGTGGAGCTATATTTAAACAAAAAAAAATTGTTTTGATCCTGACCTTTGGAATGAAGTTTCAAGTACAAAGGACTTGAAACAATCTCAGAATTCTTTTGTTAGTCCGAAAAGGCTTATTTTAAGTTCGAATCCTAATTCAAAATCAAGTACAAGTATTGGGCGATAGGTAAATTCGTGCTCAAGTCAATTCTTTCGTACATGGTTTGATAGATTCAGGGATAGCCCTACTTCTGACATCGTATAGGATTGATTTTCATCAAAATATCTTGGATTTTTATTTCGGATACGACATCAGCTTATGGCCGAGTTGGTCCGCGAGGCACTCAGTTTGACGCAGAAACTTTTGTCTTCCTCGAGTCGCTTGAGCTTATCTGTTCAAAAAAAATTTAAATGTATATTAATGACTCCTTAATTTTTTTTTAAGGGGTTTCTTGAAAGTTTTCAATACAAATTCAACAATTTTGGATGATTCGACGTTTTCAATTACGTATTATACATATACGTTATACACTGCACTACATTATAAGTTGCTTAAAAGTAACAGTAACATGAAAAAAGTTTTGTATTAGGGTTACATTATTTTAAAATCAATCTTATTAAAATGAAAAAAAAAAACTTTTGGGCGGTCAAAAAGGCACTGGTGTGAGCTGATGTGTGAGAGCTCGCATTGTCATGGTGCACAATGATCTGTGTTCTCTTGTTCGTTTTTCGAATTTCTCCGATGACTTCAGGCAAACAAATTGTGATGTACCACTCAGAATTGACCGTCCTACGTTGCTCTAGCGGAACAAACGCCACATGACCAGTTTTACCAAAGAAACAGGCGACCATTTGCTTCGAAGTGCTTCTTCCACGAACGACTTTCGTTGGATTTGGCTCGTCTTCGAAGACCCACACGGTCGATTGCTGTTTTGTTTCGGGCTCATAAGCATAGATCCATGATTCGTCACCTGTGACGATCTTATAAACGTCTTTTGAAACACCGCAATTATATTTTTTCAAAATTTCTTTGCACCAATCCACACGAGCCTTTTTTGAGCGATTGTCAAATTGTGCGGGATCCAACGAGAACAAACCTTTTTTACGCCCAGGTGTTCATGCAGTATCGAATGTATGCTGGTGGAAGACATGCCCAAGGATGCCTCTATCTCACGGTATGTCACATGACGATCTTGCATTATCAGTTCACGCACGGCATCAATGTTTTCTGGCACAACGACTGTTTTTGGACGACCTTCACGACCTTCGTCCTCGACAGAGTGTCGCCCGCGATTGAATTCATTAAACCAATTTTTCACAGTGCTATAGGATGGTGCTTCATCGCCATACAAATATTTAAGTTCATCGTTGCACTTTTGTCGTGATAATTCACGTCGAAAGTTGTGAAAAATTATTGCACGAACATTTTCACGAGTTAATTTCATTTTTCTGCCGAGGTAAGTTTTTGATTAATCGTTAATCGATATCAAACGTGGTCACATGAAAGAGTTGTATGGAGCTTTTATCGATAAAAGTTCCAACTTTTTTTGGAAAAGGCCAATTGATCCTAAAATGGCTAGAAGTGACCTAGGCCAGAAACTTAAATAGCAACCCACGTATAGGATATTCAAGTCTTTTAATATAAATCCGCCATGTAAAATAAGCATTGAAGGGGGAAGAAAAAAAACAAACGCCTTCAAGAAAAATAGTTTACCAGAAAGCAGTGCAAAAGACACCAGACGAGAGTTTGTAAAAGCAAAAAGATTTGATATCGATATGAGATCTCAATAACGATCGCTTCCGAATGAGAAATTTCTTGGTGAGCGACGAAAAAAAAAACGCTAAATCGCCTTTAATGATTCAAGCTCTATTTATTATGGGCTAAAAAGTAGTATAAAGGTAACTATGGCTTGATCGGAATGACTAAAGCTGTCTTTACACCTATCATATATCTCTAAAAATTTGCTTGTCAAACTACTCTAAAAAGAAACTATAGTAAGCTATTACACTCACAAGTACAATGTACATAGTCAAATCTCATAGATCTCTTTAGAGAGAAAAGACTTTATGTGAAAAACGTTTGGCAATGTCCCCCCCCCCGCCCCTTCCCCAAAGTGACAAGTGAACATAAAACAAGTGTTAAGAGCAAAAACATTTTATAATTCACAAAGTTGTTGCAACCAAATAGCTCATCATAGATTCTCTATAGAGTAGTTTGACAAACGCATTTTGAATTATTAGCTCCACCTTCAACGCTCTTTAACCACACGTCATCATGAATTCCTTAATTCCGCTTTTCCTTGTGGGTGGATTTCCTAATCGATACTTCTATTTTTAGCAACTATCCTTACACCGATTTGGACATCGATATATTTTCCTTGAATTTTCCATTTCCCCTTTCGCCCAACATCGGTCTTTTCTATATTGCATCATCCTTACACAGATTTGATCATCGGTCAATATTTTCTATGATCCTATTTTCTTTGTCGGATTTTCCAACTTTGAATATCTCTTCCAATTACTTAGCATATTATCCTACAAACCGGTTTGAGCCATCGGTTTATTTTATAAATTTTCCATTTCCGACTCGGGCGGTTTTCCAACATTTGAAAATCTCAAGTCATTATCCACTATCCCACAAACCGGTTGAGCCATCTGAGTCCATATGATTTTCCGAAATTTCCCGCTTTCCGCGTTTTCCAACATCGGAAATCTCATCTTATTATTCTGTACAATCTCACACCGTTTGGTCATCGTGAAGCCAGCCTGTCTATCTCACCGTCAGCTCTGCTGACCGAACACCACACACATACCCACCAACAAACCTTTTATATATAGAGAGAAGAGCCAAAGAGAGGACCTTTGAATTGGGTGTATTTTCTGAGAATACTTTTTCAATTATTATGGAGAATTTTGTACATTGCTTTAAACATTAATTGATAAAAACTAGTCTATTTCCCCGTTACTTGAAATACACTCAATATATTCGTTGATAATTTCGTATTTTAGTGATGCTCACTAAAATGTTACATAAGCCTCATTGATCAAATATATTCATTAGGGCAAATTCACCAGCCACACTCAATGCCTTACCCCAACAACCTCTGGGCATAATCATAAATTTAATTTACAACTTGGCGGATCTCTCTCTCCACCTAAAACATCATCAGCACCAAAAATGGCCCAAATTTGAGTTGTGTTGTGTTGTTGTTGCCTTCATTTTAATCAAACATTTAGTTTATCGTCTCACATTTCAACTAATTAACACTACTTGGTGTCCGCCTCTTTGGACTAAATCTTCTCTTTTCAGTGCTGTTGTTGTTGTGTGTGTTTTTTTTTTGTTTCTGGGTTGCCGACTAAACGAAAATCAGCTTAAAACCATAAAAAACGCACTTAAATAAAATTTAATATTCAAATATTGACATTTAGTGCCATGTTAGCAGCAACTTACGTGTTTCTCTCTCGCTCTCTAAACATGCGTAGATATCTTTTTAATTATGCAAAGGGAAGACGCAGTTCTTGGCATTTGAGACGCTTAATAATATTAACTAATTGATCTGCATTAATTTTGGAAAAAAAAAACAGCTCGAGACAAAAAGCAGAAGCCGCATCCCCAAGCAGGTGAAGTCGTCGTTTATGATTTTTTTGTTTCTCCTACTAAAATTATGACATCATTTAAATATTTTCGCCGTTGTGTTTGCCAGCGAAAAACTGGTTTAAGCTACTCTGTTTTCTTCGTCATATAACTATTATTATTATTATTATTGTGATTTTTTGGTGTTGTTGTCGTTGTCAGGTAATTATGCATGCCCCCAAACCCCATAATTCATAAATATTTGCGCCCATCTACAGCGCACAAAATGCGGAAGCCGAACTTTGATTTTTTCTTTATTTTGGTTTTCTTCTCTTATCAAATGCTCCAAGATTTCAAAAATTTTTATCCATCGTAAAAACAATTTTTATCGTTTTGTTTTTATGGGATTGGTTAAAAATGTGTAGCTCGTTAAATTTTGTTGTTATTTCATATATCAAATGAATTTTTCGAAATATGTGTGTCTACTTACCGCATATGGATTGTCCTGATTCATCATTATGGAAATGTAGAGCGAGAGAGCCGATGGATGGGCTCAACTTTAGGGCTGGAATATAAATGGTAATATTATTTAAGATAAGAAAAAAACAAAACAGAACACTCCCAACTTTTTCGCACTGTGCCAAATTTTGAAAAACTTTACTCCAACTGATTTAACCGGTAAAATATATATAGGATATAGATATCCGATATTAAAAATTTTTAAATCATTGAAAATAAAAATTTGATAACATAAAAAAAACTTTTCTTAGTAAAACACATTTTTCGACCGATCGGTCCTATGGCAGCTATATGCTATAGTCATCCGATTTTGATAATTTTTTTCAAAATTATGTGAAAGCATATAAAACTAATATATACCAAGATTGGAAACGCGCATAAAAACAAAAAGTTTTTCTCACTAGAAGTAGTTTTTTGACCGTTTATATGCCAGTATATGTATAGTCATCCGATTTTGATCAATTTTTTCAGAATTTGAGGAAACATAAAACAAAATATACTACGATTGAGACGCTATGATGGAAATCAAAAAGTTTTTTCTCACAAAGACTTATTTTTCGACCGATCGTTCCTATGGCAGCTATATGCTATAGTGATCCGATTTGGACACATTTTTACAGAATTATGTGGAAGCATATAAAACTAACATATACCAAGATTAATGACGCTACGATGGAAAACAAAAAAGTTTTTCTAACTAGAACTTGTTCTTTGACCGATCGTTCCTATGGCAGCTATATGATATAGTCATCCGATCCGGCCGGTTCTGACATATTAGTTGCGTGCAGTAAAAAGAAGACTCTGTGCAAAATTTCAGCTCGATAGCTTTAAAACTGAGAGACTAGTTCGCGTAGAAACAGACAGACGGACAGACAGACAGACGGACAGACGGACAGACAGACGGACGGACGGACAAGCGGAAAAGAATATATATAGTTTATGGGGTCGGAAATGAATATTTCTATGCGTTACAAACTTCTGGGCAAAATTAATATACACTTTTCAAGTGTATAAATATCAAGATATATGAAGAGGAGAGACACTAATACTATTTCGACAAAAGCTGGATAAGTCTGAATCAATTCTACATTTTCATAGCGCCTTTTTGAAGCTGCGTTAATTCCTAAGTAGATATCCACCCGACTAAAGGGCTCCTAAAGTTCTGGCAGCACTATGATCCAAGGTAGAGACGGTCACAACTTTAAAAGTGTACGTAAAGTTACAAATAAGAATGCGCTTCGTCTACTAATCCTCCCAAATGCCAAAATTAAACAGTATTAATAAAAATATTTAAAAGCTACAAAAACAACACGCACAGCTTTAATATCGGTGGCCTATGCACATGTGATAAGGGAATGGAAAAAAATGTTAATTTTTGGTCTATGATTTTGGTTTCATCTCTCCCAAGGGCCTGAGTAACTTAGTAGAACTTAATTCACATTACCTAATCACTTTGTTAGTTTTTTATAATTTTTTTTTACAGACTAGCTCTGTATTTGTTTTAAAATCCTTTGAATGTCATATATTTTTGAAGACAGATACAAAACTTTACACAAGAAGAGCCTTCTGGATTTCTCATAAGCAACATGTATAAAGCTAATATATTCGTGATCGGGGCGACAAATATAGGCTTGTGTCTGTTTCTACGCATACAAGTCACTTAGCTTTAAAGCTACCGAGCTGAAATTTGGCACAGAATCTTCTTTTGTTACCGCGCGCTCAAATGTTTGAACCGTCCGGTTCAGATGATTTTATCTTATGACTGCCATAGAACCAATCGAGCGGAAAATAAGCTTTAGTCCACTTCAAGCTTCCTTAAACTCAGCAATCAGCTTTTAAAAAGCAATGCAAAATTTGTTAAAAATTGGATTACTGTATCCTAAAGCTGACTCAGACGCTTTCGGCGTTTCAATATGCAAGTTGATTATGGTAACAGGCCACACCAGTTTCTCAAAAGCTGAACTATAAGCTGAAAACATTTCCCATCAAATCACATATAAGCCTCATCGCCAACAACGAGTGGAACAAGCTCCTTTATATAATTTAGGATTAACAAATGCAATATAATATTATTTGGTAGCAAGAGATGTAGAGGAAGCTTGATTTGAACGTCTATTTAAAAAAAACTTACACCTGGTGTAAAAGCCATTTGTCCATTTTTGCGGAGATTTCCGGTGAATATATACAAAAAAATAATTGTTGAATCGGTGTTTGATTTACGCTTCTATCTAATTTTTGCTGATAAGTGGCTTAAGTGGCTAGTCGCTATGACATTTCTCGAATATTGTTGAAATTCCAAATAGACTTTAGCATTTGTTTTTTTCAAAGCGTTAAGTCGTTTTTGAAACCATACATTTGTCAACAAAATCGTGGCTGGTTTCGGGTTCGTGGGATCTTAGGATGGGTCCAATTGGACCCTTAATTGGGTCAAAAATTGAGTATCGAGAACAAAATGTACCTTTCTTAATCGATTTTTCAAGTGGTTAAAATTAATGAAGCCCCAGTCTGGGCTGATATTGCAAATGTCACGACGTTAATCTGCAAGTAATCGAAAACAAAATCCTTAAAATGATATTCAACTTGGCCTGGCATCACTCAATAATTGCATTAGAAAGCAAGTATATAATTAGTTCCCCAGAGACTGGCTCGACTATCCCTCAACTTCAGAAATGGGTGCAATTATTCAACATTCTCATATTGTTCTTTAAAAAAAAAAATGTATTTAAAAAAAAAAAATATTTAAAAAAAAAAAATAAAAACAACGACATAAAAATTCCAGGAGTTTTTGTAAATAATTTCTCCCCATGTACGTTCTGACAAAGATAGGATCTCACCAATTGTTAATTATAAGCGAAGCGAATAAAATGAATTAAATTGAAAATTCTTTACCTTTTTTTCTATTCCATAAATAATCGTAAAGATTTAAGCAACCTATTTAATTTAGTCAAGAACTGTTCATTGTCCATTTGATGGCAATTTAGAACATATTCGATATTTTCGTATTTAATTACATTTAACTGGGTTTAAAACATGATTAAAATAAAATATAAGAGTTAGCTCAAAGATTTTATGTGGATTCGAAACCATTAAACATTAATTCAATATATATTCGATAGTTAATACTCCGTGCTAGAGGTGTGCGCGGGCTAGGCCGGGCTTCGTGGCCCCCGGGCTTCTTTCTGAAAACACCAAGCTTCGTGCATCAAAATCAAATTGGTCCTTTTTTCGTGCGGGCTTCGATAGCCACTAAAAAGACCGATAGTCACAAAAAGGCCGAAGTTTAAACGCAACATTATATGCACTTAAGCACGTCTCAAGTATCGATAAGTTTAAGAAGTACGTAAATGTATTTCTGGCTTAATAAGAAAAGAGACACCTACACAACCACAAGACGTTACTATATAAATTTTGACAAGAGACGGTGAAAGGGGACAGTGGAAGCTAAGTGCGGCAAAAGCTTCAAGTTAAAAGCAAGTTATACGGACCCGTTGAAATTTATCATTTATTACGCTCGATAGCATTTAAAGGTATGAAGTCCAAAATTAAGTTAAAAGTATTATACTAAAAAAAAATTTAACTTCATCAAATCACAAACTTAGGCTGGGTTCACACTGTTCGACGCATGAGACATGACAATCTAGTAGGCCCTTAGGTTGTCTGGTTTCCATTGTGAAAAGCTTGTCGATTGACATTAAAAACAATACAACATGAAGGCTTACTAGATTATCATTTCTCATGCGTCGAACAATGTGAACTCAGCCTTACATTCGAAAAAAAATTTGTTCTAAATGTACCGAAAACTGTGTTTTTCGTTCTCAATAATAGGATAAGTCCGTTTTTTCTAATACTGAAAACAGCGGGCTTAAGGTAATAATAAAATGCCCGAAACTGAATTTATATTCCTTTATTCAAAACATCTAACTGATTTTGGTTAAACCCAAGAACCACAAGTGAGACCGCTGCAGTCGACTAAGACTACGAACGTAAATTTTGATTACTTTTTGGGGTTCATAACTTATAAAAGCAAAATGAAACAGAAAATTTAGTAAATTAGAGGAACTTTTAATTTCTTTATTATTATTTTTTGAATTTACAAAAAATTTAACTTCGTGAAAATTCATGAAAGTAATGATGCAGGTTCGATTCCTAGGGCGTGAAATAGCTGAAACCTGTTGAAGTTTGTCATGTCTCTTTTTTCGTTTTGCGAAATTGACATTGAAATTGTTCTCCTTGCGTAACCACATGCATTTGCTACACATTCCACCATCATAACCATTCAATACTTAAAATGGTAATTTGATGATTTTTCCGATTGAAGATAAGAACTCGTTTCAATCTTGTAACCTTTAGACAAAGCAAAGATGCTTCGCCATGTTATTACAATAATTTTCATATTTATTACAAAGCCAACACTATCAAAGTCAACTGCTGCACCAACAACATACAAAAGCAACAACAACAACTTGAGTGGCGGCCCAAAGACCTGTCCTCCTGGGCAGCTTTAACCTCAACCCCAGCCACCTCCTGAGCATGTTAACTGACAACAGGTGTTTGCTTAGCCACATTTGCATTTTATATTTAGCTTGTTATGATTTTTTTCTTTTTGCCGCTGCTGCTGCTGGCGCTGTTAACGCGTTTATACTAAATACTTTCACACTTCATCTATGGGGCCAGCAGAAGGAAGCCACAATTGTTGTTTTCCGGTTGCCCACAGTCCTAAGGATGTGTGTGTGTGTGTGTGCTTTTCTTTTCTTATTTTAAGTCCGCACACGACGACCTTGATGTGTTAATTTCTCGAGCAACTCGACGACGCAAAGACGAAAGACTTAGGCAACAAACTGAAGAGTAAAACAATCTTTGGAGTGCCCTAGCTAAACTGGAATAAGTGCACTTGTCAAACACAACAAACTTGCAGGGCACTTGTCTATCTATATGTGTACGAGTGTGTGTGTATGTGCACATGAACAACACAAATTGTCAATATTTGCCACACATGCGAAGCAAGCAAAAACATAAAAAAAAGTGCAATCTAAGCTAAATTCTCCAATTACTAGGTTAAGCCCAAAACACTGAGAGAAACGTAGGAAATTTTTAATTCACACTTTCCCTTGAAAAACAGGGCACAATAGCAGTATTTTGTCAAGAAGGGACAAGTTGGGAAAACCAATATAAAAGGGAGAAAACGTCTGCTCCCTCGCTTACATTAATCAAGATATTGTATGGCAGAGTTAAATATTATATTATAATTCTCATCCAATACAAGTGCAATAAGACTCGGTTTTTCTTAAAGCTTCTTTCAAGTTGTGTGTTTATAAAACAACCATTGAGTCGATGGATTTTTTCTTCGGGTACCTATGTAGCTTTAATATATTATGGTTGACGTATAGGGTTTTATTTTTGTCATACTTTCCTAGCACCAATCCACATGGGCCTTGTTCTGATCACCCAACTATGCGGTATGCAACGCGCACAAATCTTTTTCATGTTTTCAAAATGTATAAAGGATTAAATTGAATCATTTGTTGGAGGAATAAGTGTCCAAGGTTTGCATCATTCGGTTTCGGTTTGACCACAGTATGGACGTTTTCCGAAACAACTGCAGTTTTAAGTGAACCTCCATAAATCGAAAAATTGGGTGAAGCGAATTAAAATCTACATAAATCCGATTGGTTGGTTTAAAATGGTGAATTGAAATGCTTCCTCAAGCAAGTCGGGACGACACGATATGAATTTATAATAAAGAGATTAAAGAATTTTTATATAATTTCCTACAAAAATTATTCATTTAAGGTTTGGTTCTCGCAAAATTCTGAAAAAGTCAAGAGTCTCCTGGGAAAACTCGTCTTGTGCCTTTTTCTAGTTTAGAAGAATTTTTAAGCTTTCAAACTTTGCCAAATCTTTATCAAGCTTAATAAAAGAACTGCCTGAAGAAAGCATCACCGATCCTATAAACTATATATATTGTTGATCAGCATCAACAGCCGAGTCGATATAGCCATGTCCGTCTGTCCGTATGAACAAAGAGATCTCAGAGATGGTAAGAGCTAGAGGTTTGAAGTGTATGGAACTTATAATTCTTATACCTGCAGGCAAATCAAGTTTATTTTAAATTTTTGCCACGCCCCCTGCCTCTCCGCAAATGAAAAAAAAACGTAATAGCTCCCACCATTTTGAAGAGAGATAGTTCGAACATTCTAGACACATATTCTTCTACTCATTATTTATCGACCCGCCATATATCGTTTTTCGATCAGATGAACGATATGAGGGCTATACGTAAAAGAAAATTCAAAGCAACGACAACACCGCAGCGATAGGTAGAACTTACAAGAAAGAGAGAGCGAGAGGGCAAAAGCTAACTGGTAATTTCCCAATTGGACTTTGCTTGACGGCAGTATCTAATTGGACTGCGCCTCTCTCAGTTTCCCCCCTCCCTTCATCCATTTTCCAAAGACCAAAGATGAACGATAGTCAGAAAGAGTTGCCACGTCTATGATTTTGAAAAAAATTCTACAATTTTAAAGTATGTTCTACTCTTACTTATCGAGCCCACTATAACCAGAACGATAGTCACAGAGTTTCCACCCCATATTATAAAATTGTCAGGCTTATATAAAACCAGACTTTCTTGCTTGTTTCTAAGTGTACCTATACCTATAGTCTAAGAGCACAATTGGACAAGATGGGATACAGTATTTCTCACCCTCAAAGGGTAATATGATAATCAATCAATATGAATCTGCAAGTTTTAGTCAGTTTACTGTTATATAAGTTATGTTTGCTCATAACTTTAACACAAGGCATACACACAAGCAGGTTGGTCGTCTCTACAGCTCTTTAACCTAAATTTTACTTCAATTTTTATCAACATTTTCTTATTTTAGGGAAAAGTCATGGCAATCTATAGAAATTCACTAAAATTTAGAAATTCACTAAAAAAATGTATAATTATTTGATACAAAAATTTATAATTGTTCTACTTACTGCTTTTGTCTGAACTCTTACATTAAGTAAAAAAAGAATCAAAGAACTAAATCTTTTCTAATAAACACGTATAATTGTCAAATAGGACTAATGGTACTTTCACTTAATTGACCAGAAAGAAAAATATCAAGGTACAAAAACATATCTTTTCGATCCAAAATAATTTTATTTTTTTTGAAGTGGTATTAAAAAGTTTCAGATTGATAGTCAAAATGTAACAATGATACGACTTTTATATCAACTAGAATTCGAAGTTCGTGGAATAGACAGAGATGGAAAGCACATCCAAACTGTCGAACATTGAAATTTGCAATAACAAAACACATTGAAAACTTAGTCCGTATTTACACGATGAAGTTTGCTTCTGAAGCTCTCTTCGTTTCGTTTTAGTTTCAACTTTAGTTTTCAATCGATTTAATCCTGGAAACGCACGTAAAATAGCCCAAATACCTGCCGTTAATCGAAGCAATTTGAAGGTCACGCACAGTGCAGTTTAGTTCGTTACAAAGAAACTTCTTGGAATTTTATGAGAAACTTCCGGTAAATGCGAACTTAGGCTGCCAAGAAAAAATATTTGTTGTCTCTTAGACGATTGCCCAGAAGCGTTGCCGTTGGCTCTACGTCATTCCGTTCGTATTAAGTCTAAGGTCCTGAGTTCGATCATTAGACAATGGAATTTTTTATTTTTTTTTAAATACCATATTGACATTTTCGAACATTTCAAGTTAATCTTCGTCTTATGGGAGTGAAATTAATAAGAAAAAATGGAGAAATGACAGCCATTTATATTAATTTTTTCTTTTTTTTTTTATTTTTACCATTAAGAATAAAATTTTTTGCATATTTTTGATAAAAATTTGATTTTTTCGAAATATTCTAGATTGTAGCATTCAAACTACTTAACCGATTTTAAAATAAACTTTAAAGCGATTATTGGAAACATTGAACCCTTTAATTTTAAAGCTTTCTTGACTTAATCCAATGTTTCTAGCTTGATATATGGCTGAAAATGTAGGGGTACCTATCGAAAAAAAACAAAAAAAAAATTCTATCTCAAAAACGAGTCTATACAAAAATGTTAGAATTTGATTTTTTGAAAAAAATAAAATGTCCCAATGTTTTTTTTGTTCAGTCCAGTTTAAGTTCTTTTAGAAAAGTTTTAACCAGTTTGTAAAATTAAAAAGTTCAAAATTTCAAAGTTATTGAAAAATCGGTCGTAAAATAGGTATTTATCGAGTTAGATGTTCTCAATAGTAATTGGTTCAGATTATGTACGATTGAAGTAAGCGAAACAAAAGTATACCTTTTTGTATACTTTATACCTCCATGCATTATTAATCGCATGTAGAACCTCAAATTGTTCCTCAGTTACAAATATTACCTCAAATATCACCTGGATTTTATCCTTGGGATTAAATACTTCCGCTTGAGGGACTAAAATTTAAAAAAATAATGCTTCCTATACACAGGCAGTTGTTATCCTTACATGCTTTCCAATGAATCTTTAATTTTAATTTATATCATCCGACTAAATAGATAAGTTACCAAAGCTATAAACAGTCGAAAAATTATTGATTGATTGGTTTTCAATGTTAAGTTTTTTTAAAAGAAATGACTGATAATAATTTAAACCCCTTTACGCTGTCATATATAGCTATAATAAGACCGATCGATTGGGAACAATTAGTAAATACAATTTCGTTGTATCAATTCAAAGTAGAGTACAAATTCTTCAATACATGCTTTAGCATCATAAAACATGGAAAAATCTATTACATAAAATATAATATTCGGCTTTTTCGTTTTTGCTTGCGCTATATATAAATAAAACCTACAGTTTAACGCCGAATCCGAAGGACGTAGCTAGTTCATGGCTACTTACTTTACAGCTGACGCCAATAGTGGTGAAACCTAAAATCATGTTATTCAATATCGCCATAAGAATATCCTAGGCAAGTTTTTCTGCCAACTGAAATAATTAGGCAAATCAAACTAATTTCACAGTATCCGATTGCTCAATCAGCGCATGAAAATTCAAAATTGGAATGCAAAAGAGTTGATATTTTCTAGTGCCACAGTATTTTTCGACTCAAACCATAATTTAAACTGTTAAGCAATTAAAAATCAATCACTAATCGAAATCGAATGCTGAATAAGAATAAAATAATTTAATTTTTTTTTTGTAAATTTCTTAGGTTAAATTCAGTTTCTTCCAGTGCATTTCTCAAGTCATAAATAACAAAATTAGCTTTACTCTCGGTACAACGAAAATTCTAGTAAATGAAACTTTTACACACGCTATTTACATTATAAAACAAACATGTGTGTGTCGTTCGTACGGTCTAGGTCGGTCAATTCTCTCTCCGTCCGTCCGTCCGTCCGTCCGTGAGTCTGTCCTCCTTTTGGTGACGCGTGTGGTTGCCAAAGTTAATAGCTCAGTTAGGGAAAATGCATCTAAAACTTAGCCAAAACTACATTTAAGGCCGTTTAATGGAAACTGAAGATGGTAGCGCATTTTATTGCATACTTACCGATTTTAAGATCAATAACTTATAATAAATAATCCCCGTTTGATAGTTTTCTTTCCGTTTCTTGCCGTTTTCACTGGCAACAATAGTTTTGTTCTGACTAAAAAATCATTTAAGTTGCGGCATGTTGTTCAGTGTGAACTCTCCGCGTTTTAAATTTGTTTCACCTTAAGCCAATAAAAACGTCACTTAAGTCGAGACTTGTTGTTGTTGTTGCACTTGTAGATTAGCTACTTATTTATATAGAACATGTTCCCAGAGAGAATGCGAGAGACAGAGAGAGATGGAAGAGCGAGTGAGAGGGAGATGGAATGACCACGGACCACACCTTTTAGGGGCACTCCTCGTTTTCTTCTGCTTTTAAGTAGGTGTGAAATGACACTTTTGACACTGATTGGGTCACTTTTTGCATTTGCACTGCGTAAAAAACGACCTTTTTGGCGACGGCAGCAACGACGAACGACGACGACGACGGCGGCGGCGACATGCGATCGAGCGTGCGAGCAAGAAGCGCGAGCTATCACTAAAGACTGATGTTAAACAGTTCTGCAAAATACTCAGACCTCAAGATGCTTGGCAATCATCACCACAACACACGACAAACGACGGAGCATCGTGTCGCTGGGCTGGCTGGCTGGCTGAGGCTTCGGCTGCCCGGAGATGATACTACAACTGCACACACTCACACACACACACAAACTGGTTGAACAAAAACAAAATACTGCAAAACTGACAACAACAATTCTCTCTCTAACGGTTGATACCGAACCACCAACACTGGAGAGAGACTTGAGTTGAGTGATGTTAACTGAATTGAGCACTGTTAACTGTTCACTCCATTTTGTGATCTCCCCTAAGCGTTACGACATTTGATTGGCTCGATTAACCCGATCGGAGCACCGTTATAAACCGGCATAGCCACAGCGAGAGAGCGAGAGCGCAACTCTCTCATGGTGCTGGACTTCGTATGCTGAAACGAGTGCGCGCTATATGGCTGATCGTCTCACATACGAACCTATTTACCTTACATATATGTTCTCATTTCATTGACCAATGCAGAGCAAACTGACACATAAAACTGAGCGGGGAAAATGAGAGCGATCAAATCCATTGGCTGGGCGTGGTCTTGAACTCCGATCGAACTGGATTGGATTCACTCACTCGCCTGCATGCAGTGAGAGTTTTTCCTAACGGCAATTTGTTGTTTTCCGCCAGATGTCACTTGTCGAGCTGTCAGAGTTTTGATCATTAAATGCCTTATCTGTTGATAGCCATAAGACATTTTATGGTATTACCGAGCATGTTGAAGTGGCGCCCGCCCGTCCCTGCTAAGCGGGGTCTAATGTCTCATAAATAGCTTCAATTCAAAATTATCATCCAGCTAGGCGAATCTTTGAAGATAAATTATAATTAGAGGCAGGAGGATGGCAGAAATTGAAACGGTGTAAACGAAAGATATGTTCAGAGATCAAATTAATGGAACCGGTTATAAGAGAATATGTAGTTCTTTTTACTAATCTTTATTACAAATAACTTAATAAAAAGTTATACATTGTGCGACCTTTATAATATTTAAACTAGGAAAGCCACAAATGGTAAAATGAAATGGTTCTGACTAAGTTCTCAAAATTTGTATGGAAACAAAAAAAAAGGAGTTATGAGCAGCTCTATGAGATCACTAGACTTTTTAGGTCAAAGCGCAAGCAAGTTGTATATAAAAAAGCTAAACAATTTATTTGGGACCAGCAGAAGATTTCTGCGAGCTTTAACAAATATTAAACGTTTATTTTATATGGATTACCCCCCTTAAAAAAGGCGATTGAAATTTTTCACGTTTTTCAGAGATTAAATTAAACATCGCCAAAAGACAAAACTCATCAAATAGCCCAAAAGATTGAAGCAGGAATGAAATATTAGACGATTTCGTGTTTCCATGTTTCAAATAAATTTTAAATTTGGAAGTTAATTCTATCCTCAAGATCTTTGTTGTCGAATTTAAAATTGAATAGACCAAATGTTTTTGTTTTTTTTGAAGGTTGAGCTTTGAGGATATAGATCAATTAATTTTGACGCTGAAAAGTTGATTTGATATTAATTTTCTGATTTAGGGCCGATTTCTCATCTCCTACGATAGCATTATCTGTCACATAAATTTACAAATAACAGACACATAAACGAAATTAATGTTTATCTGACACATAGCAGCTATTTAGTAGATGAGAAATCGGCCCTTAATGAGAGCAGTAGTTTCTTACTCTCTTGACTTCAAATGTACAATTCAGATGAACAATGTTACAGAAACAGGAGTTTCCCTTGTTAGTCATACAATAGCGACAACCTTAATATGGAACAAGTAAGAAAGTATTAACTGAGGCCTATTATCTAACTATTTTAAAACGCACTATCAGATGGGTAAAAAAAGGGGAAGTTTTGGAAGAAAAATGCTTTTCAGCCAGGCTGTGTAGCCATTCAAAAGCTTGCCATTCGGATTCGGCGATAAACTGTAGGTCCCTTTCTCTTGAGAGAAAATTAATTAATTAAGACACACGAGCGAAGAGATTCCGAAAACAGATTCAGTAACAGCCAATTTTGAATTTTATCCCTTAAAAAAAAAACAAGGAAAATAAAGCCAAGCGAACTGAATCACTAAAACAAAAAGAATCAGTACAACAAAGCCATGAAAACGCTTTGAAAATGATCATAATTAAAGGAGATAAGAGGAAAGTTTTTATCAACTATTTCATTGCACAAAATAAAAATTGATGCAAAAAGTTGTGGTCTGAATAATGTACTAAAATGGCTCAAAAACTTAAAAATGACTTCAAATCAGTTCTTCCTAAGTTCTCATTAAAACTGTTGTTATATCAACCACCAAATAATTACAAGGAAATACTTTACCACATTATTATTTTTTTGAATCTTTGTCATTTAACGCTCCTTCTTTGAAAATCCTTCTATTCTGGGATCAATTTACAATGTTTAGAAAGACATTTGCATATTTGTTATATGCTAACAAAATCGAGAGTACAGGGTATTTCGTTGTGGGGGCACTCGACTAGAGCGTCCTTGTTTCAGTTTAAAAATTTTCCCCATATCTTTTATTTTCGGTTCCAGGTTTCCACATTGTGTTTATTTCTTGCAATGCACTATAGTCCCAAAATCGAACAATTTTTATCTAAATCTCTCAAACAATATTTGATTTTTAGATGAATGTTTTGTTGATGAATGAAAACTTATTTTTTTAACATACGAAAAGAGTTTTTGTTGAAAAAATAAACATAGAAACAATATGAACGAGAAGGCAAAGCTAACTTCGACCTTCGGCACAGTCAGTTTAATACACTTGAAAAACTTTACTCCCACTAGATATAGATATCAGATATTTAAAAATTTTAAATCATTGATAATAAAAATTTGATACTATGAAAAAAAAACTTTTCTTAGTAAACACACATTTTCCGAACGATCGGTCCTATGGCAGCTACATGCTATAGTCATCCGATTTTGATAAATTTGTTCAAAATTGTTTGAAAGCGTATAAAACTAATATATACCAAGATTCGGGACGCTGCGATAGAAAACAAAAAAGTTTTTCTCACTAGAACTAATTTTTTGGCCGACTGTTTCTATTGCAGCTATATGATATAGTCATTCGATCCGGTTCCGACATATTAGTTGCGTCCAGTAAAAAGAAGACTCTGTGCAAAATTTCAGCTCGATAGCTTTAAAACTGAGGGACTAGTTCGCGTAGAAACAGACAGACAGACGGACAGGCGGACAGACGGAATTGAACTCAGCTCGTCGTCCTGATCAAGAGTATATATAGTTTATGGTGTCGGAAATGAATATTTCTACGCGTTACAATCTTCTTGGCAAAATAAATATACACTTTTCAAGTGCATAAAAACCTTGATTTTGAGAATATAAATCTCAGTTTAAGGTAGTTCAAACTTGATTTTTCTAGATTGTAAGCTTCTTGAAATGAAGATATGCAATCATGGCATAAGATACATTTTTTTTCTCAGTGTAAGAGTCACTATCACCCTAATGATTTAGGGCCAGTGCAATTTAATGCCGAATTAACGATCTACTTTCAATTGATTTTGGCATGGGCAATCGATTTTCATAAAAACCTCACACACTTTACTTCTTGCGTAGCTGTTGTAAATGAACTTTATGAACCGTTTAATCGTTTATTGGGATATGGTTAATTCGACTTCACTTAAGGTGAAAACCAGAACAAGGCTGATGGATTTCCGCAGAATAGTTAAGAACCTTAACTAATTGACAAGTTTGAACATTCATTTCTGGCTGCTGCTGCTTCGATAGACTTAAATCTTCTAAGTAGTATCCTTATACTGCCAAAGACTTCCGCAAGCTTATGTGAGTGAGTTGCAGAATATGTGTGTGAAAGAAATGCAAACTGATCTAAGTTCTAATAGCTAAGACTCATCTGCAGTGTGGGAAAAGGAATTCCTTATGTTTGTTGTTTGATCAATTTAATACATTTTTGATTTTGCTAACAATACATTCTTAATGAAATATGTTTTTGCCGGGGCGTGTCGCTTTCCAGCATCTATTTCTCGATGATCCCTCAAAAATACTTTCGCTTGACAAACATTTTCACAGAAGTTAATCCAATTTGCAGTTTTATGATAGGACAACGGGACAATAATACAAAAATCCCGCAAACTCGTTATCATCTGTTTGTGATGTGTACGAAAGTGTGTATGTGTGTGTGTGCCAAACCCTTTTTTTGGAAGTCAGACAGCAAGGGCAACGCCTTCCCGTGGCCTTTTTGCGACTTTCTTTTCGTCTAAAAGGGGTGTTTTAAAACCATTATACCATTATAAGGGCTGCCGGTATTCTTTTGCTGCTTGCGGTTGCCTTGCGGTTACCTTTACACCCACCACCAACGCTCTCTCTCTCACTGGGATACTTTTGCTCAAATTGTCATGCTTTAATTTCGAAGAGTGTGTTTTGCATATGCAGCAGCCTAATCCCCAGCTGAGCAACAGATTATCCCTGGCAATTGTTTGGCTTGATTCTTGTTTGTGCTCCTCCAAGAAAATGCCCAGCGCTCACAGAGGGATTCTGCTCGCCCCTTTTCTCTTTCAACTCGGTCACACTTTAATGCGTTCTAATGTATGTGACTTTTGCCGCCGTTTTCAAGTGACTTGCAAAATTTCGCGCACAGAATCATCAATCACTCCATGGAGAGAGGGGATCAGGACCTCGATCAATATAAATATTTTCTGCTGAAATTAGTTCAGAGTTCCAGTTTGGAAACAAAAACTTATGTCAGCCTCCTTCATACGTACAAACATATATGCGCATGCATATGCTCGTACAATAAATTAATTATAAATGCATTAATCACTGACAAGAAAGAAATACCTTATATTTTTCTTTTTTTGTTCGTTCGTATTTTTGACAAAATACTGACATGAGTGTTTGGCTTCGCTCAACAGACACACAAAATTTAAAACACGTTTTCGCGCTTATTTCTGCCTAATTTATGCGTTCGAATTCGAATTCACAACCGTTTGCTGGTTGGGTTGTTTGATTTTCAGTTCGATTTTAATAAAGACTGAAATTGGTCTTCGAAGTACCCTTGAGTAATGGAAGGGTCAGTTGAATATCTAGGAATTTTGGTAATATACTCGTACTTATAATGAATATTTGAAAATCCAAGCTAAAATGGATTTTTGGTATATGGTTTCTTCCACGTAACAGTATTCCCAATATCTGAAATTTTGTCAACAATCTAATTTGGTAATTTGAAATATATGGCGTGAAGATACATCTCGCAACGTAATAGCATCCAACTTTAAAAATTTATAAATGAAGCATCATTCATCAGCCACCTTATATATTGACGAAAGTTATCAGCTGAATACAAACTTTGGCAGATACAGACTCTGTACTACGGAGTATATTAAAGTTGGGCTTTATTGACTTTCTAACTTATTTTAAAAATATGATCATATGAAAGTATGTATTTCGGTCAGCGCTCTAAAACGATAGAATTTAAGTAAAATGTACTTAAAATTTCAAGTATAATTCGTAAACTAAGTACGAATCATTCTAAAGTTTCAAACTTACACAAAATTTTCCTTAAATGAAAACAAAATTCTTAAATCAAGTACGAAATACTTAAATCAGGAATTGTTTGCACCCAAACGTTTCAGAACGAACGGGATATTTTGTACCTAAAATATTAAGTATGCTTTGTTCTTGTGTGTACTAAAACAATCTAATAAGATCGAATTGGGATTGGTTCCAGACCTTTTCGATCTAAGAATAAGGTTTAAAAAACCTTGGAATAGCCCAAAATGTAGCCCGAAAGGGTCTAAATCAGGATTATCGTGATTGAAAAAAACCGTACTTGAACTAAGTATTTTGTACTTGTACCACGTATTTTTGGACTTGGCGTACTATTGACACCGTTTGTAATTGATATAAGTACAAAGCTCTCGGATTTTTTTCTGCATGTACTTGACTTAGGCGCAGTGAATAATACCGTAACCGTTAACCGAAATAAACCGTTTCAAGCCACGTACCGGTATCGAAACCGGAACCGCAATTAAATTTTTTTTGAGAACCGAAAACGGTTAACCTTATAATACGAACCAAAAAACCGGAACCATACCGAAACGCTAATACCAATACTGATTCGTTGTCTTATTATTTATCTAACTGATTTATGATTATTTCAAATATATTTTTCAACTGGTAAAATACCAATATATTCACTCTTTTTGAGACTTACATTATAAAAATTCGCCCATAAAGAAAAAACAGAACTAAATTAATTTTTTAGGATATATAAGTTATTGACGAAATTTTTCGAAATAGCAGTAAAACTTTTCTTGGTAAAGTCTAACTTTCCAAGTCTTAGAAAATCCTCCCTTAAATATAGAAATGCTTGAAAAATATTAATGATATTTTTTAAAAATTAAGTTTGTTAATTTTATTAATATTTTGTCCACAAATTTAGTAATATTATTTCCTACTTTAAGTAAGGATTGTTTTAATATTTACAAAATGGTAAAATGGTTCTAAAAAACTCAAGCAGATTTGATGTTTCCCACAGTTTTGGAGAATTTTTAGAACTAATTTACCTCATTAAGTATTTTACTAGCTTATTATAGGCTATAGTAGACCGTAGTCATATAGTATGGGCTCAAATCTATCGAACTTGTAAGGCGACAAAAAAATATGGAGTTCATAAATTTAAGTTCGTTATTTCTGAGTGTAGGAACACATCTGGAATCGCGAACAAAAGCTTTTAGTGAAATTGTTCGTCCAAAAATAAAAAGGCAAGAAATCAGGGACGGAATATAATAGTCATTTTCATAAAACTCTTATAGAAATAAACTAATGAAGCTCATTTGGTAAAATTATTTGAAATACAACAATACAACAAAACGTATGTTTCCTTTCCGCTATCGATATTCTCCATAAACTTTATTTGCTGACTTTTATTGAGATGGTCAAAAATAAAATTTATTATTAATCGTTATACCAATACTCAGTTAATAATTATTATTAAAAACCTGGGAATACAACCGTAACCGGAACCAGAACCGTTAACCGAAATAAACCGTTTAAAGCCAGGTACCGGTATCGAAACCGGAACCGATATTAAATTTTTTTTGAGAACCGAAAACCGTTAACTGTTAATATAGGAACCGAAAAAACCGGAACCATTCCGAAACTCTAATACCGGTACTGTTTCGGTTTCTTATTATTTATTTTATTGATTTATGATTATTTCAAATATATAAACTTAGAAAAAAGGCCTTTTATTTTAGAAATTCGCCCTTAAGGAATAACCAGATTCAAATTCTCTTTTTAAGATATAGAAAAAAGTTAAAAAAAAAAGCGTAAAGCTTTTCTTTCGTAAATTAAAACCCTCTAATTTAATTGAAAGTCTTAAAAAATCTTTCTTTTAATAAAGAAATGTTAGAAAATCGATAATATAAGTGTTAGAAATTAAGTTTCTGGATTTTAATCAAATTTCACACAAAAAAATTTTGTTATAATATTTCGAAAAATGTAAGAAAAAGCTGGGACATATTTGATGTTTCAATCTGTTTTTGTGTGTTTTAGAGCTGATATACCCATTTTAGTATTTTACCAGCGTATTGTGAGCTATATTGAACTATAGTCTTATAGTAATGGGTTCACATTTATCAAAATCGTTAAAGATCTCTATTTTTTACGGAGATTCGGCATATTTTAGAGCGGATTATTTAAAACCACTATTACGAAATATATGTCAGCTTTATGAGCAACGGTTTTTATGTGGCATATTCTTAGAACAAAATTTTTTTAGTTCTATTACATCCAATAATTTTTTGGATACTTGAAATAATTTAAATTTTTGAGTATACAAAAATTGTACATGTACTGGTACGTACCGGTATACCGAAATACAAATCTGAGTACCGTAAGGGAACCGAAAACCGAAATAGAACCTTTAACCGAAATACTCATTTCGGTACGTACAGGAACCGATACCGGAACCGATATTCGATTCGGGATTAATCCCTGTTAAAAACTTTTTTTTAATCACAAAGTTAATAAGAGTTATTGGAAGACTTCTATAATTAAACTCATGTAATGACAGTTTTTACAAGACTTTTATTATAAAGTTAATGAATAACAGACAGACATAATTATTATTAAAAACTTTTGATTACTCAGAAAAAAGAGTTATCGAAAGACTTTTTTTATAAAACTCAGTAAATAAAGCTCAATCAATTTTTTAATAAAAGTCTCTTAGTTTATTATAGCATCAGCGGTTTGCTCTTTACTTATTTATTAACTGCGATAAATAAAGAAGACTTTTAAATTGTGATTTAAAAATATGAGTCACTGACTGAGTTTTATTTACTGAGTTAAATAATAAAAGTCTTTTGTCTTACCCAGCTTCCGCTGCCTTTCTTCCATCCCTGCTACCTCCCACTCTTCTTGGCATTTTCTTACAACCAAGAGCATTTACACTTCGTTATTTCTCAAATTGAAACTTTCATCTTATGCGCTATAATTTTTTTTCCTCTTCCCATTTGGTGATTTTGATTGAAAGCCACCAAATTGATTTCCACCTTGCGGTGCTTTTTTCATACTCTTTGCATGTGTTTCAAGCTTCGAGGGTTTCGTTTGATTTTGATTTTTGTGTGGTATGCAAATGAGATCATTGATCTGTTTTTGGTATCGATTTGTTTTTGAAGACGAAAACTTGAAACCAAATCATAATTTGACCCTTAGGGGTCGCCACATGCCAAACGAAACAGAAAACCGAAATGTTAATGTGTAACCAAATGAAAAATGCGCACACTTGTCCATATGAATTCGTCGTCGTTTTCTGTCCCCGTTCTGTGCGCGAATTTGAATTTAATCAAATTAATTATAACGATCAAATTGTGGGCTCCGGTGGACAGTGATAAATTGACAGATCAGTTGGCATTATCAATCTCTGCTTATCCCACATTTTATGGAAGTGAACCCGTTTCTCTTTCTATTTGTTCTTTGCTCGAGTAAATATTGTGATCTAAGAAGAACAGCAGCTTCCGTCCCCTTATTACCATTTCCATACACAAAAGTCGAGCTTTGTGTAGAAAATGTTCCTAATTTGTAGCCATAAAGAAACGAGCCGATTTTGGACAATTGTTCACGGTGGGAACCGTCGACCAGTTGACATCACACCATTTTTTTCGAACCCATTTCAATGCGTAATTGTAACGTCTTTGTTGCTGTTGTTATTAACACCTTAAAGCCCCCCTCCCCATTCGCCCCATAACCAAAAAGCCAAATGGACTATGAAAATTGCCTTAGTGCTGTGCTATGTGGTTGTTGTTTATTTTGGGTGCCAAAAGGTGTTTAACCTCCGTCTCAGTTTCAGGCAATGTTCCAGAAACCGAAACAAAGCATTGCCTTTTGCTCGGTATGGAATTTCGTGAATTTATGCATAATGGACTTGCATTAAATTCATAACATCTTCAAGAGAGAGATAGAGAGAGAGAGAGGGGGAGACGAGGAAGAGACGATGCTGTGAAAAAGAAGTGAAGACTGTCTCTGGTTTTAGTGGGTCATAAATGGAAAGATTTTTCACAGCTGATTGTGAGAAATGTGCTCCAACTGAATGGCCCAGCACTGTGGTTGCTGGTCTTAATTGTGCCGGCCATTGGATATGCGGTACCACTTGAATACCCTGGAAGCGAAAATTGGATTAAGGTAGGTGAGGATATTAGTTCCAGGGTATCCTCTAGTCCATTTCTCACCATGATATGAGAAAGTGGCAGCTAACGTTTTAATATTTCGGGGCCTCAGGCAGGACCTGTAAACTTCAATATGATCTTCGGATCGACACCTGCATTAGCATAGCAAATCATTTCGAAATGAATCATATATTTGAAAGACCATGACACGAAGAACTCATAGACGTACGCCAAAGTGCTAGAAAGAGGCGTTTTTTCTGCGTGATGACTATAAAAATAAATAAAATATGAAAATGTATAAATCACATACAGAAAACTATAGAAAATCCAATTTAATGCTAGAAGGTACGACGATTGTTTTAAATGTGCACCAGTCTGAACTTGACCCAATGATATTTAGTTACAGACTAAGAAAGTGGCAGCGGCAGAAGATTTCCCAGGTTTGCCAGCCAAGTGGCGCAAGCTGACAAATGACTAAGGTCGTATGAGGCTTTTGTCTTTCGGGGCGTTTGCTATTTGCTAGTTGGACGACGGGGTCGACTCGGAGCTCTGCAGCGGCAGCGGCAGCAGCTGTTGACTTGGACTTCAACTTCAATCTCCAAGCAGGTGTTCCGCTAGACAAAAGAAACGAGCAACTGAAGCTGTTGATGCGCACGAATTCCGTTTTTAGCGTTTTGGCTTAGGCGATGCCAAGTTGTTGCAATAAAATTTTAATAAGATTTTTTTTTTCTTCTTACCTTCTAGAATTAAAATTGTGCATCGTAAAAAATCGTGATGCAGCTCATCGATGGCGAGCTCCATTTTTGTATAAACAAAACTCCGCGCGCGCGCATTCGCGCCACTTTGGTTTTTGAAGGCTCCAGTTGATGCTTATAGAAAATGTCTAATGGATATATTGTTAATGCAAATTGTGCTAAAAACGTTCAAAGTTGCTAATGACAGCCGACCGATTGCACTTTGGGGTGTGTCTAATAGAAAATGAGAAAAAAAGGCAAACGAATATCAAATAAAATGCAATAATAATTGCTAAATAAACGTTTTGTTCGGTTGATGGAATACCCATATTTTTCTCTTTAGAATTAGTTAGTTAGGGCCTTAACGATTATAGAACTAGTCTATGTGTTAAGTTCCTTAATTAGTGGAGTTCTCATCTAATAGATAAATGTAGGATTTGTCATGGTATACGAAATAGGAATTCATAGACGTCAATCTCTTTCCATCAAGCTATCTCTGTAAGTTTATGCATTGAAAATAGTCACGGGGGCTAACTAGTTTGCTCACTTTTAATCGGCCTCAAATCGATCCAAAATTAATCCTGAAAATCCAAACTTTACAATCTACTGAGCTTAAAATGATAAAATTAAAATACACAACATTTATTTAAAATACAAATTCTTGACGTGAACTTTAACGTACTTTCATCACTCTATAATTTTCAGAACTATTTTAATACTACCCATAAATTTGGTACTGAAATCCATGCCCATAAACAAGCGTACTCATATCAGCCCTCTCATTCTTAACTTAATACACAGAAAAAAATGACATTCTATATTTAGGAATAAAAATGATTAAATTAAGATCGTTTTGTTCCTACAATTCTAACGTTATTTTGCTCTTTTTTTATTACATCATGTAGAAATCAATTATAAATGAAATAATAAAAGAGTAAGAGATGTTATTTCAAGTTCAAGTGTATTTATAATTCCGAAACGAAAAGGAAATAAGAATTTATTTCTCCGATTTGGTAATTCTGAACTTAGTCTGCTTTTTGAGATCGTTTGTTTTTGAATTTCCCCTGTTTATGTACTGAGTTCTTGTTTTTTTTTTCTTAGTGTATACCCTTAATATACATTCAATAACAAACAAGTTTTTAACACTAAAACGCGATTTTCATCCGATCGTTCCCATGGCAGCTATATGCTATTGTCATCCGATTTTGTTCAAAACTAGTGAATATCAAGTTGGGTGACGCTACGATGGGAAACAAATATTGTTTTTCACTAGAACTAGATTTTTGACCGATCTTTTCTATGGCAGCTATATGATATAGTGATCCGATCCGGCCGGTTCGACATATGTGCAGCCTCTATTTATTTAAAGTCTTTTTGCAAAAACATATAATACTTTGAAGGGCACAAATCATGATTTTTTTATTTGTGCATAAACGCAGTAAAAGCCTTGCTGCTATGCTGCCATGATATACTCTTTCCCGTTGTACTTTACTACTCGATGTAGTTGTTCGGGAGTTCGGGAGAGAATAATTCTTTCTTTCTTTTAGGCCGATTGAAAATGGCTAAGCCTCAGGGACGCGTTTAAGATGAACACCAGAAAAAGGAGGATATTCATTGTCATGTTGTCGATGCCTGAGGTCTTTTGTATCACCAATTTTTTGATTTCGCCTTTCATCTCACCGAAGGTATTAGGGGAACTGGGAGATCCATTTGGATGGAGCTATCGAGAGCTTCAGAGATCAATTTGTTTCGGAGGGACGAGGAAGTTTCATAAGGCTGAAATCGCTCTTTAAGGTTCAGGGCCCAGGTGCCATCAGGACATTGGATCTAAGCTAACTTAAAACCACAAAACAAAAAACCTAAAACTTTTTTTAACGTACTACTTAATTATATATTTATTAATATTTTCTACTTCGAGAATGCGAGCTCTCACACATCGGATCAGACTAAAAAGTTTCTAAGCACTCAACCCAACGAATTGGTGAGAAATCCGCATTCAGCACAGACTTCAGTTCTGATGACGTTTTTGTGCCTGAAGAAGTTGCTGAAGCCTTTAGACAACATCATTCTGAGGCACCCACTTCTTAGTGGCCAAAGTGCTTAAAAAATGCTTCAATTGCATGCAAAATGGAAAAAGATTTAAAAAAAAAAACTAAGAGCTGTTTTCTCATCTTCTAGATAGCTGCTATGTGTCAGATAAACTTACAATTCACTCTGTTATTTGAAAGTTTATGTGACAGATAGCGGTATGTACAAGATAAGAAGTCAGTTCTAAGGCCATTTTCAATGCTAAATAACTACCATAGGAACGATAGGTTATTATTCGCTAGATGGTAACGTCCTCAATAGAAGCTCCAAGGTATAACTTGGTAAAATTGCAAATATATGGGTTTAAAAAAAACTTTAGTACTTTCCTTAGACCCTTTAAGCCTTCTTTCAAAAACCCGTAGCATTTTTGTTCTAATGATGAGTTAATTTCGTACATGCCTTTCTCTGACATTTACGAATTTATTTCAGCGCACATTTGTTAGTTTTTCTCAAATTAAGTTGCATTTTTAACTGCCGGTTAGCTCCCTTAACTGTTTGACCCTCACGCTTGGTCACTCAATTAGCTGCCCACACACACGCACAGTGTTCCCGTCTTGCGTCTCGACTACCAGATGTTGTGGTCCCTTTTTCCAGACGTCAACACCAGCATGAAATTTATGATGGACTCGCTCAAGGGGTGTGGCTTAAAAAATTCTACAAAAAAAAATCATCATTAAAATTGAGCAAACCTGACTAAGCCGTAGAGCGTGCGTGCCAGCTTAAAAAATATTCAAAACAATTGTCATTCATACTCGTATTATCCCTAACCTAAACAAGCAATAATATTTGCAATATTCTCCTCTCTCTCTCTTTGCGCATTTAGAGCGCTCACGCATGTAATTAGAAAAACTGACAGCGGAAAATGCATGCCGAGAGTGTCCCTAAGCCCTCGTGCGTGTGTACTTAGTAAAGTCGGTGAGATTTGAAAACCACAGGCTTATCTGTTATTTTGAATATGCAGAGCTGTTCACTTAAGTCGTGTCACATGTCAACAATTTTCCAAACTTCCTATCTTGGGGAAATTCGGAATTTCTTTAAAGTCACAACATATGTTCCTGCAATTTGATGGCGGAACAAAACAAACATCCAGGATATTGATACAGTCATTAGGCTACCTTTACGACCTTAATTGGCCAGAAAATTACCTGAAATTAGGCTGTCATCGGCAGTTTAGTACAGGAAGTAGAAATATCTTCCATGTAGGTCTGCCTGCTCATCATCATCGGCGTCGTCGTCGTCATCTGTTGTTGAGGTAATCTTCTAAACCTATTTTGATTAATAATTTGTAGATTATTCATAAACCACAAAGGGGCAGCTTCTTGTTAATGAGACGTAGCTGATGAGTCGAAATCTGAGAGTTGAGGTCATTTGATGAATTTATCATATATCATAAAGGGGGGGCGGCAATCGTCTAACACCTGCGTATTAAAAAACAAAATGGATTAAAAGTTAACAAAAATTTCCGTATTCCTCTGACCCAGTAGGTACGACTTTTCTCGTTTCTCGTTTCTTGGTTTTCTGTCGAAGGTCTGTAATTAATCAAATTCACCGAGATGATGACTTGGCGTGGGAAATGGTAACAAAATGTTGTAATAAAAACAAAGAAAAGTAATCAATTAAAATTTCTTATCATTGTTGAGCATCAGCTATATTTTTTGGGTTATTGAAAGTGAATCACGATTCGCTTGAGGAAGCAAAATAATCAACAGTTGGCCGCAAGCTAAAAAGGGGATCGACTTAGACATACCTAATAAGCAGCTATAAATATATTTCAAGCTATTCATATATTTCATCCAAATCAGGAGCACTTATACAATAGATTTAAAAGGGACTCCCACAACTACACCCCTTAGGACCGTTTTCGAAGCGATCCTAGTAGGATTGAAAGGGGACTCCCATAGCTACACCTCTTTAGACCATTTCCGGAGCGCTCCTAGTAAATTTTAGAAATCATCCTCTTCGGATCATTATCGGAACCCAAAAGCGAAGGCGAATAGAAGAGTCCGCACGAAGTATTTGCGGATTTTTCGAGACATCCATGGGGCACAACTATTTCATATATATTGGAAGGCCTTTTTATCCGGCGGAGAATTTTTATATGAACAAAAGATAGTGACCCGCTGAACACTAGAAGTTCTAGAAAGATTCTTTATCTTACTTTAATTACTTGATCTTAGACCGTTTCGGTATAAGTCTAATACTTTTTGCAGAATTTTTCACAGTAGTTTTATCTTATGCTATAGTGAATACTAGCGCGGGGTTTTGAAAAATTCTGTAAGGAAATTGTGGAAAATAAGCTGATAACTGTTGCTTATGATCCGATCAGGTTCAAACACATTTTCAAAGATCGATATGAAAAATTACATATGAATGCAAACCACACTGCATCCCACTGAGAGGAAAACGGGTTGTACGGACAAAGGTTTAGTTTTCGAACGATTATCTTTAAGCTCATTTTCAAAGCTACACATACTCAAATATGAAAAATTAAAATTTTTGAAAATCTACCCCCAAACAAATCACTTTCTTTTATATAAAACTCGGAAAATAAAAATTATTTTTGATCAAATTTTTTTCCTCAAAGTAATAGTTATTTAAGATTTTGAATATTTATAATAGGGTTAACAATGGCAATTTCAAAACCGGTGAACTCGCCGATTTGCAGGGCAAAACGTCCATTATGCAAAGCCGAGTATCCTGAACGGCAATAATCTCTACCCAAAAGTAATTAATGGCGATTCAATTTGAGCTCTTCGAGATTTGAACTATCAAAGGCTTTTATATTGCACCCCCTGGAAAACCTACGCCTACTTTGCATTACAATTCTGATTCCGAGAACAAATTCTTTTTGGGAGTTGTATTCATGATTTAAAAAAAAAAAATCTTTGATAATTTGTATGCTTTGATTATAAACTAAAAACAATCAAAAATAATCATTATGCTTGAGTAATAAAATAAAACTCGAATTAAAACATCATCAATGATTTTCCAATAAAACTCGACATATAACAATTATTTTTAAGATTTATTTAAATAAAATCAGACAAAATTATTATAAAAGAACAAAAATAATAAAAATCTTTATTATTTAAAAGCGAATATATTTTAAAAGAAATTGAAAATATCAAATCATCATTTTCATTCGACGCAAAATTGTAATGCTTCGTGTTTATTTGATATTTATTAAATTCACTACACACAAAAAAAAAAATTTATTTTCAACTTTGGCTAAAAAGTGTTGTAATTAATGATTTTTCTTTTTGATTTTTACCAATCTACACGTAAAAACGACATTTCAATCAACTGCGTAATTGTTTGATTTTAAAGAGCGGACACTTTTGCCTTCAAATTACAAGTTCACTTTTGATTTATATAGAATCAAAATGTTCGCAATTTTGATCAATTGTGTGCGATTTTTGTCAAGTCGATATGCTAAAATAGAACAGAAACAAAAAAACCCTGGTCGGCTACCACCACCAGCTTAACATGTGCTCTGCGCTCACCTTCTCTTCGCGCGTGCAGTAGCCGAATGCGTTGAGGCGTTTGTCTTTTTCAGTATGTGTGTCCCAGAGGTCGTATGTCTCGAGTCCCAGACAAGGTAAAGATTTAATAATATTAAAAAAATAAAAAATTTCAGAAACAAACGAATTCAGAAGTTTTTCAGCATCGGGGAAAGACCGACTTTGTTTGTAAAGGTTTGGTTGTTGGTGTGCAAAAAACACACACAACCCACTAGAGAAAACTGTTTCACAAAATTTTTTATTTTTTTTTATTTCAAAAGTAAAACAACTTTAAAAAAATCAAAATGGAAACAATTTTTGAAAATCAAAAGTGGAAACCATTTATTTTTGAAATGAAAAATTGTTGGGCGAAAAACAAAATGGGAAATTGGTGGATTTACCAATGAAAAATGTCGGATTTACCAACGTTTTTTTTGTGTGTAGTGCGACAAGGGTAACCTTATATATTAATGCACTAGTCACAAAATTAGACACAATTAAAACAAAATGATCTACTTAACCTAAAATTACATTGACATGATTGGCTTGTGTATTTTTTAATACTAAATTAATTGTTTGACATTAAAAACTGTTTAAGCTTGTCCCTAAATTGCGCTGCGCTACACACTACTTTTAATTGGACAGGTAATTGGTTCCACAATCGAACAGTGTGTACGAAGTATTGGCGTTCTGAACTTGACAACTTATGGCGTATGTTATTAATGTTTCTAGTAAGTAGCTTGGCTCTTTCGTCAAAATGATTTTGTGCAGGAGCAGTAAGTTTCTAAAATCAGCCCAGGACTTGAAATTTAGTTCGTATATTTGTGTGGCAAAGTTTGTTATATGGGCCCGTCTCCCAATGTTGAAAACATATCTGGCTATGTTGTTGTACGTGACTGTCAGCTTGCGCTGAGAACCAATATCGCAATTTCCAAATATCTCTATACCATAACAGAGCGTGGGCGTCAGAAGAGTTTTAGCTATTAAGAGTCTGAGGTCAGTTGGTAAATACTGCTGAGTCAGTGAAAGTTGCCTAATTAGCCCATAAGTTTTCCTGTAGCTTTAATTACATGGTCTCTCCAGGATAGAGTCTTATTAAAAGTGATACCAATGTTGACAACTCGTTCTACATATTCAATTGGTGTGCCATCTAGTTTTAAATTTGGCAACGGATCAGTGCTTAACGGTTTTTTTATGAATAACTATACATTTACATTTAGACGGATTGAGTGAGAGCCCTTTACAAAGAGCCCATTTACATACTTTAGACAGTTCACTGTTACACAGATTTACACGCTCATTTATACTTTCTATTGGACAACTAACATACAACTGGACATCATCAGCATACATATGCACATTACTGTTTGACAATGAGACAGGAAGGTCGTTAATATACATTGAGAACAGTATAGGACCAAGAATTGAGCCTTGAGGTACACCGCATTTCAGAGGCAATAGCGATGACGTTTCTTCGCGGGTATACACTGCCTGTCTTCTTCCACTCCAGGTACGACGAAATCAGTTTAATAGCAGTGTCGGTAAAATTAAAGAACTTACTTAATTTTGTACATAATATGTCGTGGCGTACTGTGTCGAAAGCCTTACTCAAATCAAGTAATGTGAGAAATGTCACATAGCTGTTATCCATTTGCATTCGAATGTCCCCTCTGTTACTTTTAAAAATTGCTGTGATGCAGCTTCTGTGCTTTCGGAAACCGGATTGCATATTGCTTAACACTTGGTTAAGGCTTAAGAATTGGTTTATTTGTTGCGACATTAAATTTTCAAAGACTTTCGACAGAAATGGTAGAATTGATATCGGCCTGTATTCATTATTTGATTTTTGGGAACAGGAATTATTTTAGCTGATTTCAGTTTTCAGGGAAGGTTGAAGTAGTAAATGCGGTGTTGCAGATATAGGTCACATAATTAAGGATTTTAGGCAAAAATGAGATTGAAGAACTTAGGATGCATATCATCTAATCCAACAGCATTCGACTTAATTTTAAGAACACATTCAAGGACATCACATGAGTTTACACACATAAAACTAAAACTACTATCACAGTTATTATCTACTATAACACAGTGCGACACTCAAAAAAACCCATGAACGGGACCAATAAAAATGTGAAACTAGAGCCCTCAAGGGGTCAACGCCTCATACCCAGTTTTTCCACTCCACGTCAGGATCGCTTTTAATGGGCATCTTTATACTAGCAACACACAATAACAACATTTGATGGTTGTTAAAACAAAGTGAGAGCTAAAATTCTGAAAAATTCACGAAAGATCAAGAGGGTCACTACAAATGTCATAGAAAATTCCCACCTAAAATGGACAAGTGGTTAGTACCCCTCCCGAAGAGGTCAAACTTTGAAACTTGATTATTTGAAAAACCACTCGATAGAATTGTCTAAGATTTATTATTAATTAAGATACTGACCAATAAAAAGTGTCCCCAAGAGATGGTAACATTCGATGAAAAACCGCGATATTGGGTACCACATTTGACCGTACCCATAAACAAGTCCACATAGGCAAAAAACTAGAGATAAAAATAGACCGAACTGCATTTTCGGTTTTTTTAAAATCTAAGTATTTTGGATTTTATGCTTACTTTTATACAAGCAGCATGCAAGGAACAACATCAGCCATTAACAGTATTTCCCCTGACTTTAAAAATTATTAGTTTATTTATACATGTCAAAAAACATCCATACCAATATGAAAATGTATCAGTGGGATTGGAAAATAACACAGCGGATCGCTAATAAAGCTAACAGAGTCAGCAGAATATTGTTTATAGGTAGACTACTCTACATGCTTTCAGAGCGATTTCTTTCCACTTAGTCTATTTAGTAGCTACCAAAGCTATACCATATAAACTAATCCACAACCGTATAAGGGTATATACGATTGCGATTGCTAACGGCAAATGTATGAAATTTTTGTTTCAAATTGGAGTGAATAGTAGGCTGTACATTTTTAAAGGGGGGGAATGTTAACGTAACATAAATTTACTGACATTGAAAACTTACAAAGAAAAGTGGAAAATGAGCAACAACCCAGAAGAAAATTTTGCCAGGAACCAGCACTCAAAAAAAAACCGCTAAGAGGCGATCAGCTGACAACGTTCTGCAACGCAATCATGAAGATCCTCTTGCGGTGAAGACTGAGAGCCAATTGCATACATTGGCATAGGCGCAATCTATTATTCCCGATTTTTTATTCCTCGGGAGCAATTTTTTTTTTTTTATATTAGTAGTATATTTATTAATTATTTAGAACATTTTGCATATTTTAGGCATGGCACGATTGCCCGTCAGCCTTTACAGGAAAAAAATTTACAATATATTATAAAATGATTAATCCTAGTGAGCTTCAGGGAAGACCCACCCTTCGGGTTACACCACCTGCCTTCCCCGCTCGTCGCGAGATAGCAGATCTTTCACTCCTCAGAGGACCGTCACGCTCTTAAAACTAATAGTTATCTTATAACTGTTATTATTAATTGCCATCCTAGAAAGCTTCCGCCAAGATTCTTGATCTATATTTTCCCGCATTCAGTATGTATTTTCCCAACCGACTCAAAGATTGCCCGTTTAGTACCGCCTGTAGCTCTTCCGTCGTGAGTATTGCCGTTTCCAAGCAGATGAGCTCTAAGCTCCTTAAAATTGGGCAGATAGCTATGAGTGAATTAATGTACGTTAACATTCCCCCCCTTTTAAATATGTACAGCCTACTATTCACTCCAATTTGAAACAAAAATTTCCCACATTTGCCGTTAGCAATCGCAATCGTATATACCCTTACCAATGATTCGGTTGTGGATTAGTTTATATGGTATTGCTTTGGTAGCTACTAAATAGACTAAGTGGAAGAAATCGCTCTGAAAGCATGTAGAGTAGTCTACCTATAAACAATATTCTGCTGACTCTGTTAGCTTTATTAGCGATCCGCTGTGTTATTTTCCAATCCCACTGATAACATTTTTCATATTGGTATGGATGTTTTTGACATGTATAAATAAACTAATAATTTTAAAGTCAGGGAAATACTGTTAATGGCTTATGTTGTTCCTTGCATGCTGCTTGTATAAAAGTAAGCATAAAATCCGCAAATACTTAGATTTTAAAAAACTGAAAATGCAGTTCGGTCTATTTTTATCTCTAGTTTTTGCCTATGTGGACTTGTTTATGGGTACGGTCAAATGTGGCACCCAATATCGCGGTTTTTCATCGATGTTACCATCTCTTGGGGACACTTTTATTGGTCAGTATCTTAATTAAAAATAAATCTTAGACAATTCTATCGAGTGGTTTTTCAAATAATCAAGTTTCAAAGTTTGACCTCTTCGGGAGGGTACTAACCACTTGTCCATTTAGGTGGGAATATTCTATGACATTTGTAGTGACCCTCTTGATCTTTCGTGAATTTTTTCAGAATTTTAGCTCTCACTTTGTTTTTAACAAGCATCAAATGTTGTTATTGTGTGTTGCTAGTATAAAGATGCCCATTAAACGCGAACCGGACGTGGAGTGGAAAAACTGGGTATGAGGCGTTGCTCCCTGAGGGGCTCTAGTTTCACATTTTATTGGTCCCGTTCAAGGGTTTTACCAAAAAATTGGATTTTGTCTTCGCACTGTAATATCACGGTAAGGATTAGTCGAGAATTCAGGTACGTTTTGATTGCAAAAACTTCTTATTAAGTTCATTACGTCAGTAGTGATATTGTTAACAGATTTTGTCTTTCCGATTCCCAATTTCTTAAGTTCATTCCATGTCTGTTTGGTAGACATTGCACTTGTAAATTTTTGGGAGTAATGATTACGTTTAGCCGCATATTTCATATTGTTTATAATATAATCAGAAGTTTTGTATCTCTCTTCCACTTCTTATAAGCATTGTCACGATCAGCAATTTTATCCCGTAGAAAACCATGGCTTGTGTCGCTCACTAATTACTTTTGATTTTAAAGGAAAAACTTTGTTATAAATGATATTAATATAAATATTTATTTTAATTTTTTTTTAAATAACGGTTATTTTCGGTCCCAGCTCAAACTGTTGTATGTAACTCTAATGTTTTTACTTCGATAAAAATTTTGCATATTAATCCGATAGAAAAAAAGTCATGAATGATTGGTTCTCCCATAACACGCATTCAAAGTTCACCTTTCGAACTCAATTTTAAGGAATTCACAGAATTTTTTCATTTTTAGGAAACGGTCCTAAAAACAACTTATTGATGGACCTAAAGTAATAAATCGGGATGGAACCGTCTTTTAAATATATATATTTTTTTAATTTTAATATTAAACTTTATATCCAATAATAAATCAGCGTGCCCTTTTTAGCATTTTCTGAGAAATTTGAATTTTAGTTGTGAAGTCATTTCCAAAATTCAAATATCGGCAGCCCTGAAACATTCGCTCCCACTTACAAAGCCCTAATTTACGAAGCCCTAATTAAAAGTCAAATGTGACAGTCACCGGTTTTAACATCTGGATTGTTTGTTTACTTTCTTGATATGCGCGAGTGTCTTAAATTTGGAATAAATTGTAACAAATAATATTGACGAATTCTTATTCAATGATGTGAAAACTACAAAATTTGCAAATCAGGCTTTCGCATTTGCATGGATGGATTTGGGTTTTTAATCCCTTCTGCACTTGCCAGACAAAGAAACTGTTGAAAAAAATTTAGAAATATTATTTCCTATTTGAAGAAAATTTCAAATTTTTTAATATTTAGAAAAATGTAATGTAAATAAAAGCTCGGACAGATTTTAGGTTTCCAAATGTTTCAGAGCGTTTTTAGAGCTGATTTTACCAGCGTATTATGGAAGCTATATAGAAAACTAGTCTTATAGTATGGGTTTAAATTTAACCAAATAACAAAATATCTCTTTTTATGGCAGAAATACGGAAGATTTAGAGACCGATTATTTAGAACCTTAATTCAGAAATATTTTTCTGATTTTAGAAAGAATTTATATAAAATATTTTAAGCGAAATTGTTTGTCCATGTCATTTTTTTTTTAAATTTTAATACATTCATTTTTTGTTATGTGAAACAATTTTTATTTTCGAACACTAAAAAAATTATATATATATATATACCGAAATCAAAATCTGGGTACCTTATCGGAACCGGAAACCGAAATTATTTAAAAACCGAAAAAAAAAACTTTAATCCTTTAACTTTTCCGTACCGGAACCGGAACCGATATTCATTTCAGGATTAATCCCTGTTTTATATAAAATTGTGGTATATTATTGATTGGGTATTTGTTAAAAGTGTTTATCGACCTTCTATTTGCTTAGTATTGGGACTAGCCGGCTCGAGGTCATGTAAATGTTATGTTTCCATAACATTTAAAACAACAAGTGTACCAACAACACCAAAGTGAGCATGGTTCTTCGTACAGCTGTTTCGGAAATCACCAGATTTCCTCATCAGCGAGTGTTTTGCTGCCATCTCCAGAGTAAAATAATCAATATGATATTTTATCAATTCAATTTTTTCATATCATTTTATGATAATATATTTAATTAATCATTACTAATATCAAGTTGCTAAGATAATAAATAAAATGAGAAAAAGGAAAGACGACAAAATCCGTATCGTAAAACTTAGCACAAAAGTATTTAAATACAAATTTACGCTGCACATTTGTCGGAATCTAGCCGGATCGGATGACTATATCATATAGCTGCCATAGAAACGATCGGCCCCCAAAACTAGTTCTAATATGGAAAAAATTTATTTGTTTTCCATCGTAGCGTCAACAATCGTGGTATATATCAGTTTTGTATTGCTTTCACATTTACCTTTTTTTCTAGAAAAATATATCAAAATCGGATGACTATAGCATATAGCTGCCAAATAAACGGTCGGTGCAAAAACTAGTTCTAGTGAGAAAAACTGTTTTGTTTTCCATCGTAGCATCACCATGACTATAGCATATAGCTGCCATAGGAACGACCGGTCTAAAAACTAATTCTAATGAGAAAAACTTTTTTGTTATCAATGGTAGTGCCTTTCAAAAACTGCAAGGGTATTTAAAACATCGGCGTCGCCGATTTTAGCCTTCTATTTTTTATAAGTAAAAACCCGTTTTAAATAGTTGGTTCTTAAGCTATTTTAAATTATATTGGATAACTAAAAATAATTGAGATAGTATAAGTTCCCGAGGCTCCCGGGATATTTGAAAGTCATAAATTAACGGTTCGGGAGAGGGATCATAAAGCTAACTTTATTAGGCGTCAAACAAAAAAAGGAGAACAAAACAACATCCTCACTGACTAGACGGTTTCCGTTCTTGACCCCCTAGGGCACATAAAATTGAAAGACAATAGCTTCCAAACCTGATCGATATCATAAATAATTACTTTTCCATCTCGAAATGTTGATATTTAAACAGCTTTAGGTCTGTGGAAAAATAGCTTTCATTCAAACAGATTGCTTGTGCATAATGTCACATTCCTCTCATCAAGTCTATCATGCCCCAACTGCTAGTCCAGTTCGGCAAGGTATCAATAAAAACGTTTGTTAATTTCGAAAGGAGTTTGTTTTTCATTTCGTTTTTTTTTTTTGATTGAAAATCCAATTACAAATCATTGACAGTTGCGTTGAGTTTGTTGTACTAATTTCCACATCTAAAGAGATGAAAAAAATAAACAAAAAAAAAACTCTCATCAATCAAAAGGCAGCATCCCCGCTTCATGCAAAATTATATCATGTGTTAAAAGTTATGACGGATCATCGGAGGTGTAAAGTGTCGTTGGACCTTCCTCTTCACGTTTTTTTTTTTTTTTGCACAGCTTGAGTTGATGGTTCCTCCTTTTTTTATTTGTTTGTCAGCCATTACTCATCATTGCATTGAAGCTGATTTCCGCCTCAATCAAACGAGAAACAACAAACAACTCTGGAAATCTTTCACCCGAACAAAAGGATCGTTGAGCATTTCTCTCTTATTGACAGTCGGGCATACAAATTCCCACTGATTGTTGTTATAAATTAGCTCAAAAATCTCCAAGGCCATCAATCAATTCGTGAAAAGGAGAGGCCCAGTTCGTTAAACTGCCGGGCTGCCTGGTTGTCTGGACTTTGACTTGGTTCCACCTGCATCTGGAAAACTTCATCTCTAAACTTAATTGACTAAAAACTTTATCTATGTTTCGGCTGTCAAGGCCTTTAATATCAACTGTGACTATCAATTGTTTATCTTTTTTATTTTTTTTAATTTCCAGTCTTCGGGCTGACCCGGGTCAAAGTTGAGAGTGCATAATGGTCTCCTCCATGTCGCGTGTTTCATTAGAGGCGACAAACCCCGCAAACATACACACAGATTTCTGGCAATGATCAAGTCAGCCAGCCAGCCAGCAGGCCAAGCACACATATTGTGACCTCAAAAATTGCGCAAAAAATAACGAACGTGTGGTAAAAGCGTCGCTAAACTCAGCCGGGTCCAGTCCAGCAGCAGCCGCAGCCTCCTCCTTCTTTTTTTTATGCGACGTGCCACACCTGTTTCATGTAGTCAGAGTCGGGAAGAGCCAAGAATCAGACAGAGCTTTAGACTACACCGTCGAAAAGGCGGCAGCAAGTCTATTCCGCCGGGTTAGACGAAATTTGACCATTTACTCATTTCTTTCAGTGTAGCTGGTGGCTTTTTTTTTGTGAGAATTTTCTTTGTGGCCAACACTGACCTTAGCCTGGCTCTGGGAGCCGCCTGGCTAACGCATTTCTGATAATGATGGACTGTATTAACCGTTAGGCCACAGCCTGGCACAACAAGCCCGGGCAATCAGTGGACATTTTCCGATTTTGGTGGGAAATTGTTTCTGCTAAAAACCAGCTTTCACTCTCTCTTTCTCGCTCTGTCTTTGTTTCCGCTTCTCTCTGCCTCCCTATGACAAAAACAATTTTTGAACTTGTCAAGTGCAATCAGTTTTCCTTTCATTTCAGCCTGACACCTGAAACGTTGATGCATGTCCCGTCCAGTTGTCCAGTTGTCGGCGGCGTCTGCTGGTGATGGCAATTATCAAAAACTCGCGCAAGTTTTCACACGCCGGCACATACCTAGAGCCAGACAGAGTTGGAGTTGTCCACACATTGTCACTAATTACGGCTCATTATAGTGACCAAAGTGTAACATGTTGTCAAAGCTTCGAGGACAACGCGAAAGCAAAAACAACACACACACAACAGCAACAATTCCAAGAGACTACTAGATGGGGTGAGTATAAAAAAACGACATTTTTATACTCTAGAATGCGCAGTGCGACGTATCTACGGCGAATTCTGTTTAGCTAGAACTATTTAAAACGAACTTTGAACAATTTTATTTTTTTGATCCTCTATTGTTGTATCTATTGCTGCGTGTGCATTCGTGATCCGTGCGTATTAAAGTTATACATCGAGAATATAAGTCATGCAGTATTCATAAAATTATATTTATTTTATATTTAATTAGGAATGGTATTCGTAAAATTGATTTGCTTTTGATTTCCTGAATTCGCTATTCGCAGATGCTCCATACAAAGTAGGAGTGTAGCCATGAAATCCACAGTGGAATTGTTACTGTGTGTTACGGTCATTCAAAGACTTCATTTAATATCTTACACATTGTCAATGTGCAATTTACACTTCTCTCAATTCAATTCAATGTTTACTTGATTGCCCTGCCAAAATAGGGGTTTTTTGTGCACCGCTTAGCCCCACACATATATTCTTACAAACTATGACTTCTCACTCTCGTGCTTTTAACAAAAGCCGCCACTCCAGTAATATTTCCATCAAGTAAAACATGCGTGAAATACGGGAACATTTCTGCAGGTTTCATGGCCACACTGATAAGTATGCCAATTTGAATTTATGTGATAAACTGGTACTGGTACGGAATTCTTAAAGACAGCAAATCCACGAATCAAGCATTTCGTTTGCGTTTTCCAATTGCAGCAAATCTGCTTTGTATATAAATTATAATTGACAGACAAAAAAACGAAATAAAATAAACATTTTAAAAGGAAATCAAAGATATAGAATGGTTGAAACCTTGAATCAAAGAAGTTTTCGCATATTCTTCTCAGTGTGGCACAAGTAGGTTGCTGAATATTGCCTTAAAGCAACTGCATTTTATTGCCAAAGAAATGAGGCTTTTGTGTGTTTCAGTTATACATATATACGTAGGTTGCTATATATATTTCTGGCCTAATAATGAAAACGCGAATATTTATGATCAGAAATGGTTTTATTGTTTTTCAAAGTATTCTCCAGCAAGATTTATACACTTTTGCATGCGCTCAAACCAATTGTCGAAGCACTTTTTCCACTCCGATTGAGACACTTCCAAAACATGCTTTTTAAACTCTTCAACAGCATCTTCTGGCGACGAAAATCGTTGACCACGCATTTTGCCCTTGATGTGCGGGAATAAAAAGAAGTCATTGGGTGCCAAGTCAGGGCAGTACGGCGGATGACACATCAATTCGACGTTTTGGGCGGTCAAAAAGTCGCTGATGTGAACTGATGTGTGAGAGGTCGCATTGTCATGGTGCACAGTGATCTGCCTTCTCTTGTTCGTTTTTCGAATTTCTCCGAAGACTTCAGGCAAACAAATTGTGGTGTACCACTCAGAATTGACCGTCCTACGTTGCTCAAGCGGATCAGTCGCCACATGACCAGTTTTACCGAAGAAACAGGTGACCAGTTATCGTACTTTAGGTATTTATCAATAGCTTAGATTTACTTATATACATATATAGCAGAGTTGTGCCGATTTTCATGAACTAGTTCGAATGAACTATTCATTTAAATGAACTAGGTCTCAGTGTTGGAACTGTAGATAATTTTTTGAACTATAGTTCGTTTCATGAACTATTCATTTTATGAACTATAGTTCATTTTTGAACTTTAGTTCATTTTTTGAACTTAAGTTCATTTATTGCACTGTACTTCACTTTTTCATGGAAAACCATTCGTTCTAGAAAAGTTCAAAAATCAAATGAAAATTGAAAAGGTCTGTTTGCTGCAGAATTGGTTATTAAAATAAACTGTAGTTTAAAAGTCGAACTATAGTTCAAAAATGAACTTAAGTTTACAAAAATGAACAATAGTTCACAGAATGAACCCTATCACAAAAAATGAACTATATTTCAAAAATGAACTATAACTCGAAAGTGAATAGTTCATCAAAAAAATGAACTAATGAACTAGGTCATTGAAATGAACTAGATTCTCCAACTCTTTTATATAGGTGTGAATGATACCTGGTGCTCACTTTTGAATATTTAATTATACTTATTCGCAAGTGGAAATTGTTAGCTGCACGTTGTTATATTCAACGATGTTGATTAGTTTCTTCAACTAGAGGAAATTATGACCTTCTTGTAGAGTGTGAGAGTTGAAAGTTTAAAAAACATTATATATCATGGGCCGATTAAACAAAAATTTTTGTAAATAAAACTTGAACACGAATCTACCCTTAATTCATGTTAACCAAATCTAAACAGACTAATGTCAGTTACTAAAGTTCGCTTCTTATAATTATTTCCCAAATAGTTCAAAGTACGGGGTTTTTTCTACTCACAGCCAATTCAATGTTCAAACTATCATACCCAATTTTAATTATAAATACATACATACATTTTCGTACTTACGTACCTAAACCGACTCGTGTCGCTCACACACGCAGATCACAGCTGAGATCTTGAGACAGGCATCGAAACATCTAAACACCTGACAGTTTGTGGCTGTTGGCGCTACATTTGGTGGATGCCTCGGTGGCTAGTCGCTGGTGGCTGGATGCTGTGTTGTTGTTGGTCAACATTGTCTGTGCGTCTTGTCATTTGCTAAGAGTTGACCATTTTTGGTACCGAAAGTGCAGAAAATGCATATAGCAAACATAATTTGAGGGGAGGCGGGGGGGATGTCCAACAATTAAATTCTTCAACCTGTTTTGGGTTTTACAATGTTCAAAATGTCAATTTTTTTCGGTAAATTAGCTCCATCGATAGATCCATTGAAAAATCAACGTTACTCACACTTGAGAATGCCGAAGAAACACACTTGAAGACCCTTGACGAACGAACCGTTCAAAGTTCGTGTCAACATCATCAATTTTGATCAATATGCTCCTTTGCCTTGGGGGCCCGATCGTGTTTTCGAGTATATGGAAAATTACAATTATTAGGCATTTGTGGCTTGTTTGTTTATTGAGGTTATAGTGATACCACACTAAATGATACATGAGTCGATCGTTTGAATAGAGCGATCGGCCGACCGATGGCTGATGATGATGCTGACCGGGACAGCGCACAAGTGAAAATCTTTGGGGTGGTGGGGGAAGATGAATGAAAATTGCTCATGATCACTTTCTTTTCGGGTTTTGGTGGTGACATGTGTTCACCCAACTCAAGTCAACTCTCAACTTGACCTAGCTGGCACCTAAGCAATTATGATCTTGGCGATCATCTTCATCATGATCAATGTCCAAAGTTCGCCAGGCAGAGATGTGGATGCCCGCCGCCCTAAGGCTCCAGAAAAGGCAGGCGACCCTGTTTAAGTTTTATATACAAAAACTCATTATAATGTCTTACAAACTGCACTTGTATCAAGTGGGATTTCTTGATTGCCGGCAGCTACACTGACAGAAAATAAATAGTTTGAATTAGGATTTAGTTAAGATCAATGCAGTAAAATGAGAATTTGATGTATTAGGAATAACTTCGTTCGTAAACTCAGCACTTATGAAAACATTATGCTTTTAGACTCATGGAATCGATGGGACATACAGTGATTGTAAACGCGGATGACGTAGCTAATATCATACGGGGTACATTCCCCCAATATCTCTGCAATCTGATGCAGATTGCGCTTTTAACGCTTTTAGAGTGGACGCAAATAAATGGCCTTGGAGTAAATCCAACCAAAACCGAACTCGTTCTTTTCACGCGTAGGTATAAAATTCCGAATTTAATACCCCCTAAAATAAAACACACACAACTCCTTCCAACTCTACTATACGGAGTTATCGTATAGTGTCCGGTCCTGGGAAAACCTTCCGTTCTAAGAACCATACACAAAGTTCAACGTAGCGCTACATTATGTATGACCACTGCATTGCGTGCAACCCCTACATAATGCCACACCTAATGCCTGTAGCTTTTGTGGTTAGAGAAATCGCCAGTAATACCGCTCTTAGGCTGAGACAAAACGGTAGCTGAAAAGATGGTAACTCTGGCCACTGCTCTATACTTCGTCATCAAGTGGCTATACCGTCTGGGCTGGACTATTGCACACCCCACTACAAAGTTAACCACCTCATATAAAGTCATCATTCCAAGTCGTTTAAATCGGAACTCAATGCCTCATCGCAAACCAAATGCCATCAAAATCTTCACGGATGGATCTAAACTTTATGGTCGGGTAGGAGGCGGAGTCTTTATTCCAGATCTCGATATTTAAACTTAATTTCGACTTCCAGATCATGGTAGTGTTTACCAATCCTAGGTTGCCAAGCTGCTCTTAAAGACTTCTGCTGAAGGTGCAACACAGAGGATGAAGAGGAGAGCGTGTCATTGCCCAGCGCTGAACATGAGGCGACTCGCCGTTTTGGTCGTCCCTTTCTACAAGATCTTTCAGAAATCTCTGTAATGGATATATGCAGGGCTGCAAACATAAATCATTTTATCGGAGGTCCGATTCGCGGGTTTGATCCAAAATTTACCAATAAGGTTAAGATTCCGAAACTTAAGGTTCAAGGTTTTTGTGCTTAGGTTTTGCGTTTGACCCTTGGATCGTCCCAAGTTTTTCAAAATTTGTATAGAAAAGTAATTAATTTGTTAATAGTATAAAAAAACATTTACAGATTTTTTTGAATTTTTGTTTATTTGAACATACAAATTCAATTATTTTTAATTTAAATTTATAAGTGTTTTTTCTTCGAGCAATTGTTGGCCTATGCTACTTCATTTATTATTCAATTTCACGCTTAACTAAGACTTGCAACTTTTTGTGAACCGAACCGAATGGTTTGGTTCGGAACAGGTTCAGGTTCAGCCATTTTTTTTACAAGAGGTTCGGTTTAATGTTCGGAATTCCGGGATCGAACCGGTTCGGTTCAAAACCGGTTTGCAGCCCTGTTTATATGGTTATGGACTAAGCAAATAAATGGGATTTCATTCCAATTCAACCATTGCAACCTAAGCTAACCTATGCTTTGAGAAATTTGGTCAAAATCGGATGACTAAACACCAAGAAAAAAATCCTTTCTAAAAGTTGAAGGAGCTGCGCTCATTTCCGTTTGTCCGTCCGTCCGTCTGTCTGTCCGTCTTAAAGCTATTGACCTGAAATTTTGCGCAGAGTCTTCTTTTAAATGCACGCAACTAATATGTCGGAACCAGCTGGATCGGATGACAATATCTTATAGCTGCCATAAGACCGATCGGTCGGAAAATGTGTTTTACTAAAAAAAAATTTTGTATGGTAGCGTGATCAAATTTTGATTCTCAATTATTTTAAATTTATAAATATGTGATATTTATATCCTATTTATGTTCTATCTGTTAAATCAGTAGGAGTAAAGTTTTTCAAGTGTATTAAAACTTCGGCACAGTCGAAGTTAGCTTTGCCTTCTCGTTTTTTAATATTTTATCGTACGAATGTCACGTCACGTCAGATTGGAAATGACGATATAAGGAATGGTGCTGTTTCCGCTTCTTTCTCACAATTGTTACTTAGAACCTAGTCGCGCTACATGCCTGGTGATGAAACAGTAAAACAGTAACAGCAAATCTCTGAAAATAAGAGAAATAGAATAGAGAAAATATTTTTATATATTTTTTTAGCCAGGCGGAAGGCTTGTTGGCGACTTCCTGAATGGCTAAAATTTGCCACTTAAGTCCTCAAAAAAAAAAGGTGTAGAGCTGGTGGCCATGATTCCGGGACTCCAGGTTATCGAAATTGAAAACGGTAACGATTTTGTAAGTTTTTTTTTTTTGTAATTTAGTGAAAAAAAATAGTAAAAAAATGTTTTTCCTCTTGATTGGATACGGGCCAGAATCACATCAATTATGCGTCGATTGCAATATGGCTGATCAAAATCGGTTAAGTTGAACTGGCGCAATCACGGCTTCCACGTTAAAAAACGTGGATTCGAGAAAAACGCTCTTAAAGTTTTGAGCAACGTAAAAAATACTTACTTTAGCAAGAAAATTGCTCCACTAAAATGGTTATATCTGCTTATCTATTTAGAATTTTGTAAAATGGTTTAAAGGGGAGCAAAAGGGGAATGTCCAAGCTGTAAAAATAATGCAAAACAAAACAAACGAAAAAAAAATTTTAAAGGTAGAAGACCCGCAGAAATTATCTAACCAAGAGTTAAAGAGTTGAATCTTTATACAGCATCAGTCATCTTAAGTTATAAAAAAAAAGCTTGATCTTTTCCATTACATCTTTAACTTCATTGAGCCCTACAATCTGTTAAACCAGTTTTCGATTATTTTGTCCAGTGTACTCTACTGCGTTGATCTTTTGGCTGCTCCTTTTCTTGGGTCTCTTTCTGCCTGTGTCTTTGATTCGCTGGCTTTTGGGTTTTGCGCTATGCGCCGAGGCTCCCATGAGAGAGGCTCAAGATCATAACATGACCTTTTGACTGGCAGTGATTTCAACGCCCACGCGTTTTTATAAACCAGCGAGTGAGCGAGCAAGCTAGGCAGCCAGCCAGCCAGCCAGTTGTGGTTTATGTATGTTTATGGAAAATGGGTTATGAGATATTTCTGGCTGCCTTTTCTATTTGACCATGGGAAATAAATTTCTGATTGTTGTTGTTGCTGTGTGGTAGGTTGGTCCCTCGGTTAATCGAGTTCGAGGACGTTCTGCATTTTACACCTACGCTGGCAGGAGTGAGAGAGCTAACTTGTTGCGGTGCGGTAATTGAACCCAGCAAAAATCAATAAAACAAAAACTTCTTTTAATTTATTCAACTGTCTATTTTTGTGCACTGCATTAACCCACTGCCCAGACACAGGGCAAGGACTTCGCCCCCGTTTGTTTACCCCAAGTTGCCAGGACAACGACCAAAGCCAACATTCCCATGCAAAACAAATGGATTTTCCTTCTACAGACTAAAGGAATTTTCAGTGAGTGGTAGAAGTCGCTGAGGTTAGGTCCAATGAACTGACATGATAACGGGACCGGAAGCCAGACAAACCCATCGCTTGCTGGATTTGAAGAAACAGCAATGGGCTAAGGAGAGAGGTGCGTTTTTTACTTAATTGCTGAAAAGTTTTTTTCAATGGAGAAATATATTTCTAGAGGAACTTGCCCGCATGGATGAGATGTATCATCATCATCAACATACTTCATCCACTTCGCACCATAAAATAAAACGCACCTCCATACGCACCTACTACTCCAATTTGGATTTGAGCTCGCAACAAACCTCTAGTCACTCGAGAGCTCCCCTACCCCCTCCTCCTTTCCCACAACAACAGCAGCAGGAATATATGAATCAGCTGGAGCGTTATATAGAGGACTTGGATCAGGAAGCTGATGCTGACTATGAAGATGAAGATGACTCAATATATAGGCGCCATCGAAGGGGTAGCTATGCGCCGGGTATGCCGACACGCCAACGCTACTTCGAGCTAATGCCAACCTCCCTGCAAACGGCCAAGGCACGCCTGCAACATCCCCTACAGGTCACACAGAGGCTACGGAGTCCCAGTTTACCCGCCATTCGACAGCATAAGAAATCAACAAATAACATTGATCCCGGCAACCTGCCACCTGCGCCACATCGATTAAACAACCCGCAGGCGAGTCAACCCGCAGTGGCGGGTTGCCAGGAAGAGGACACGTCGGGCTATCTGAGCGATACGCCCAAGAATACACACACCCCGGATATTTGGTTCAACGATGGAGCCAGTCAAAATGAGAGCATAAGTGGCATGGGTAGCGCCAGCCTCAAGGAAGACGCCAGCGTTGTACTGGGCGGAGGTGGGGTGAATGGACGTCGCTTGAAGCGATCGATACAGGCAGCTGCACCCCCTGCGGCCAAACTGGTTGCCATCAAGGGAGGACGTCGTCGTGTTTTGGGGCAGGGTTATGAACCTTTGGCCAATGATGGTTATCTAAACGAGGGGTGAGTAACTCAGGCGCTAGAACTCTGCGGACCATTTTTTTTATTTCTCGCTATTCTTTCAGTTCCTACTATCTGCCACCCAGTTCATCGAACCTAAGTCGCGATGTCTCCACTTCGAATACGTATCAGGTGCAAGGAGATTTCTATGAGCGCGAAAGAGCACGTTGGGCCAACTACAATGCGCAACAGCATTCACCTGCAGTGGCTCCGCCACCCGGCTGGTTAAGTCGTGGTATGCACGATCTCAAAGATAGCGAAGATGATCTGCAGTCCCTGCAATCTTCTTCCACTTATCTGCGTGGTCAGAATGCTCCCTTAGATGCACACACTCTGGCCGAACGCATAGATAAACGCCGTCGGGCAGCCGAATATCATAATGCCATTAAGAAACAGTTGCAGGAAAGAGAATTGATACGGAAATGGGAGCTAGAGCGTCATCGCCAGGAGGAGCAATTGGAGGAAGAACGGCTGAGGCATCAGAAGCAATTGGAACAAGAACGTTTGGAGTATGAGCGTAGACAGCAAATGGAGCGGGAAGAAGCACAAAAGAAGAAACAGCAGGTCATGCTGGATGCCATAGCCAAGGCAGAAGAATTGGCACAAAAAGAAAGACTAAAGAAGCGCAAGTCTAGGGTAGAGCAGCAGCAATATCAGGAAGAAGTTACCCCCAAACCGGAGCTGCTAAGAGTGCAATCGGTGGAGGAAGAAGAGGAGCAAGTTGAGGAGGAAACACCAACTTCCAATACTCCACGGCAACCGGTTCCAGTTATCAGCGAGGAAAAGGTTCTAATAGGTACCCCCATAAATCTACGTCGCACCATTACCAAACCCATTAAACTACCCCCGCAGGAGACTCCACCAAAAGAGGCCACCGCTAAACCCACTCCACAAACCCAAAGACAACATTCCTTTCTATCGGATGACAAGGAAAATCTCGCCCTGTTAATGCAACCAGCCACGCTGATACCCTTACCCGTTACCAGCGATATTTTTGGCTTGCAAAATGCCATTGGTAATCTACAAATAGCCACCTACTTTGTACAGCCTTCTTCGGCACCACCACCACGAAGTTCGCCAGAGTCTCTAACCAAAGCCACCATGACTCAGCGTACAGATACCTCCATATTTACTGAGGACGGTTATCAAGCCGAGAAAGAAGAAGAGGAAGTTCTAGAGAATTGCTGCTTTTCTCCAGATTCTTTGGAAGTGGAGCCGAATAAGCTGGCTTTGATGCCCCTTCAATCCAGCGAAGAGCTACCTCCTCGACTGGAGCCCCAACAATCCGATGTGGAAACTCAAACCGAATTGCCCCTGAACTGCGATTTGTGTCTGTTTCATGACAATTTCTATAAGGTCTTACTCAAGCGTGAAGTCTCCACTACCACCACCACGCAAACGTCCAAGACTCAAGCTCAGCCCGCTCAAGAGTCCGCCGAGGCGGAAAAAGATCATGAGACCACCACCACGACTACCACCACAACCACCACCACTTTCAAGGCCAAGAGCAAGGATAAAGAAAAGGAGAAGGAAAGGCTGAACAAAAAGCAGCTGCCCAAAGAGAAAGATGCCCACAAAATGGACGATCGTCCCAAATGGGGAGTCAATCGACCGGTCGTTCAGTACGTCAAGGCCAGCGATCGGGATCCCTTCTGTTTGCGTAAAAAGAAACATCATGGTGTACACACACACAGCACAGCTAAGCCGCCGCCACGCTCCCTGTCCATGGACTCCCGTCTGGATAGCGTAACGGTGGAGGATCCCGAGGTGAACTCCACCATATCCGTTGCAGATCAAGATGAAGACGAAGAAGGTTTTCTTCTGAAGGCCCGCAATGTATGCACCGAAATATTGCCCATTAAGACCGATGAGAAGGGACGCATTTTCTTGAATTTTCGCGAAGCCAGTGCTATAATGAATGAGGATGAGATCAAGGATAAGTTGAGGCAAAAATATTTCAATTTCGGTCGGATTTTGCCACGAAGAAGCTGGGCTTCGGCCACCCAGCATGGTTTGCCCTTCAGTGCGGTGGCTACGGCTCCAGCGTTACCGACTACCGTGGGCGATTTGAATGATGATTGAAGTTTGATTTACATAATTACGAATATATTATTGTGTAACCCATAACCTAGCGACTGTAAACCCCCCCTACAATAATACATATACAGACATTTGTAACTGCACGGAATTGATTTGAGTGTTTCTTTTTAATGAAGTAACCGGGTAACTGCTCCCTTTTTTTAAGGGGCTTTTTACGTTTGGAACTTGTTGTTAGACCTTAGGGAGACTATAAATATATATTATAATTTAATGACGAAGTGAAGAAGTAAATTACTAAAGAATAAGTAAGAGGACTGTAGTCGAGTGCCACGACTTCAAAATTTGCTGTCCCCTTTTGTTCTGTCTGTTACATACATTTGCACAACTTCATGATACCCTTTTTACCCATTTTTATGGGTACATGGTGTAAAAATAGACAACAAAAATTAGTCCTTTAACTTAAAAAGCCATTGCAACTAGCAGAGACAGGCCATCTCAACTGTTCTGGGTCAATCTCTGCTAGCCTTTCGTTCCAGCATCTTTTACAGAATTAACTGTATGGGGTAAGAGTCTAGAGCACTTCTGTTTATCTTTTTATATACATAGGCTAAGTTTGGATAATAATGTGACTTGGACAGCAATTTAAACATCAATTTATTGAATTTAACCATCGCCTAGTAACTTAACAATATTTTTCTATAAATGGGGGCGTCAATCGTTTTAATAAATTGGCATAATACTCACCATTTATATTTTTTTCTTTTACGAGATACTCAATAAAGATTTTTGCACGTGCCATTAAATGATTCCCTGCGGATGATTGAACTGTCTTTGACATTTTTGAAGCCGATTCTCCCTTTTTAGTCCATTGTTTTGACTATCTTCAAGGGTCTGCTAGCTTAAGTAATGGACCCACACTTAGTCCATGTTTCTGAATTGGAATTGGATTTTATGCTTGCTCTTTACATGTAGATTGAAGTAAGAGTTTGTAAGTTATTTTTTCATATGTTGCAAGAATTTGCATATGATTCCTTAAGAAATGGTTGAACTATTGGGTCGTTCACTAAGTAATTTCGTTTGATGACAACAGCAGATTTTATTGAATTTTCTCTCAGCCAACTTCATACTTAACCGCTTTACCGTTATATATTTGAACAGCTGATATAGTAAGCGTTTTTTGTACAAAATGTTGTTAAATTTTTTGGAATAGTTTTTGCTTGGTGCCCTTTCGACGACGGAAGATCGAAAACAGCATTTACGGCATATTTTACTGTTTTACTATCAAAAGGGTAAAAATGCAGTTCAAGCAAGTCGAACATTATGTGATGTGTACGGAGAAGTTGTGTTGACCGAATGCCAATGCCAAAATTGGTTTGCGATCTTGAGGATGCACCACATCCTGGAATGCCTCTTGAAGCCGATGTGGATAAAATAAAGTCGTTGTTCGATACAAATCGTCGAATAACAACTCCAGAGATTTTGCTGAAAGACTAAATTTGTCTAAAACGACTGTTCACAAGCACATGCAACGTCGAGGATTAATTTAAAAAAATGACATATGGGTTCCTTAAGTTCTAACAGAACGAAATTGCTTATCAAACGTCAAAAAAGTGATACATTTCTGAAGAGCATTGTTAGTGGCGACGAAAAGTGGGTTGTTAACAAGAATATAAAGCGCAAGAGAACATGGTCTAAAAAGGATGAACCAGCTCAAACCACTTCGAAGGCCCATAGTCGACAAAAAAGATAATGTTGTCTGTTTGGTGGGATTCAAAGGGATCGTTTATTTTGAGCTTTTGTCCGACAATACCACGATTATTTCTGAAGTATATTGTGATCAGCTGGACAAATTAAGAGATGCACTCTAACAGAATAGGGCAGAATTGATCAGTAGAAAAGGTATAATGTTCCACTAAGAAATTGCGTGACCTTATACAAGTTTGATGACTCGCCAAAAGCTTTTGCAGCTTGAATGGGATGTGCTACTACACCCACCATATTCTCCAGACTTGGCACCTTCGGACTATTACTTGTTCCGGTCTCTCCAAAATTTTTGGATAGGACGTCAATAACCACTTGGACTAGTTTTTTTATGAGCGTGGAATCAATCTCTTGCCCAAATGATGGCAAAATGGAAAATATATATTATTTCATAAAATGTTTTACAAAATAAAAAAACCGTGTTTAAAATGCACTAAAAAAATCTAAATTACTTAGTGAACGACCCGACATATTGTATTTATTTATCATCCTAGCGCTACAAGTCAAAAGAGACTTATAAATTATCGCATTAATCAGGAACAGATAGATTAAAAATTACCTGTACAATATATAATAAATTAATATTTAGATTAGTTTAAAATCTGTATAAATGATCTAAGCGGTTATACAGTCGAACAAAAAGATTCACAAAATGTAAAAACATAAACAAAATTAACAAAACAAATTTGAATGTCTTAACATTAATATTACGTAGGTTATATATATTATATATATATTTCTGGGCTAATAATGAAAACGCGAATATTTATGCTCAAAAATGGTTTTATTGATTTTCAAAGTATTCTCCAGCAAGATTTATACACTTTTGCATGCGCTCAAACCAATTGTCGAAGCAATTGCATCCGCTCCGATTCAGACACCTCCAAAACATGGGTTTTGAACTCTTCAACAGCATCTTCTGGCGACGAAAATCGTTGACCACGCATTTTTCCCTTGATGTGTGGGAATAAAAAGAAGTCATTGGGTGCCAAGTCAGGGCTGTACGGCGGATGACCTATCAATTCGACGTTTTGGGCGGTCAAAAAGTCGCTGGTGTGAGCTGATGTGTGAGAGCTCGCATTGTCATGGTGCACAATGATCTGTCTCCTCTTGTTCGTTTTTCGAATTTCTCCGAAGACTTCCGGCAAACAAATTGTGGTGTACCACTCAGAATTGACCGTCCTACGTTGCTCAAGCGGAACAGTCGCCACATTACCGGTTTTACCGAAGAAACAGGCGACCATTTGCTTCGAAGTGCTTCTTCCACGAACGACTTTCGTTGGATTTGGCTCGTCTTCGAAGACCCACACGGTCGATTGCTGTTTTGTTTCGGGCTCATAAGCATAGATCCATGATCCGTCACCTGTGACGATCTTATAAACGTCTTTTGAAACACCGCGATTATATTTTTTCAAAATTTCTTTGCACCAATAGACACGAGCCTTTTTTGAGCGATTGTCAAATTGTGCGGGATCCAACGAGAACAAACCTTTTTAACGCCCAGGTGTTCATGCAATATGGAATGTATGCTGGTGGAAGAAATGCCCAAGGATGCCTCTATCTCACGGTATGTCACATGACGATCTTGCATTATCAATTCACGCACGGCTTCAATGTTTTCTGGCACAACGACTGCTTTTGGACGACCTTCGTCTTTATTCATTAAACCAATTTTTCACAGTGCTATAGGATGGTGCATCATCGCCATACAAAGATTTAAGTTCATCGTTGCACTTTTGTCGTGATAATTCACGTCGAAAGTTGTGAAAAATGATTGCACGAACACTTTCAAGAGTTAATTCCATTTTTCTGCCGAGGTAAGTTTTTGATTAATCGTTAATCGATATCAAACGTGGTCACACATGAAAGAGTTGTATGGAGCTTTTATCGATAAAAGTCCAAACTTTTTTTTGGGAAAAGGCCAATTAGTCCTAAAATGGCTAGAAGTGACCTAGGCCAGAAACTTAAATAGTAACCCACGTAGGCACTTTAGGCGTTTTCCCTTTACTTACTCACGATTCTACTGCATTTTGCAGGTATTCTACTTATTTCAACATAAGCTGCGTTGTATTTAGTATGTTTTTTAACTTATGAGGTACACTATTCCAACTGCGAACAGTGTAGTAAAGAAAGTGTATTTCACAACACGCTAGCTTGTATCTGGAGCAAATTATTTTATTTTATTAACCTTTCATAAAGATATGAGTGTTCGTTTGAAAAAATTATTTTATGGAGAAGGATCAAAACTCGACGGGTTGTCTAAGACTGTAAAGACTGTCAAAAATATTTATTGCAACGACAGATTTTCTATCAAAGCGGGTACCACCATTTATGTATCTTGCGATATTATTAAATGCCCTTTTGAGTTTGTGTTGGCTTTGGAACTTAAGTTGGTCTTGGCAATCAGGAGTCTTATCCAGGGATTAATCCCGAATCGAGTATCGTTTCCGCTACGTACCGAAATGAGAATATCGGTAAAAGGTTCTATTTGGGTTTTACGATTATTTCGGTTTCGATATGGTACGTTTCGGTAAAAGTATAATTTTTGTAATATTAAAAATTTTTAACTATTTCAAAATATCCAAAAAAGAAATGCATGTAAGAAAACTTAACGAGAGCGTAAGTTGAAGCCTGCTCGACTTCGATATACCCGTTACTCAGGGTAAGGTTGCCCAAATTGTGGGAGATATGAGGTATTTTTCAAATTGCTTGGGTGGCAACTCTTCTATCGTTCATCTGATCGAAAAATGATTTATGGCGGATCGATAGGTAATGATGATTAAAATATATGTCTAGAAGGTTTGAACAATCTATTTTCAAAAATGTGGGAGATATGAGGTTTTTTCATATTGCGGGGGCGGGAGGGGGCGTGGCAAAAATTTAAAACAAACAAACTTGATCTGCGTGCAAAAGATACAAGTCTACACTGAAAAAATGGTAGCTCTAGCTCTTATAGTTCCTGAGATCTAGGTGTTCATACAGACGGACGGACAGACAGACAGACAGACGGACGGACGGACAGACGGACAGACGGACAGACGGACAGACAGACAGACAGACGGACATGTCTATATCGACTCGGCTATTGATGCTGATCAAGAATATATATACTTTATGGGGTCGGAGATGCTTCCTTCTGCCTGTTACATATATTTGCACGAACTTAGTATACCCTTTTTACTCTACGAGTAACGGGTATAAAAATTGTGTTCCAAGAATATTCCACATAATATAAATATACTGATTCATAGCCTTTTTAATTTTGGACAAACAATTTCGCTAAACGCTTCTGATCACGCTTTCATTGGTATCCCTACAATCAGAAACGAGAGCGTAAGTTGAAGTCGGCCCTGCTCGACTTCGATATACCTGTTACTCAGGGTAAGGGTGCCCAAACTGTGGGAGATATGAAGAATTTTTCAAATTGCGGGGGCGGGAACTTTTCTATCGATCATCTGTTTGAAAAATGGTGTATGGCGGATCGATAGGTAATGATGATTAAAATATATGTCTAAAAGGTTCGAACAATCTATTTTCAAAATTGTGGGAGATATGAGGTTTTTTCATATTGCGGGGGTGGGAGGGGGCGTGGCAAAAATTTGAAACAATCTTTATCTGCATGCAAAAGATACAAGCCTACACTGAAAAAATGGTAGCTCTAGCTATTATAGTTCCTGAGATCTAAGTGTTCATACAGACGGACAGACAGACAGACAGACAGACAGACAGACAGATAGACATATAGACAGACGGACGGACGGACATGTCTATATCGACTCGGCTATTGATGCTGATCAAGAATATACATACTTTATGGGGTCGGAGATGCTTCCTTCTGCCTGTTACATACATTTGCACGAACTTAGTATACCCTTTTTACTCTACGAGTAACGGGTATAAAAACAACCTAGAATTACATAATTCTCAATTCTTATGTCGCCCAGACAAAGTTGACTTAGTGCCATTTCTCATAAAGCTAAAAAAATATTTCTTAATAATGGTTTGACATAATCCGCTCTAAAATCTGCCGTATCTCCGAAAAAATAAAACTCTTTACCGATTTGGATAGATTTTAACCCAAACTATAAGACTACAGTCCAATATAGGTCATAATACGCTGGTAAAATACTCGAAGGGGTATTTAGCTTTTAAAAAACACGACATCAGATTGTTACGTAAAATCTGCCTTAGCTTTTCATCAAATTACATTTTTCGAAATATTAAACCCGAAGTTTTTTAGGCGGAAATTATATTAAAACCCTGAAACTTAATTTCTATTATTTATATTATCATTTTTCGAACATTTCTATATTTAAGAGAGCATTTTTTAAGACTTAAAAATCGTTTTCGTTTAATTAAAGAGTTTATATATACCAAAGACAAATTTTTCCCCATTTTAAAACATTTTTTTTCTATTTCTTATGTATCTAAAAAAGAGAATTTGATTCTGGTTAATCTTTAAGGGCGAATTTAAAAAATGTAAGTCTTTTTTCTGAGTGTAAATATTGCTATTTTACCAGTTAAAATATATATTTGAAATCTTCATAGATTAATAAAATTAATAATTAGAAACCGAAATAATACCGGTGTATGCGTTTCGGTATGGTTACGGTTTTTCCGGTTTCTATTATAACGGTTAACGGTTTTCGGTTCCCAAAAAAAAGTTTATATCGCTTCCGGTTTCGATACCGGTACCTGGTTTTAAACGGTTTATTTCGGTTAATAGTTCCGGTTACTTTATTATTCCCTGGTCTTAACTTAATTGGTATGAAGTTTTTCGTAGAAGTTTCTCTGAGAAGACCCTACGCTTTTCCCAACAGTTGCATTAATATGATTGATCCAATTTAATGTTTGGTTAAAAATGAAGACTAAGTTACTTGCACGTTCTACATTATTTATGATTATAGTCATTTGCATTATTTATAAATTTAAATTTGTCAACTTTTACCCCGCCCCCTGTATATCTCCCACACATAAGTTAAAAAAGAAACTTTATATATCCCAACATTTTTAGGTATGATTGCTAGGACCTTTAAGGCATATATAATAATTATTTATCGATCTTTTAAGTTTGAAAACCATTAATAATAATCTTTATCTGAACTGCAATTTCCACTTACAAGTCGCAGAGAGTTAAATCTGACGAATCGCCGCTTCTTTGAAAAGGACTTCCAACTTTGATTGTACGATTTTTGGGAGAAAATGAGGCATCAGACTGGCTAGCTCTTCGTCGGCAATTCTCAAGTAATTATTGCATTTTATTGTATACTTTCGTTGAAATAATCTCTTCTGAGCGCACTGGTCGAAAATTAGCAACAATGTTAGCACAGTTCAGTCCCAGATCATTGTTTATTTTGTACTTTTAGGGAGCTTCCATTTGAACCAGCAAGGGTAGTTAAACTGCCCCACCAGCCCGTCAGAACTCACAAATCATACGCAAGAACAACTCGTAAAAATTTCCAACATGAAAAACTCTACAAATTATTCCGCTCACATTTTTGGGGCGCGAGAGACATTCATAAATTATCCATAAACTAGAGAAACCAAAAAGAAATGTACAAATTTATGGACATTGATTCAGTTAAATGCATTGAATTTCATTAAAAACAATTTTTTTATAGTTTATGTGATATCCGTTCTGGAACTGCTGCTAAGGTGGGCTGATGTCGTCAAACTAACTGAAAATCAATTCAGGTATGCCGTCTGCATGCTAAAACAAAAGAAAGAAAAACAGTTGCACCCAGTTGCCGGCAGCTGCTTGGAAAATGGAAAATGATCCTCAAGTGACCGCAAAAGAAGCAGAAATGACAAATGAACATTTTGTTTTGGGTAAAACTGTCAAACAATTAGAAAACAGTTGCAAAATGTTAACCGTTTGAAGTTGATCTGCTTTAAGTGTTGATCATCATTAATCATGCAAAAAAAAAAAAAAGAACAGAAGAGAAAAAACTAACGCAAAGTACTTAACGGTTTGGTGAACAAGAACCCTTGTGATCGATTTGAATTTTTAAGTGGAATTGACAACAAGCAAACCATCTTCAAAATGGGATTTGATTCATTAGTTATCTGTCTGTCTGTCTGCCGTTGTGTCAGTTTTCTAGTTCAAGAGGGTTCTCTCCACTTTTCATTAAAGGGTTTAGGTAAATCAAAATTAAAGCAAATTTGAGATGAGACCGTGAGATTAATGTTGAATAAAATGTTAAAAGCAAAAAGTTTTCAAAAATAACAAAAAATCTTTTTTTCAAAATCAAATCGCTCACTTAATTCAATACCGGCATAACTCAAAAAAATCTATTTCGAGAAAATTGCGTTTAAAGTTTTTAATGTGTTTTACGCTTACAAGACCTATTACTTCGAATCCAACTAGAAAAAGGTTATATATATAATATGTCTTAAATAGAAAATTGAGTTCAAATAGTCCTTTAAGTTTTTTAGTAAGACAAAAACTATCTTTACTTTAAATTATTATGTTTTTGAAGCAAAAAACATTAATTTGGGTGCCATAAATAAGATGGCACAACTGAATTAAGTCGCTCTTACGCGGAGAGTATAAGAGATAGCTAAATATATGAAAATGTTACACAAAAATAGATTATGAAAAGGCAAAGATTTCTGCATCATTAACACAAAAATCGTGTTTTTTGAGTTATGCCGGTATTGAATTAAGTGAGCGAAATATTGTCAAACTGAAATTTTTTTTTTAGATTTTGACTTGAAATAAACACAATACAACAATTTAAAAATATAAAAAAAGCAAAGCTAACTTCGCTGGCCGAGTTTTAATACACTTGAAAACTTTACTCAACTGATTTAACCGGTAAAATATATTGGATAAAGATATCGATTTTAAAATTTGAAATCATTGATAATAAAAATTTGATACCAAAAAAAAACTTTTCTTAGTAAAACACATACCGATCGTTCTATGGCGTATATGTATGTATCGTTTTGATTTTTTTCAAAATTTGTAACATAAAATATATATCCAGATTGGGGACGCTACGTGAAAACAAAAATCCTCACTAAGCAGTTTTTACCGACCGTTTATTGAGCTATATGATATAGTCATCCGATTTCGATAAATTTTTCAAAAATGTGTGAAACATAAAAAAAATATATACTACGATTGGAAACGCTACGATGGAAATCAAAAAAGTTTTACTCACAAAGACTTATTTTTCGACCGATCGTTCCTTGGCTTGTTTGATCCGTTTTAATTCGTTAATAAACTAACTACGTTTACGCTACTGAAAACAAAAAGTTTTTCTAACTAACTAGCTTACGATCGTCCATGGGCTATATGATATAGTCATCCGATCCGGCCGGTTCCGACATATTAGTTGCGTGCAGTAAAAGAAGACTCTGTGCAAAATTTCAGCTCGATAGCTTTAAAACTGAGAGACTAGTTCGCGTAGAAACGACAGACGACAGACACGGACAGACGGACGGACGGACAAGCGGAAATAAACTCGGCTCGTCGTCCTGATCAAGATATATATAGTTTATGGGGTCGGAAATGAATATTTCTATGCGTTACAAACTTCTGGGCCAAATTAATATACACTTTTCAAGTGTATAAAAATATTAACAAAAAAAATTCTTACTTGGAAGTGGCCTCGAACCCACGGTTTTTTAAAAAAAAAAAACCTCTCTCTTCCCCTTATTGAGTGGGTTCTGCAGGGTGGTTGAAATCGTGAGAATATAAATATCAGGCATGCAAACCGGTTACGAACAGTACCAAACCATACCGAACCGCTTTTTTGTGCTCGTATAACGAACCGATGTTTTTACAAAAATGCTGAACCGAAAACTGCCTTTAAAACGGTTCGGTTAAGTTTATCGATGAGTTAAATGATGTAAAGACGATATTGCACTTGTGAATTTAAAAATGTTTTCTAAAACAGTAGTAGTGTTTCCTCAAATTTCCTAAATCAAATTTAGCCTTTGCAGTTCAAGTTTTAAATTAAACGATTATAAAGAGATTAGAACGCATTCTTTTTGTTCAGGGGATGGACTGACGCTTACTTATGCCAGCCATTGTAGCTGAAAATCCAGTTGATACGCACCGGTTTCGAAATACTATGGTATATATTACATATTTGTATGTCAAGACAATCCTTGAACTTATGGATCTGTTCTTATATAATAAGTACATTTATGATAAAATCAGCTAGCCAAGACAATAATGGATTTCATGTGGTACTTGATTTCTGTCTATACAATTATTATATTTCTATTGAAAATCGATGTTATTTTAATGCTTTCTAAGAAATCAATTTCAGAAATTAATGCATAATGTCGCAAGTTTTATTTTCGAAAGTTCGAATTATAAACCGCGGTTCGGATTCCTACAGAAACCATACTATGAACAGAACCGATGGTTTAAAATCTCAGTGAACCACAGAACCGAACCACTCCGTATTTCGAATGGTTCAGAGAACCACAGAACCGAACCATTCCGTAATTTCGAATGGTTTGCCTTCGTGGAATATAGATTTTTTTTCACCTCTGTCGACTTTTGACACTGTTTGGTTCGTCTTTGAGACTATATGTTTAATTTTTTTTTCCGTTTACCATATAATTCCAATGCTCAAACTACGGTCTTAAATTAAGTGAAAGCTGCAGGTCCAGAACCAAACACCTTTGAATCTTTTAAGCCGGACCATCAACCGATGCTTATAAATAAATGAACTTCAGAACCTGCACTTGAACCGGACCACCTTAATTTAAATATGGATCAAACTTACAATAAGTAGTTCATCTTCTACAAAATAAAAATATTTTTGTCAACAATTTCACCTTCAAAATATTTATTAAGTATTAGATCGGTGCTTCACTTAGCCCAGACACGGGTTGAAAATTATATTTAAATTTGCAAAATTTTGTTCAGCGACTTCGAGAAGGGCTGAAGTACAGCAACGAAGTTAAGTTGTAATATAAAGTTACAAACCTCGCAGATCTACGTAGACGGCCTTTACATTACCACTTACCATTATCCCGTTTCGGCGTCCAGAAACCGTGAACGAGGACAAAATCCTAAAAACAATAATGAAAGCCAAAGTCATAAAAGTAAACCGTTCGACTATTTGAAACTAACCGAAAATACCGCCGAAAATTTTATAACGGTCCAATGACTCATGGACCAAGGTTTGAACTATAAGCTTTGGATTAATGCTCTTAAAAACCGGTCCACGCACCACATCTTTAGCTATATGACGAGTTCGAACTTCCGCTTTATAGCCTTGATATAAATGCATAATATTTCAGAAAAAAAATCATTTAAAAATCAGTTTTTTATATAAATTTGAAAAACAAAACAGGGCATCTTCATTTTACATTAAACCACGAAATAATACCGGAACCGTTAACCGAAATATAACGTTTCAAGCCACATACCGGTATCGATACCGAAATCTATATTAAAAATTTGGCATAAACTTAAGAAATGAAGTTTCTTAACTCAAATCGAATTTAGATCTCAAATTTAGAAATATTACTTCCTATATCATTTAGATTTTACGTTTCCAACTATTTAGAGAAATTGTTTGTCTTAAAATAATAAAAATCTAGAAGTCGGTATATTTTAAAAAGGATTTTAATGTGTCATATTCTTAGAACACAATTATTTAATTCAAATAATTTTATGGATATCTAAAAACAATTTATATTTTGAAATATTGAAAAAAATTATACTTGTATCGATACGTACCGGTAAACCGAAATCAAAATGTTCGGTCCGGTTCAACAAAAGCTACAAGTCTTAGTAAAACGATCTTTTACTACCCGAAACATAATTTTGTATGATCAAAGATCTAAATAAGTCCAACAAATACACGCAGACAATGAATGAAATCTTCGTTACAGTTCACAAAAATACACAAATACAGAAATACGGAATATTTAATTTAATTTAAAAAAAAATTAATTGTTCTGCTATGTAAATTGGTTTAAACTTGAGCCAAACGAAGTTTTGAACCGAAACCTTAGCACAAAAACCTTGAACCTTAAATTTCGGAACCTTAATCATTGGTAAATTTTTATTCGAACCCGGGAAACGGACCTTCGCAAAAATTTGGGTTTGCAGCCTTGAAAAAAACGACCTGTCATTCATTGTTTAAAGATGGGAGCGGAACTGTTCCATCCCGATCCTTCCCAATTCCAACCCAAGAATATCCCTAACCAATGCAACAACACTTTTGAACGCTTTGTTCGTGAACATTGACGACAGTGATATTTAAAATAGACTTCGCTGTTGCCTTATCATAGATTTTGTTTCAAAATCGAGCTGTGAAAGAACTTTGTTTTATTAGAAAAATATATGAGTGTACTGATCCTCGCACTTCCATATACGTAACCGAATCTTTTGCCATGACACCGCGATACACTAAAGATGCTGAATCCGTTCACACTCACGCTCACATCTCACATAGCCCTTCAATGTCACATCTAATGGCACTTCCATTAATCACTGACTGCTTTGATTTTGGCATACGTTCAAGGCGTTCAGTGCAGTCAAACAATTGCCGCCTCACGTGACATTGGAAATTGCAATTTCTGCCTCCGAGCAAAGCCAAAAAAAAAACAAAAATAACAAAATTAAATTCAACATGCAATTTTTGTGCCGCGAAACTAGAACACGAATGAGAACTTTTTCGTGTGTACATTTCCCATTGTGTTTACCAAAAAAAAAAAAAAAACAACACTGCACAAGAACCTAAGGTCAATTTTAATACTCCAGAGGCATTGAACTTGTTGTATACCGTGGCCGGACCCCTCGCCTTGACTTCATTCTGAGGGAGCTAGAAAAGTTGCATAAGCATGCAATTAATTCCTCAACGCGGCTGCATTGTTGCTATGTGTAGACCAACTAAGCCAATTCCAAAAATCCCATAGTTACAGGCTGGGTAACAACGCACAAACTGCGTTAATTAACAGAAATATGCAGCGCCCACTGGCCGGGAATATATACTGGATACTTGGATACTGGTAAATACACGCCCCTAGAAACATAAAATGTTGTTGTCTTATGCCGGGTTATTTATGATTTTTCGCATAAATTTACGCGAACGCTCGTAAAAATGCGTGAAATACGACATTTTGAGTTCTGTGAAAGTGTAACAAGACGAAAGACTGGAGGCTGGGGATGAGGTGCGGGATGATGGCAGGGCTTGAGACAAAGCTCCTACCGTGAACAATGTGGCAACATTTTTGTGATTTGTAGCTTTCAGAGCATTAAGGTGGTTTGGCAACAATGTTGCTAATAGATGTTGCTGGTCGGCCACCATACTAGGCAATTCGAATTGGTCGAAATGCTTCAAAAAGGATCTAAGGCGAGAACTTTTTGAACTAAGCTAAGACTAATTGGATGAGAACCAATAGAAGTAGAATACTACTACATTTTTAAACTAAAGTCATTCGTTTCGTGGGACGTAAAGCTATCCCTAAGTGTCCGCCGAGAACTTGTATGACTTTGTACAACCAGTCCTTTCCACGGTCCACAGACATTTTATGATGTACATGTTGACCTAGTGTAAGCACTTTTATTGAATACTGTTGATCGAAAGAAACACTGCATTTTCCAGACACGGGTCTCTTGCCTTGAGTATCACCCTGAATAGAACGAAAACTACAATATATCAGCGCCATTTTTGGAACGTTACGCGTAACGCACGATTAAAATACATTCCTATTAAAAAGGATTTAATAAAATATAACGTAATTATGTTTTTAATTTATTTATATATTAATTCACAAAAACAAGTTTTTTGAATTACAATCGACTTATCCTACTTAATTTTATAATTTGTTGATTTTAAGATTTAATGCTCTTTTATTATTTAATATTTTCCATAATTTTCCATATTTGAGAAAAATTTCCACACATCACTCCTTTTTGTCTTTTCACCGATTTACAACCTTGATTTCCATTTAAAACTTGTAATTTTTTGTCTGTTTGTGTGAGACACATAATTAAAGTTTAAATAAGATTTGCTGCAATTGGCAATCGAAAACTAAATTTTGGATTCGGGGATTTGTTGTCGTTCTTTATTTTAAGTGTCCCTGTACCAGATTATCAGATAAATGCAATATATCTCTATACACATGACTTCCTTGTGATGAATTTACTTCTTTTTCTATTGGTATTCTTATCAGTGTGGCCATGAAATACCATGCGGTCACTGTTTCTTGGAAGGGATCAGCATAACGTAGGATTTATTTTTCGCCATTATTACATAATAAGTCCATGACAGAGTATTATCAATATGTATTCTCAGACTGGAGGTTCCACCAATGGAAAGTTTAGCCAGTGGTCTTCTGTTCAAGTCTTTCATCTACATAATTAACTGACTTTATAGAGTTGAGTCCTAAGATCCTATCGATCCGCCATACATAATTTCCCGATCAGATGAGTTATAGTAGAGTTGCCACCCCCGCAATTTGGGAAAAAAACACAATTTGGGCATGTTGTGATCTAATAAAATATTCTTAAATGAGTAACGGGTATATCGAAGTGGAGCAGGGCAGACTTCAACTTACGCTCTCGTTTTGGTTTGGGGAAGTGTGACCTGATTTAAGAAACCTGCAATATTTATGGTCACATTACACATTGCTTTGATTTGATTTTTGCGACCTCACCTCCTAATGTCTGCGCGCCTGATGGGAAAAATGCCACTTCTGTAAGTAATCAAAATAAAGTGTACCTCAAAATATTATTCATTTTTTATACAGTTGCATAATATGGGAAAAAATCCCTAGTGTGTTACGTGTTCATTTTCGCAACTTTCTTGGACAATTTTATTAAAATATTTACAAATGCTCCCCAATAACTCGAAATTGTGTACCAACAATATCCCATTTCTTAAAAAAATAATTTTTCTTATATATTAATTATTCTTTCTTAAAAAGATTATTCTTTCAGCTATCGATTAAATCACACAAAATACGAATCTAGTATTTTTTCGGTATTTACTTGAGACCTTTTGTCGAAGGTGGATATTGCAAACAAAGAGAGCACCAAATGCTTTTGGCACAAAAAGTTGTGTGCGTTTTTTATTTAATATGGAGTTTTTAGTTTTGGCAGCTGCTTCGGTGAGGTGGATACTACGCTTTAGCCATTTGCACTAGCCCAGTTACCTATTGTTTCTAATTTATTGTTACGTACACTGACATAAATACAATATGAATGTCTCGTAACGTTCGATAAACATATAATTGACGTCATCAGCATATAGACATCACAATTTGACAGTTTTTTAAATATCAGGCATTTAGAGCCCCAAAGCCGAGCTTCTCTCAATCTACTGGCCTTTGTGCTTTTAAATTTTCGCACAAGAGAAAAGGACCTACAGTTTGACGCAGATTCCAAAGGGCAAAGTTTTAGAAGCTTTTTCATGGTTAGTTACTTCACAGTTGGGTCCAATAGCTGAAGAAGGTGATCGGATGAGCAAAAGTTTCAAACAAAAAACTTTTTATTGGATGTTTCCAAAGGGCCCAACACAGAACACTGAGGAAAACCTCGGGTAATGGGTAAGAACTTGGACATGGTTTTTTCCGATACCACTGCTTGACGTCTGACTCACAGATACTTTTGTTTTCATTCGTTTTAATGTTGTAGAAGAGAAATTAAAAATATCCAGCAACTGTAGTGTCAGAAAGTTACTTTTATATCGTCGAGTTGTTTGCGTACGTCCTTCAGGATCGCTGTTTGTCCGATAGCCAGATGGCTTTGAGTCAGTAGAGAAGTCGCATTGAAAGTCCTGTTGTTTTGTTATCAGTTGCACAAAAGCTTTCGATAGAAAGGGCAAAGTAGATATTGGCCTGTTTTCAGTTTTCCACATTTCAGTATTTTTTATGTGTGTGATGTGGTCAAGGACCAGTGGTAGGAGAATTTTTAGAAATTTAGGATTAAGTTGGTCAATACCTTTACATTGAGAACATTTTCTAGGACATCCCAAGAACCTAGACACATAAACCTTAAACAATTTTAACATCATGGAATAGAATTAACATACATATTATGAGTGGACACAGGTTCATTTATTTGGATGAAATTATAATTTATTGTGTTTTACATCTAAGTCATTGTCGGCTCGTTATTCTCGTTGAGTTCCATTGAGATTTGTGAGGATATTGGTTTGCTGCTCAAATTTGACTTGTAAATAGTATTTTTAGCTGGCGAAAAGTTTTAATGAAGTTTACTATCAGTCATCCCAATACTAATCTGACAGTAGTTTGATACTTTCGTCGCTAAATAAAAACAGAATGATTTATATTTTGGTAGCAACTGTACTTTGCATTTGATTTCTATCGGACAAGCGGGAATGAGTGCCACAGCTGTTCCCAATCAAAGGGCATAAACAAATCATAACAATTGTTTAAAGATCTCAACACACACACAAGCACTCACACACACCCAAACGGCAGCTTGCCAACAATTTATCATCCACTAAACAAGGTGAGAGACTCCCTCGAAAAGGACTTCACATTGTTTCTTCGCATCTTTTGTCTTCTTTTTGTTATTGGGTAGTCTGAATCACTCTGCTCCGAATATAAATGGAGGTGTGCGCCATATAAACATTAAATTTTATTTAGATGAGAGTTTCGTTTTCGTCGTCTTTTATTTTTTTTCTCCGACACTTTTTATGGCTGTGTCCTGATTTCCAACTGTGCTCGGGTTTGCTTTTTTGTTTCGTTGATGGACCTCTATAAAAAATGAATTAATACAGAGGAATAAATTCTGCTAGAGATTTCAATATGTGATTTATTATCATATCGTAAATTCTCAACGATTCTTTCGTCTTTCTTTGATTCTGGAAACTCTTGTTGTTGATTTTCCAATTCCTTGACAACGTTTACCCACTTAGTTAGCACATTCGGGCGTTTCAGCTTAGCCCCAAACGCTAGTTTAGTCCAAATAAAATATTATTTGTTTTGGATTTGTTTCTGTGTTTTGTTTCGCTTTGTTTTATGTGTCGAAAACCAAATTTTAATAATGTTAATTTGTAGCGTTTCATGGGATTTGAGATTTATGATGATTTTTTGGTTTCGGTGTAATTACATTCGGTGTCCAAAATAGATACACAGAGAGAGACTAGGTGTGGTTGGGTATGCAGGGAAGCCAAAAGGCGTTAATTGTTTTCGATATGGGGCTTTAAGTTTGGGCTAAATTTGAGACAACTGATATTGGAGAATAAGCGGTAAGTTTCTCGTCGAAATTTGTATAAAAAGGGAATGAAAAAAGTGAATATGAAATTCTGATTTTAGATTTGTGAAAATTTATTAAATAATCTCATAAAATCAATCGTTTCCAATTATCACTATTCCAGCACGTTTTTGCCCCACACCCCAGATTTTCACACCTAAACAACTTATCTCCTTGCTCCGATCAGGAAGTGAATTCTTAACGGTGCGTCGTCCCGCATTTGATGATGAAAAACGAACAATCGCAACACAACAATTGACAAGAACTCCCAGCTAGTAGCAAGGGGACAATCGGTAATCGTATTAATCGCGCGTCCGAAACAAAATAGAAATTAATGCACAATCCTCAATACGTTGTTAGTAATGCCAGGAGATTACGATCAGGCCTAGGACTCACGCACACGCAAGGACATTAATGTGTCAACATGTGCAAGTTGCCAGTAGTTGGTTTGCCTTCCTGGTAGCCAGCTCTGATAGAGATCTACACACAATTTCGTGCGAATGTCAACCACAACAATGTCAGCATAATGAGCAGAAAAGAAGAAGAAGAAGGAGAGAGAGAGGACGTAGCAGCAGGATCATTTCGAATTAAATCCCCTATGGAATTGTACAAAAGTTCGAAAAGTTTTTAATGTCTTTTTGCATGCTACATAAATCTTTTGACGAAGAAAATTTCAGTTTTATTGCCATATGCAAATCGTTTGGCTTTTCTCTTTGACCTTCAACCCTTTTGTGTGTGAGTGCTAAGACAAAAACTGCGGTTGACCGCGAGCAGAAGAAGGGTTCTTCGGGATAACTTGATTAGTGCGAGAAGACGCGTACACATTATTCTTGATTAAGTCACATTAATTATGATAATGATGCCCCGAAGCGAATCGCAGCACAAAAGGCAATCGCACACCTAAAAAAAAGGGCAATTGAAATGGGAACAGGATATTGTCTAGGAAGCGGAGCAGGACGTGTGCAAACCATAAAAGGAGGAAAAAGTGTGATAAATGTCAACTTCCTGCTCAGCATGTCGGACACGCTCGCTGCCAGCCCAACTGCCTGATGATGATGATGTCTTCATCAGTGCGGGGACAACTAGATTTTTCTGCGTTTTTTATTTTGATGCGGAAGTTATCTAATAACTGAGATGTGCGTTGTCTGATAATCCTTTTAGGGAATTAATCAAGTGTGGCCATGAAAATTAAGCAAGAGCTGCAGCAGCTGTTGAAGGCAGATGCCAGTATCGGTTCGTTGAAGAACATTCTCAAGCTGCGCTTTTACAATGAAGATTGGAAACATTAAGTTAGAGTATTAAGTTTTCTTATTTTGAGCTAGTTCTAATTAAAATTTTTTTTTAAATAAAATCCACAAGTTGGACTTTGTTGAGTAATCGAGTAATGGTGTTAAGTAAAGAGTCTAATCTATGCTATGCTCTAAAATTTGATACTGTTAAATATGCATCGACTATTTTTATCATTTCATCAGTAAAACTAATTGTTTTCCCATCATCATGTTAACAGTTTGTGAAAATATGTCAGCATTGACAACTTATTTTATAAAATAGAAACAGACAAGACGATCTTTCACAGAAACTAGGTATGAACGCGAAAAAAATAATGCCGGTCGGGATGGGACAGATAAGATTTTGATATTCTAGGGATGGGACTAAGTCATGATGCTGATATTTTTTAGGGATCCAAGTTTTAGTTCATGGGCGCTGTATTTTAAATGTAAACTTGTAACATGTCCAAAACAGAACCCTTTAGAATCTTCTCGGCTCTGGTTTTTTGATCTCTTAAATGGGACCAGGGACCGAAAATTATTAATTAATTACCTTTTAAACCCGAAGCCGAACCAGAGCACTCATAATTATAAAAAAGTTCTGTTCAAAACTAAAAGGGTTATACGCAGTTGCAAGGGCCAAAAAATACGTTTTTTTCATTTTTTTAAAGGGTTATATTGTACAGGTTCGTGTAATAATTATTCAGATAGTGCCTTATTTTAAGTTTCTAATGACTCTTAGATCATGTAAAAATATTGAAGGATACGGCTGCTATACAGAATTTCTTTTTTATTAAAAACGTGAAAGATTCATTTAGAAGATAGATAAATGCTGGGATTGATCGAAGGACTGGTTGATATTTCAAAGTTTGATAAAATGGCAATAAAAAAAAAAAAAAAAAAAATATTCGACCAAAATTTTCGAGTAAAATGGTTTAAAAAAATCGATATAATTACCGGATATCTTAATCCATCGATCAATCCCCGTATATCTAAGTAGGTTGTGTGAAAATTTCAGATCGATCGGTTCTGCCGTTTTTGAGATCTAGTGATCAACGCATTTGAAAACGCCGTTTTGAGAAAATCGTGATTAAAGTTTATGAAGTAGTTTACAAAAAGTTCAAAAATGTTTTCTTCAACTCACTTCGTGTCGTCTATTCCAGGGCCATAAGATGACACCCTCTGCAACATCAGCAGCTTTTAATAGGTCGAGTTAATGTTGTCGACGAGCCCTTCTTTCTTCGCGGAGTGATTTTCGTAGTTATTTTCCGTATCAAGCGTCTTTACAAATATGGGTATATCTTCGAAAATATTTATCGGATCTGTTTGAAATTTCCAAAGAATGTACTTAAGTATATGTACATTCCGAAAAATTGAATTTCTGGCGCTTAAGCCAGCTTGACTTAAAAATTGTTAATGGTCTCTAAAGTGAGATCGGCAATGAGAGCAGAGACGTCGGCAGAATTTCATTCAACTGTCACGCTTTTATAACGCGATACTGTATGAAAACGAACTTGCAAAGACTTGCTTCCCTTAGTATTTCTTTTTCTCATACTTATGCTGAAATAAAGTGACGTAGTTTTAAATTCGATCAATTAATATTAAGCGTTTAAGAGCGATGGAAGGAAAAAGAGAGCTTATACAAAAATTGCATTTGCATATGTTCGACACGCACATTACAATATCGTGTTTTTGGACGAGAAGTTGTTCCTGGGGCGAAAAAAGTCACAGCCCAAAGAATGATCGCGTATATTCCACGAGTATTAGTGATATTCCAGCCGATAAAAATGCAATTGAAAGATATCAAAATGCCACATCTGTTATGGTGTAGGCTGCCATATCCACAAAAGGCAAGCTCCCCCTTCTTTTGAATAAACGCGCAATACTTCTTGGATAAAGTTTTGATCAACCATTTTCATCCTCACGCAACGGCGCTGTTTGGCTTGCCGACCCCTGCTCTAAAGCGACAGATTTGTCTTAAAGTAAAAGTTAAACCGATCTATGCAAACGAGTTCGAAACATCAATCTAATGACCGGAGTTTTTTAGAGTAGTTCTTGTTTAAAAATGATTAAAATATATAAGTTTCCCCTTCAACAATACATTAAAGCCTCTCACAACTGTGTCTAAAAGATTCACTTTTAAATTCAAATGTATTTTCCGTTGTTAATTTCAATGAAAATTACTTGACACTAACCCAATGACCCAATGGACAAGTTACATAGTATTGTGCTGATGTTTTTGTTGTTGTTAGTTCTTTAGCGCGGAGTAAGGGAGGGTAATTATAACGCTAAATTTGCCAAGCCACGACCATTGTTTGGCTTAAAGATATGCGCACTTAGATAAACTTTTGCCTTAAAACAATGGCAGCTCAGCAAAAACAAAAACAACAACAACACCAACTGACAAAACAAGCATTATAATTATTTTCATAATAAACTTGACAGAATTATAGTTTTAAGCAATTAAATTTAGAAAGAACAAAAAAAAAACGAGTCACAATTATGTGAATACCCCGGACTGCATCAGCAACAGAACAAACAAAAAATAGAAACCAAAATGTGCAAACTCCAAAGCATCCAATTCAAGGCCAAAAGTTTAAAGAACATGTTTCGTGTGCTGTGCTGTCAATAATGACGATGATGAGTCGCCGGATCGGTGGATCTCTCGCATAATTAATGACCAACTCTGGGCCAGGCGTAGTCAGTCAAACTCGCGCTTCATCTAACGCAAAAGAAACGAATTTCTATGTGTGATTGATAACCCACAAATGAGGCAAACCTGATTTTTCTGTTCAAGCTCGTGTTGGGGCCCGCAGGAGTGCCTCGGACTATGACTGCGACTACTAGCAGCTATATCAATCAAAAAACGAGTACCAAAATGCAAAAACAAATATTTAAATTTCCAGCAAGTGCATTAGAAACAACCTGAACGGGTCTTTTTCTGCTTTTTTGTTTCCAATTTTTGTTTTTGTGGGAATTCGAATCCAAAATTCGTTCCGTCCAATGTGTGGTCCTTAGCTGGATTTTAATTAACAGCTCAGCGGTGAAACTTTTGGGGCCTATTAACATAGTCTACACAATAAATGCACAGTGAAAATTAACACGCTTTTCAGTTCACGCTTTTCGGAAGACGGCAGAGAGACCCACCGCCGCGTTTGTCATTCGAAATATGCAAATTAATTTCTTCGATTTTTATAGAGTTTCAATCTCATTTACTCAGTTTTTTGTTGTTTGTCGAACTCATAATAATTTTACGGGTATTAGATTTATGCGGAAATGCTATAAACATTTCAAATTTTTATGCTTATGTGAGATAATAATTGTTTGAAGATCATGGCACAGGTTAGTGGAACGAAAGTTAAGCTCATTTCGAAATATCAATCATAAGTTTGGTAAAATTTTTTTAATAGTTTTCATAAATTGAGGAAAAAATGGAAAATCATTTTGATACAAACACCTGGGATCCGGAAAGGCCATCATATTTCGGGAATAGCAAATAATAATAAACATTTTTAAATAAAAATGACTTTATTGTTTGTCAAAATATTTTCCATGAAAATTTATGCACTTTTATTAGCTAAAGCCAATTTTCGAAGCACTTTTTTCACTCCGATAGAGACACCTCCAAAATATGAGTTTAAAACACATCAACAGCTTCGTACGGCGTAGAAAAACGTTCACCACGCAGTTTATTTTTGATGTTTGATAATAATAGAAATCATTGGGTGCTAAATCAGGGCTGTACGGCGGAAAAAGTCGCTTGTGTGATGTGATGTTAGAAAGCTCGCATTTTCATGATGGAGTTCTTTCGTCAAACAAGTGATTGTGTACCACTCAGACTCGATCGAGCTGCGTTGCTCAGGCGGAACAGTGGCCACATGACCCATTCCTCCGAAGAAACAGGCGACCAATTGCTTTGCAGTGGTTCGTGAGTGAACAACTTTTGTGGGATTTGGCTTGTCTGGGAACACCCACACGGTTGATTACTGTTTTGTTTCCGGCTCATACAATCTCATATTTCTATGATTCGTCACCTGTGACGATCTTATAAACGTCTTTTGATGCACTGCGATCGTATTTTTCCAGCATTTCTTTGCACCAATCCGCACGAGCCATCTTTTGAGCGATTGTCAAATTATGCGGAGTCCAACGCGAAGATGTTCGTGCAAAATCTTACATATGCTGGTGGTACTAATGTTTAGGGAAAGCCTCAATCTCACGGTAGTACACTCACAGCATCGATGTTTTCTGGCACATCAACCGATCTTCATGGAATTCGTTGCTCAGCAAACTACGACCACGATTGAATTCAATATACGTGAGAAATTTTCATTTTAAAGTCAAAGCGATTTTTTAACTCACTGTAAACAACAAAAATAGCGCTCGTACTTCAAAACGCTAAAAAATGTCTAAACTTGTTATGGCATTACCAGATTTCAACTATTGACATTAGTGTTACCAGTTCCTGATATATAAATATTACTCCACGTAACAACCTAGGTTGAGATTTGGGGAAGCTACCAGAACCAAGGCTTTGGGTTTCCAAATACAAGTTTCCAGAAATGCGATAAGGCTAGTTTCATTAACGATGATAAAATATTGATGGTGCTAAAAAGGGAGTATTAATTTAATACTATTTAAGTTCCGAATCGAATTATCCATTTTGTAGGGACATAAACATATTCAGTAATAAGCATTATTTCTTGACTTTCCAAGATTGTGAACGATCAGACAAACTATAGTCGATTATAATGCTGGGCAGCACCGGCCGCAACCGTGATGAACATAACTTACACAGTTTGTGCGTCCCTATACTTAAAAGTTATCAGTTAAATTCAAACTTTGGCAGAGAACAGAGACAGACATTTTACAGTCGGGTTTAACACTCTTCGTATTTTTTATACTCGTTATTCGTTGAGTAAAAAGGACATACTTAGTTCGTTTAAATGTATGTAACAGGCAGAAGGAAGCATCTCCGACCCCATTAACTATATATATTCTTGATCAGCATCAACAGCCGAGTTGATATAGCCATGTCCATCTGTTCGTATGAACGCTGAGATCTCAGAGATCAAAAGAGCTAGAGGTTTAAAGTGTATGGAACATATAATTCCTATGCTTGCAATCAGATCAAGTTTAGTTTTAATTTTTACCAAGCCCCCTGCCGCCCTCGCGATTTGAATAAACCTCATATCTTTCACAATTTTGAAGTTAGGTTGTTCGAACCTTCTAGACATATAATCTACTTATCATTACTTATCGGGCACCCATACATTGTTTTTAGATCAGATGGACGATAGTAGAGTTGCCACTCCCACAATTTGAAAAACTCCTCAAAACTCCTACAATTTTGGAGATAGATCGTTCGAACCTTCTAGACATATAAAACCATTTAGGCTTACATTTTAATTGTCATTTTATATCGATCCACCATCCACCATATCCAGATCAGATAAACGATAGTCGAGTTATAAGCCAATCAAATAATTACGATGGGCAGCACTGGCCGATATCGTTTTGGGCAGCACTTACACAGTTAGTGTGACCCCACATGGACTATGGTCAGACCAAACGATATCCAATAGTTAGTCGATCATTAAATAATTTTCCACTAACTTATTCATTGCATTGAAGGATGATCGAACTGGTGTGATATTGATGCAGATTAAGATTCTATACATCTTATGGGGTCGTATATACATTTTTCTGCCCGTTGCACTTTACGATAATTTACTAATTTCACATGGTAAATATGTTTAATTTATAACGCTTATAATGTTACTGAACTGATTTTGCAAGAACCCATCAATATGTATAAATTCTTCATTTGATGGGTTTTATTTTTAGAGGATTTTTTGTAAATATCTCAAGCATTCCTTTCGAATGCCACAAATTGTTCTCGATTCCCTGATTTGATTTGAACAATTCCAAAACACCGCATTGCTCATAAATTTTATTATGAACTCCAAACTTGGAAACTCAACTCGACGACTCTCACCCCCGTTGAGTCTGATCTCAGCGATGCTCATAAACAACATGCAGAAATTACTTGTTTAAAATTTGTCACACCATTAGTAAAGAGAGAATAAGAAGAAACGAATCATAAAAAACCAAAACGAAAGGACCTCGCTGGTCCCCGGGTTCAGACTCAGGCCCAACCTTGTTTGCTCTTGATTTTATCAACCGCAAAACATCTACTCAAGTGTCAGTGTCACTTGGCACAGCAGGCGGGCAGACTGGCTGGCTGGCTGGCCGGTTGGGTTGGCTGGCAACGCTGGAGTCCCTTGGACCAACCCAGGCGTTGAAAAATGAAGAACAGACACCACAGACAGTTGTCCAAAAGCCTTCGTCGAACTTTATTCCATATAATGAAAACACCCTCAACTTAAGTGCATAATTTATAACGAAACCATTCAGCAAGACAATGAAGAAGGAGCCGAACGAACTTGCTTAATAAATTTCTTAATAAAACATGCGAATTCAAATGCATTTATCTAGATCAGCCGAAAGCGACAAAATTTAACGCTCATACCATTTATCAGGCAACCGACTCTGGGTAGGGCATAACATTGGAGATCTTCTTGAACTCAATAAATATTTTGACTTTTGACAAATGGCATGGGCAAGGGCAAGGGCAGAGGGACAAGGACAAAGGGCGTTACCCATGCCCATAAATATAGCAGGAAAGTGGGGGGGAACCGAAACGGTAACAATAAATAGAGGTTTTTGCGAATTTGCAGAAACAATTTTTGGTGCTGCCAATTTGTGTGTTAAGTAGGTGGGTCAACCTAGGCAATTAATGTCAATCAAACGTGATAAATTGCGGGGTGGATAAATGCGGTTAGTTAGGTACTCCAGAAATCCACACTCCTCTTTCCTCTTATCTATGACTATTTCAATCTGTTTAAAAATCGATAACAACTCATCAACTTTATGACCCATCGGGTTCCCATCGACATTTTGTGGCCACAAAAAAAGATGCCTATCGACCTGACTCTAAAATCATACGTATAACGCTTCATTATAGTAAATCATAATTCTCATATAGGGTCGTCTGCTCTCTGCATGAGCCTCACATTAAGCGGCTGGAGAGGCTTGAAGACCGACCACACTTTAAACTATTGAAAGATATTGCTTAAACGGCGCTGGGCTGACAATGTAAAGTGTGTGGGCCAGGTCTAAGCGCCATCAACTTTTCTCTTTTCAACATAAACGCTGCAGTTTACTTTATAATATTATGGGCAGTGCGAGTAGCGGTAGGAAATTTGAAGCCCGAATTCAGATATACATTTTCTTAAGCTATGTGATCGTTGATCGTCAGCGAAAAGTCTTCTGTTGGAAGTTAGAGATGGGCAGATCAGTTTTGGTTGCTCTTCAATGTTCGTAATGGGTTTTTATACCCGTTACTCGTAGAGTAAAAAGGGTATACTAAGTTCGTGCAAATGTATGTAACAGGCAGAAGGAAGCATCTCCGACCCCATAAAGTATATATATTCTTGATCAGCATCAATAGCCGAGTCGATATAGACATGTCCGGTCTGTCTGTCTGTCTGTCTGTCTGTCCGTCTGTATGAACACCTAGATCTCAGGAACTATAAGAGCTAGAGCTACCATTTTTTCAGTGTAGACTTGTATCTTCTGCACGCAGATCAAGTTTGTTTCAAATTTTTGCCACGCCCCCTCCCGCCCCCGCAAAATGGAAAAACGTCATATCTCCCACAATTTTGAAAATAGATTGTTCGAACCTTCTAGACATATATTTAAATCATCATTACCTATCGATCCGCCATACATCATTTTTCGATCAGATGAATGATAGAAAAGTTCCCACCCCCGCAATTTGAAAAATTCGCCATATCTCCCACAATTTGGGCAACCTTACCCTGAGTAACGGGTATATCGAAGTCGAGCAGGGCCGACTTCAACTTACGCTCTCGTTTTTTATCGAAATGTCGTTTAAATGGTAAGGTAGCCCAATTTTTGTTTAATTTTATAAATTTCGTGCTTACTCGTGAGTTACATGATTTCTTCAACGGGTTTTCTGGCAAAGGCACGAGCCAAACATCTATATATATATATGTTTAATATATTAACTAGCCAAGCTATCGTGATATATGAATACAAAACCAGACATTTTTGAGTCCTTTATGCAGGAATACGAGCTAGAGATGGTCGCGTGCCTGTGCTAAGGCCGGCACGAAAAAGACACGTAAGTGTTGTCTGCCAGATTTATATTAAAATCGATTGCGACGAGAATTTTACGGATTCTTACATGTTTGCAAATGCATCCAAAATTCGGAATAGCCTTGCATTGCCTCTACCGAGAAGCTCCTGATAAGGTTGTTTTATGCAAAATTTCATTTAGAAAACATTTTATTTATGATGAAATACGTCGTAAAATTGTCGAAAAATTTCATTAACTTCATGGGTAAACTTAGTAAAAGTTTCCCTGCAAAAGTAGTTCCCTTACAAATAAATCTGTTGCCCCACTTCCTTCTCCATCTCTTTCTGTCTCATTTTCACGCTCTCATCCCTAGTTGTGCCACCAAAAGATGCCAATCAGTTGATTCTCAGCTTCGGGCTTCTTCAGTCCGCCATGTGTTCCATCTTTCAGCTCGCACAGCCTCGTTACCTCCAAAGTTGTCTCATTTTCGTTTCGTTTTTCGTCTGCGTCTGCGACATTGACGACTTTGTTGATAATTTTGATTTTATTATGTTAATAAAATGTTATGGTTTAAAATGTTCAACATTTCAGTCAGTTGGAGACCTGGCGTTCCATCTCCCATCACCCAGCTGGTGCAGCTGAGCTGGTGGCGGTTGCCCAGTGCCTTGTCCGCTTATGTCGTCTGTGCATCATAACTCATTAGTGACAAAATCTTCTCGTGTGGGTTTACCTGATTTCGATAATTGTCATGTTCCCTCTGTTCTCTGCTCTGTTAATTGGATTAAATATCCCCACCGATCTACACAAACAATTTTCGCAGTAGCCTCGCAACCGAAAGAAATCTTCGAAATGAATACGAAATATGCACATTGATTTGAATCGTTACTGTTCTCATTTGGTTTCAGTATCTTTGTTTTTGGGCAGCAGTTTTATGGCCGGACGGTGCGCCTCGTCTGGCTGGGATGGCGCTGTGTTCGCTGTCATGTTAATAACATTCGTAATATGCGTTTTAATTAGTCTGCTCGATTTTGTGGGGGGTCTGCGATGCTGGGTCTGATTAATGCTGCATTTTTGATTATAGATCGCCTACCAAATGCTTGTTTGTTTGTGTTAAGTAGCTCAAAATGGAATGGAAGTTTGTTTTTTCTTTCGAATGAAAAGAAATTTATGATAGTGTTAGCAATTGGAGTAGCAGGGAGTGAAATGAAAGCACCTGTTAATGAGAAAATATGAGGTTAGATTCTACAGAGAAGATAAAAACAAAATTTCTGAAGCTGAGCGCATTTCACGTAGAAATTTATAAAATCATATTTCGAGATGGCTTTATTCCCTTTAAGTTTTAAAGATGACAGCACAACTTCTACGAACTCGAGCTGGTAACTTGGAAAAGGGCGCTTAAACAGTATCAAAGATTCTCCATCCTCTTTTCACAAGTTTCGATTTGCGTAAGTTTACTAAATGGTTCACACACATTCACAAAACGTCTTTCAGTTACTTTTTAGAGCGGTAAAACATTGTTTAGAATCGTAAAGCGTTCACATGATTGAGTTCGTTGTTGACTGTAAGCAAATTCTTCACCCATCTTGCAGTGAATGAGTTTTAAGTTGATAAAAATAAAAGGATGACAAACTAAGAAAAAAAAGAGAAGGCAAAGCAAACTTTGTCTTTGCCGAAGTTTCTTCAGGGTGTATCCGAAGTTTTTTTTTAATAATTTGACAACCAATGAATTTTTTGAAATAAATGTTTTATTTTGATTGAAATTGGGTCCTTCACAATTTGTTTGGTCACTTTTTTAAGATGACATCGGCCAAGTGACCACCTCCAGATGCCACACACAAGTCGGCCCGTTTTTCGGCATTTTCCATCACGTTTTTGAGTGTTTCGGGTTGAATGGCAGCGATTTCTCGGCGTATTTTGGCCTTAAGTTGTTGGAGAGTGGCTGGGTTATCAGCATAAGCCTTTCCCTTCAGGTATCCCCACAGAAAAAATTCAGGTGCGGTCAAATCTGGTGAACGAGCCGCCCAGTCGAAATCGCCATATTTCGATATCAATCGATTCTGGAACATTCCACGCAGTAAATCCATGGTTAGACGGGCTGTATGGCATGTTGTACCATCTTGTTGGAACCAAGTCGCCCATGCTCGTCCAACTCATCTGCCACAAAATCGAGTAACATGGCCCGATATCGGTCGCCATTGACTGTTACCGCGACGTCGGCGCTTACGGCTGCTATTGGCTCCACACTCCGTCTGGTACGCGGTTTATTCCATCGCGTAGAGGTTGCCAAAGATCCTGTGGCATTGAATTTTGCCACCAAAGCACAAATAGTCCTCGGAGTAGGTGCATTCTGACCACGATACTTCGCTCTGAACGCGCGTTGAGTCAGCGTACAGAGGAGTTTTTTTGAAAATAAATTTTCACAATTTCAGTACGTTGCACACTGGGCGAAACAGCCGATCTAGCGGAAGAAAACTCAAATTTTGAAATATGGAAAAACGCCAATTTTAGATTTGAATTCGATTACGAATACACCACTGAGCTTTTCGGTACTTTCGATATATTTTTGCAATTTTTTTTAGCCCAGCTGTGAGCTTTCATACATAACATATGTTGCAACAGCTGCAGCTAAATTTTTTCCCGCTTTTTTCTACTGTGCACAGATTTGGCTTGCAAATTACGAAAATTTAATTTTCAAGTTATTATTTTTGATTTAATTAAAGTTGAAGTTATGAATTTATAAAAAAAAATTGTTGGGGGCTTGTGCGTATATGTGTATAAGGTAAATCGTGGTAGAATTCATGCAATCGTAGTGACGTCAATTTAACAACTATTTTTAGACTTTCGTGGAATGCAACTTTCTTAATTCGGCTGGATTCGTTCTAATTCTTTTTTTAATTGTTAATATGATGTGTTTTCTTTGTGAAATGTTAAGACTTGTCTGCTCAAACCTGCAACTTCTAACGACAGAATATTTTTCAGGCACTATGTCAGTTTGCAAACGCACTCTTTTTCTGGTATGGCAATCCGAAAATGTTCCTGCGAAAAAATTTTCGGCAGTTGAGGCGTATGTTTTTGCAAATGTCATTGATAAGACAAAATGTATCGAGAAGCAGCTGCAAGATATTGGCAAACAATTAAGGAATTTCAACAGCAAATTGGTTAAAAAATGGAGGGAGTCTTGTAGGTGTAGGTCAAAGTTTGAGACAAAAAACAGGGAATGGTTGGATGGAATACTCTTACTTTCTGAGACAGGTAATTCAACTGGCCTTCTTCAACTCGCTATGGCAGGCCAATCAAAATTATTTTTGAAAAGGAGACTGCAGATTTGGTTTCTGCGGAGGAGGGAAATATTAAGAGCCAAATTTTAAAAGTCACACCAACAAAACTGAGTTCTTTTCAAATTATACATAATTTGCAAATGACAATGATTGATGGGAAAATCTTTAGCTTTATGGCAGAATCATCATCACAAAAAAATCATCATCATAAATTTGATAAAAAGCCTTCCCAAAAATGCCAATTTGTATGAGTTGGATTCCGTGCTTTGAGTGTATCATACACATTGCTTATCGCCAACCAATTAAAAAGTGGCAGATTCGCGGCACAGACAAGGAGATCGTCAATAAAAAGAAAAAAGAAATTCAAGACAAGTTTAGGGTCGAAATGGCGTTATTAGTGGATATTCCGATGCCTGGTTCCGGCAATACAAATAATGGCAACACAGCCAGGCGGTTTTTTGAAAACGCTCAATTGTCTTCAAAAATAACAGGCGTAAATGAAGGCCTTATTCGTAGACTAGGCGTAATCCTACGTGCTATGGCGTCAGGGCGTGAAGTGAATACGGCTGTGTTTCGTTTATACGCCTTTCAAACTGCGGAGATTTTTGTGCAAGAATACCCGTGGTTTTATATGCCTTCATCACTTCACAAAATTTTAATTCATGCAGCCGACATAATATCTTCTGTGCCGTTACCAATAGGCATGATGTCAGAAGAAGCGCTGGAAGCGAGAAATAAGGATTTTCGCAATTTTCGACTGAAGCATACTCGTAAAACATCACTCGAAAACACTATGCGGGATTTAATGTATGCTCTTTTATACTCATCTGATCCCTTAATCAGTTCTTTATCCAAAAGTAATTCTCGAATTTTAAAAAAGAACATAAATTAGGATGTAGAGGTGAAAAGTCTTCTTCTAAATGTGAAGTCTGCAAGTTCGGGTTCGGACTCGGAATAATTTTTGTTTGACTTATATTATTATTTGTTATATTATTTTTATTACGTTAATTTACTTTAAAAAAAAAAAAAAAATATTATTTTTTTTATATAAAATTATTTTAATAAAATAATTTTTAACCCCAATTTTTTTTTTTTTTTTAAATAATTCCTTTATTAATTACCATTCAAATAAAAAAAACAGCTATCCAAAATCTTTATTATTTTAGAAGTTATTAGTTTTCTTCCGCTAGATAAGCCATTTCGCCCACTGTGCGTTGTTGCGGTGTAAAGTGGTTCATGGTTAAAATTTTACTGAACTGACGTTTCCAAAACATAAGCAAACATGTTTTTTCAGTAAGACTCATTTTCCAACCAATCTGTCCTCTGGCTATTAACAGCATTATATAATTATAATTGCAGAATTTATGAGCAAACAAATTTTTCCAATTAAGACCCATTTTACAACCCATCTATCCTATCCCGAAAGTGTTTTAGCGATCGATGCTGGCCCAGAAGACGGACATATTTGTAGACTTAATCTCCTCTTAAAATACATAACGCGAACAAAGTACGAATACATTAACACCAGAATTCAACATATTTTGGCACAGTATGTATATGTTTAGACATACAATTGAATGGTACGTTTCGCTCCAGGACCACAACATCTTTTTAAATGGGAATGCTACCCGCTCGGAATTGATATATTGATTTTCTCACAACTTTATCCAGGTCGAGCGATAAGCGTGCATATAAACATTTAAGCTATGCGGTAGGGCTGAGTTCTGAGGGCCCGTAACTTGGATCATAAGTAATTACAAGGAGCTGAAAGATGTGCAGCATTTTATAGGAAGATGTCCTATTCTGCAGGAGTTTAGATGGAAATATTTCAAGAAGGGAATGCTTGAGGATGGAGGGTTATATGCAACACTCGATGAAGCTATGGGTTGGGTCAACCTTGCTAAAGTTATTAAGGCTGCTATCTTATACAGGAGGAGAATTATAAATGAAAAGATTTAATGTAATATAAGAAATTGTTGCAAAATATATTTTTTATTAAATGTCAATTAAAGTTTAAAATAATATTGTTTAATATAAGACACAACGGCTTCTAGCGAATTTTAAAATTTATTTTTATTTTATTTTAATTTTTTGTTGTGACTATTTTTTATAGCTGCCGATAATTCAGAAAATGGGATTTCTTATAAAAAACTTTTTAGTTTTCTTTTTATTTAACTCGAAAAATTTGAATTCATATTCAAATAATTATGGTTTTAAACAGTTGAGCACAATTTGGTCCGGGTGACTGTATCTTATAGCTCCCATCGGAAAAACAGTTTGGAAAATGGGTCTTAGTAAGAAAAACTTAATGGTTTTCCATAACAACAGAATTTATTAATTTTTACTAAAAAGTTAGGTTTAAATTATTATACACTTGCAAAGTAAGTTTTATTAGGAAAAAATTGGTTGTTTTTAATGTTAGCGCTCTTAAACTCAGCAATTATGAATAATATATGGTTTGAAACTGGTTTGAAAAATTTGGTCGTATAGCTGCCATAGGACTGATTGGTCAGAAAATAGAATTTAGTTGGAAAAACTTTTTTGTTTATAATGTAAGCGTTCATAAAATTTAATACTATACGCTTTCAAAAAGCTCCGCAAAATTTGGTCAAATTCGTATGACCATATTGTATAGCTGTCAGAGAACCAATCGGTAGAAAAAATCGGTAAATTTGATGGTAGGGCGGTCGAGCGTTTTTTTCACAGTGGAAGTTAGCTCTGTCTTCGCGTTTTTTGCTAATCTAGATGCGTCTTTAATAAAACAATTATTAGCATCATTAATGGTCGACATATAAAATGCCTAGAAAATATATGAAAAAAAAACTTTAATAAATATGTTTAAATCATTTTATTTATTTTTTTTTAAATAATAGAGGTAGAAATAGTATAAGGATGACTATTGCCTCACCCTCGAAACGAGAACTAACTAATTTCATACTTGGCTTTGCCTTTAAGAAATAAAACCCACCTCCGCCTTCTTAAGCAAACTTCGACTGTAAACTCTGCTCCAAAAAGAAATACAAAGCTTAAACTTAAACATAATGCAATTACTTAAAACTGTACCGTGGCCTGGCGCACACAGTTTAAACAGAACACGCCCCCCACCAACCAGACGGCGGTTACAGCAAAAGGTCGGGTCTGGCCTCTGCCTGGGCTTGGGCCAGCACAAAAATCTCTCTCTTAATGTAGATCATCTTGCGGCGCTGAGAAGCCGATCGATCAAGAAGGAGGAGTAGGAAGAGGGTATATGAGATGCAGTCTAAAGCCATGTGAAATCCATGAATTGAGGCAAGAAAAACGACGAAAATTAAGAATATTTTGATGCAATAAATGCAACCACAAACAGTCTCAAGTGGAGAAACAAGAAGAAGAAAATATGTTAGAGGACGGGAAACGACTAAGGGATATCCTTTAAATAGTGGAGCGAATAGTGTGATATGTGGTTTGAGAATATGCGATTTCTTGATGAAGCTTTCGTAGTTTAGTCAGTATTTCTCCCAATCTATCCTATACGAACTAGCGTAAAAGAAGGCATTCCACTTTCCGTGCCGCTTCTGTGGCATATCAACAAAAAGCTTACTCAAACCAATAAATCTAATTTTCACATTTTATTGTTGGCTTTCTATTAAAGGGATGCCTTTCACTGAGCTTCTTATTTTACGGCAGTTCACCATTAGCTGGTGAAGGTGATGGCTGTGTAAAACTTTTTCAATGGTAAGTATTTGGTTTAATACTAAAATCGAGCTGCACATTTGGTAAATTCTAGAGTAGCTTTATTCTACGGTTTACGATGTTCAATACCAATTCCTGAAAAATATTTAATTCTTTAAATAACTTCTGCCCACCCAATACACTCCATCTATACCTCTTACCTCAACTAAAACAAATCCAAAAATTGAATGCTTCGCTTGGCACTCGAGCCGAAAAAAATACCCAAAAGTGGGTGGAATAATGGGCGGCTATGCGAATTTACTCAGTGCATGATTATAGCGTAGATTACAAAAAAAAAAAAGAAGTGCGCTCCAGCTCAACCCCAAAAACAACAACATTGCACACTGTTGGGTCTGCCGAGTGCTGGAGCTTGGACCTAGAGGTCGTCATCGTCGTCTCCGTCGGCTAACATGAGAGATCTGCGCCAACTGATGCTTGCCCCTCATATGCTAAGAGAATTATAACACAGCGAGTTGGAGAGCCCCTTATAATTGCTTTGTAACCTTTTGGGAATGCAGGCACGCACCCGAAAAAGCCAACGAAAATCGAAAGAAAAAAAATGCCAGCAAACTTTTTGTAGTACAAATTAATTGCAGTTTTACACGCGTTCTTACTGCAAAGAACGGAATCATTCATCTAAAAGAAACACATGCAAGTACAAATAGAGAACACTGACAGAAAAGACTGTGACTAGAGCAGCCAAACCCGAGATATAGGTATAACATATGTAAATTCATTTTAAAAAAAGTTAAAATTGGCTGTTACAGCCCCCAAATAGGGTCAAGCCGAGCTTCTCTCAATTGCTTGGCTCGTGTGTCTTTTTAATTTTCGTCCAAGAGAAAGGGACCTACTGTTTAACGCCAAATCCGAACGGCAAAGTATTTTTGAGAAGCTCTTTCAAGTCTACATAATTCAAGGCGCCAAAAGCTGTGAAAGTTAACTTAAGTTTAATCGGTTTCCCAATTAATCTTCTCAATTGTATTTCTCAGTACCTAAGTGGTAGAGCACAAATAGTTTTTTTTCGGAATTCTTATTCTAAATGTATCCCTGTATCCTTTGGGGTACCTCAGGGAAGTCAACTGGGTCGATTACTTTTTACTTTATTTATTAATGATCTTCCTTTTGTCCACAACCATTCACGCGTACTCATGTACGACGACGATGTGAAGCTTTGTCTAACTTCTAAAGACCTGATCTCTAGCTATCTTTTGCAAGAAGATTTGGATGCGTTTCAGACATGATGTCAAGTCAAGCTTCTAAACCTTAATGGCTCAACATGTAAGGTTATGACATTTTATAGAAGCTCACCTCAGTTAGTCACTTATACTCTTGATAGTTTACCATTGGAACGCTTGAACGATACTGCCAATGAGGTTAACGATCTGGGGGTTATTCTGGATCATCAACTGAAATTCGACTCTCTTGTTATCTTTACTGAAGGAATTTGACGATTCCTATACGACCAATAATCTGTATACTTCTCTTGTCCGTCCAATTCTTGAGTACGGATCGTGTGTGTGGTCTCCACAGTATTCAACCCATCAGGATAGAATTGAATCGGTGCAAGAGCAGTTCTTGTTGTTTGCACTTCGAGGCTTAAACTGGGATACTTATATCCGATTACTCTCGTATTCTAGTAGACTTCTTTAAATTAACCTTCCTTCCTTAATTAACCGTAGAATTATGCTTGGAGTAATTTTTGTATATAAACTTATTAGTGGTGAAATTGACTCCCCTGAGTTGACTAGTCAAATTAATTTTAGTGTCCCGATGAGACCTACCCGTAACTTTATCCCCCTATCCTTGAAACGGTCTAGTACTAACTATGCTTTACCGAGTGATCAGTTCGGAGTTGTGCTTTCCTGCTTTAAAGACCTCTATCTTAACATTATATTTTCATTTTGTTCTATTCTCTGTATTTTTCCACCGTGATTTCGTGTCGCACGTTAGCGGCTGCGCCCCTCGGTCGGTTGGGCAAGAGGTGGTCTGCTATTTTGCCTGGGGCTCGCGCGTAACAGGCTTCTGCTTGGTGTCGCTTGGGCCACTTGAACGTACTGTGCATTGTACGTCAACGTCCTAATACTCTGACCGATCGTTCCAAGTACTAGACGCCTATGTTACAAGCTTTAACTTTTCTGCCTTAAAACTGAGGGACCAGGCACGCTCACAGTTAATTCACTATTTTCTTTATTGTATTTGCTTATACTAAAAACGCATACCTTACTGATCATTTTCAAATGAGGCACAACACGAACTGTGTGAAGTGCTGCCCATAGCCGCTGCAGCCAGTGCTGCCCAGTTATTAATATGACGCTAGGAGAATTTTTCGTTACCGAACGAAACAACAATGTCTGATGGTCTACTACTTGCTCTATTCATAAACATAGCATAACAAAAAAAAACATAGCATGCAAAGGGCAACATGTATAAGCGTAGTATTGAAATGTAACTTTAAAGGTGCAGCTGTGCTTTGGAAATCATTGTCAGCTCGGCACGTCGCTTATCCAAGTGACAAACTATTGATAAAAGTGCGGTAATGTCCTTAAAAATAAAATTTCGCAAAAAGTGTACGTTGAATTAAAATTCATCGTATGCTGAAAAATAGGTACAAAAAGTTTTTGTTTGTTTTTTGTGAGATGCCTCACGAATTGCCGCGATAACTAAGACCGGATTTTTCTATGAAGCAAACTGCATGAAGTTTTTCAAAAAGTAATTGTTGGAGGGAAAGAGGTGTGGTGGGGCAGCTTGCCCCTCTACATCTCTTTTCTACAAGCAAGAGCAGTTTAGAAAACTTCATAAAGTTTGCTTCATCGTGTAAATCTCGACTTAGACATCACGATTAATTTCTACAGACCACGATTAATTTTAGAATCCGAATTTAGATCCGAAACTGTACCGGTACATTGATTAAGTTCTTATCGGATCTTTCGGTTCCACCAATATCCGTTCTCGAATACCTGTTCTCAAAAAATGCAAAATATCGGTACTGGTATAGCGGTACTTTTTGGTATACGTTTCCAGTTCGGGCTTACGTTAGATTCCCTCGTACAAACTAAAGATTTCTCTAGTCCATAAAATTTCTCTCAGTGTGCTTTACTATTACAATTTGGCCACAGTCAATGTACGCTCTGGTAGAGCCGCTTGCTCATGGACTTGCGCTGTCTGATCAAGACATTATCGATATGTTTTTACCCAGTCGCACAGAGTCAAACGACCGTTCCAAGCTCTCCCAGGAGAGAAATCCAATTAGCTGCGCTTGTGGCGGCCTCAGAGAAATGTGTGTATGTATGGCCCCAAACGTTGATCCGAGGCATGCAAAAGGATCTTGTGGGGAGGCTGGACAGAGCAGAGAAAGAAAAAAAAACTTTAAAATTCAATTGTTGGAGCTTTGCGGCTAGGCCCAAAGAGATTAAATCGCAACGGCGACTGGGCCGAAAAGGAAAAACACCGCCGTCTAGAGTCTGGGGCGCAAAATTATAATTGCAAATTTTATGCGAACTACGAGTACTACGAGCGGAGTTGTTCTCCGCCAATGCAAGTGAGAGTGTGGCAACGGCGGTGGCGGTGTGATAAGCCACAAAAGTGGCCTGATAGGCGCTTTTGGAGGCGCTGAGGGAGAAAACAGTGTGTTGGTGGGGCACAAGGATGCTGTGACATTAATGCCGCCGCTTTGCATTTAGTTCGTTTAAAGCATAATGAGTGCAGCAAACAATTGTGGTTAAGGAGGTGGAGGTCAACTCACAATAAATGCGAGAATGGGAAGTGGAGTAGGTTTAATTAAGTTAAGATTAAACAATCAAAAGAATCTTGCTTAAGAAAAACTTCCTGCGACGCATCTTACATTTGCAGTCAATATGTATTTCGATGCAAAAGCAATGTTGCCTACTTTTAGGTTTAAATCAAAAGACTAACTCTACAAAATTTGAATGAAACAAAACCTTTCGAGTAATGTTAAAAAAAAAAACAAAAGAGAAATTCGGTCAAGCCCGACTGAAATATACTCTATTAAAGTCAAATTTGATAAGTAACAAATTTTAGCCACTCAAGCTGTTTAAGTGCTGCCCATCACGGTTACGGCCGGTGCTGTCCAGCAAATTGTTTGTTTAGCTTATAACTCGACGATCGTTCATCTTATCGGGAAACGGTGTATGGTAGATCGAAAAGTCTACACCCAAAAAAAAGTAATCATCAAAATAACACAATTTAGTCTTAAATTTGAAACTATTGAGTATCGAATTATGCTCAATACTCAAAGTATCAAGTTGATAATTCGATAGTATCAAAATAATATTTTCGATGTTATCACAATAATATTAATTTGTATCAGAATGACATTTCTTTGTATTAATTTTTTAGTTACAAATTTGAAACTTTTTTGTATCATTTTGAAACTAGCATTTAACAATTTGGCAATAATAAATAAATAATATCGTTCATTGTTATTTTTCTGAATTTTTGTTGCGATAATTTAGCCGGCATACACAAAAGCGTGTGTTTAACGGCTCAATCGCAAGACGGCAAAGGCAAATTGGTCAGAGTTATACAGACTGTTTCAAGTTTGCCGTATCTCTCATTAGACTCCTTCTTGCTGCTGCGCTTTTGTCGCTCACTATCAAGTGCCCTATTTATATCATCAATGAGCTGAATAACAACTTGAGAATTACAAGTGCCAGCATTTATGCAATTTGCTTTGCTAGAGAGAATCGAGTATGACAGTTCGATTTTTCGAACTAGTACTCGATAACATCGAAAATGTGTGAGTTTCGAATTGATACTTTTACGTAACAATTTAGTAGGCATATGTTCAAGTTAACACCTCTAATATTAATTTGATACTTTTTTGAATTATATTGATGCAAAAATAAAGATACTGGTTGTAGTTTCAATTTGAGACAACGCTTATCAAATTAATATTGATACGAATTTTTTTGGGTGTAGTTACTAGAATATATGCCTAGAAGGTGCGAGCAAAATTGGGAGATATGAAGGGTGTTTTAAATTGCGGGGGTGTCAGTTGGCGTGGAAGGCTTTGGGAAATTGAAATCTATAGATAATGCTAATTAGTAATTACTACATATTTATGTATGTAAGGTTCGAACAATTTATCCACAAAATTGAGAAAACTATCAGTTTTTTTGTTTTCAAGTTTCGGGGGCGGTAGATCTCTGAGATCTACTCGATTTTACGGACGACGGACGGACGGAAGAACATGTCTATATCGACTCGGCTGTTGATGCTGACTAAGAATATATATGTTATAGGGTCGGAGATGATTTTTTCTGGCTGTTACATAAATTTGCAATTCAATATACTCTTTTTTCCTTTGGCCCGAGCCCGGAAAAAATCCTTATTTATTATACGGAGCTTAAGCTTTTGGGTTAAAAACAAAATGTATGAATGGTTCGAAAAATTGATGTTCGAGTCTTGGTTCGGCCCATGTTTTACCTTATTTAAAATAGAAATCCAATTGATTTGTTTATTATTTAAAATAATATTAAGAATGTCTTCATTAAATGTTATTTTAATAAGTATTGTAGTTTGTATTTGTTTAATTGTTTGTATACTCGTGAATAATTCATTGTATACTTCTTCAAATTAAATTTTAAAGTAAGAAAGTAACAAATTAAACGGTTTGTTTTCAATGCCATGGAATACTCGAATGTATTCATTATTCGTTTTAGTTTTCGAAGTACTTGAAAGACAGTTAATACCACGGAGATAACTTTATACTTCATCATCTTTTGAAAGTCATATTAAGATAGCCAAACTCTGAAATTTGGTTTTGAGAATCTTTTAAAAAAAATTGAGAATCGATGATCTTTAAAACATAGGCTATTATGGGTGCCGATTTAATTACTATTTCTACATCTCTTTGGAGAATTAATGAAGAATATGAGTGCATGCAATAACGCCCACACCTAAAAGTGCGATAACGCCACTGATGAGTATATGAGATAGCGGCCGCGGGCGTTATTGCACTTTGAAAGTGCAATTTTATCCACACAATTCTGAAAAGTTGGATCAAAATCGGACCGCTATAGCATATAGCTGTCAAAGTATCGTCTGGGTTAAAATCAAGTTCTAGTGAGAAAAACCTTTTTGTTTCCAATGGTAGCATCTTGTTAATCGTAAACAAGACAGCAATCCACTCCCAAACCGAACCCCTGAGAAACGGTTTGGTTCGGGTATTTTGTATTGCCCGAGCCGGACCATGTACCAAACCATATTCATTTTTGACCCCTCGAACATGAACCCAAACCGGACCGTTTATTAAAAAAAAAAAGGGTTCGTTTCAGAATATTTAGTTATTTTTTAAAAGAGAAAAAAAAATTTAATGAAAAATATTAGTTTATGAGAGCAATGATCTATAATATTTCTTTAAAAATTTTCCAAGACAACATCGACAAATGTTTTAAAAATTTGGAAAGGTCTTAAAAACGAAGTTTCAAATAATTTCTGTTCCAGCAGCCCAAGTATCAGTTGAATGAGCATTTTCACCACTAAAGTTTGTTACTCGTAATTCTAAAGCTAGTAGAAAAAAACATCTTCAGATAGAGATAATGCCTATTACCTTAAACTAGATTGGGTTAGGTTAGATTAGAGCGGTTGCTGGGGTTGCGCTAAGCACACCTAAGCCATAATAATTTGGCCCCTTGTGATGCGCATACTGTACATTCCTACTACTCTTCAGTCCAAATTGTGTCTGAAAAGTAAAATTAACTACGAGATATTTAGGAGGTTTGGATGAATCCAGATCGATATATAGGCATAGTCTCAGCTAGAACAGACACGGCCACTAAAAATTGAGAGCCGATATAATATTGTCTCTATCGACTCAGGGCAGGGCAAAAACAAAAAAAGTGGGAGACGGACTCCTTCCTCCTTGTTCCCAGTGAGGTATGTGGAAACTGCAAAGGTCTGTTAAGCGCTTTGCTCATCGAGTTGGCCATGTCTGCTTTCTGATTCTACAGGTTAAAAGCGCATGACATTTCAGGTTTGCTTAAAGCTTGAAGATATTTTATAAAATGAGCGTACACGTTGCCATAGGCATGCCTACGTTCTTCCAAACGGAAAGTAGATTGGAGATAGTGCCCTGCCTCGCAGTTGCCCGCGATGTTCCCGATGATCTGGTGGAGTTGAATTTCGGACTGCTCCGACAACTCTTGGACAATTTGTTGCTATCGTTTACTGATATCGAATTGCAGGATATCAAGCGAAGCGACTTAATTACAGCCTGGCTGTCGGGAAAAATGTTCTGTGAGTGCTCCCTTATTCCCGACTTAAAGCACATCTTCAACAAACTTTTATTTTTTTTAAGTTGACCGAGGTTCGAACCAAATCATGGTGGTCAGGGGCTCAAGCAAACTTAACCCGTAGATTCCTCACGGGTTCGAACCCCCAACCGAACCTCATATAAGATTTTGGAGGTTTGCAGCCTTGATCGTGAATATTAACTGCTTCAACAAAATTAAGCTATATACTCGATGGGGTGAAAAGTAACCTCCTTGACCGCCAGAGTGCGCTGTTATCGTAAAAAAAGATTACGGTGCCTTACAGTCCATTCATATTTAGACATTCTTGTCCTTATTTTATTTTGACTGCTGATCAGTTAAGTATGGGAAAATACGAACTTCAACAACAATCAGCTATCAAAAAACAATCTGAATGTACTATAAGGCAGATATCTCAAAAGATATAAACGATGAAACAAATTTTTTACACAAAAATGGAAGATATTGTGGAAACGAATGTTTTCTACAGTAATTTTGAATCAATACGGTAATATATTTTGAGAAAAAGACGAAACACAGTCCCCAGAAAACTGAAAGTGAAAGTAAATGTGTCATTTTAGCAAAAGCCATATTTTTCTCATATCGTACAAATAGTTTCGATTTTTTCGACAATGATCTACTTTCGTTTTTTATTTCCGCAATCGGTTGCCCTTTTCTATACAATCCAATTGCGATGCCAAATAAGCATAATCATTTCCAACACATCTATGCCAAACGACATCTATCAAAGTCTAAAACGGGGCTCAGTATACCCTCTCTCTCTCTCTGTCTCTGTCGCTCTTCTTCACATGCAAATTGGCTGCTTCTCCTGGTCATGTGTTGACTTAAGTGCCACACAATTTACTACACTTTTGGCATGACAAACGCATGGCGAAACGCATTCAAGTAGCCCCCAGTCAGCCAGCTAGAGCCGGAGCCAAAAGAGACTCATTCGGCCAGGCTGTGGCAAGCTAACAAGATCATGGGAAACGAATGAAGAATCTTGTAAAGAATTGCAGCAATTTTCTTCTTGTTAAGCAAACGTCACAAACAAACCGCCCGCAATTGTCTTCGGGTCCTAGACGAAGACGACACATTTCGATCACTGTCAGCGAGGGCCCTCGACGCGGTGTCAATATTTTTGTGAATTTACGCAGGCTACAAGGAGAAGGAGCAGCAAACAGCACAGACCTGACAGTTTGCCTCTGCAGTTTGGTTTGGTACCAAAATTTGCATATAATAAGCCGCATCAATAGCCAAACACGTTTTGGTAGCTGGCTTTGAGATTTTTACACTCGGCGAATAATAGAGCAGGAATGAAAAATAAATTAAAAATTGTTTATAAATATTTTTGAATGAATATTATCAAGGAACATTTTTAATTCCTTTAATTCCGTTTGACCGATTTTTTTCTTCAAGTGTAATGCTAACTCCTTTTAGAGAGCCAGTGTCTTCCTGTCAGATGTCAATCCTTTTTCCGCCAAATGCCGACGATATGTCTCATTTTCTGGCGAATTCGCAAAATGCTTGACTTGGCATAATTGAACATCATTGAGGATGATGATGATGGCGATGGAGTCGTTCGACCACATGTTGACCCAATTCATAATCATGCTTAAACGCCATCTGAACTTTCAACTTGGCTCTCGGGGGCTCAGCTCAACTCCGCATAATGCAGATAATCATGTTAATAACAATGGCCCAATGATGATTAGGCCGAAGAGCATCCAGAGAGAAAAAAAAAACAGAGTTGAATGCTGATGATGGTAGCCTTTCACCGACGCCACATGAACCTGCCATCGTACAGTCGCAGTCTGTCCTCGCTCAGAGCAAACATAATTTTCACAATCAGCCGGAATCTCGCTCGCCTTCTTCTTCTTCTGTTTTTGTTTTGTTTTTTAGGCGCTTTCACATGACTCATAACAAGCCAAAAAGCGTTTTGTAAGCAATGCTTAAAATGCAAAAAAAAAATGAAGCAGAAGCTATACCAACAAATATCCGATATCGGATAAACGAAACGGACAGGTCGAAACTGAAATGCTCTTAATATCAAAGCTAAGTTCACATCTTCACATAGAAAACTAACTCGCCTCCCACACTCTTGCACGACGTGATTTACAACAATTTTATAATAGAAGACAAAATCGAGGTAACAGATAGTACAAAATTTTCGTTTGAAACCTTTGCTTTGCTCCGTTTTAATTCGTAATTTTTTAAATTGTTCGACTTGATCTAGTAGTCACAGTATGGTGTTACTTCATATAAAAAGAAATAATAATCGTCGATAGTAAGGAGCACGCGTATATAGTACTTAATTAATAGCTCGAAGACTTAAGTCTGCATTTATAATTTGCCATTTACAAATTGCCAAATACTGAAAATAAGAATAAGTCGGTTCGATATTTTATTCTAATTTTAGTTACAAGGTCATGGTCTTTGCCTTTCAAATAACCGCACAAAATAAAATCGAGAGTGACCAATTATGGAGATCTGCAACCAGAAAATTATTTTTATATATTTAAAAAAAATCGCCCTAAAATTTAAATCGCCCTAAAGTTTAGAAAAATTTTCTTTAATTACGAAAATTTTTCTAAACTTTTCTACATTTCAGAAAAATTTTCGTCATTATAGAAAATTTTTCTAAACTTTAGAAAAGTTTCTCTAAAATTATATTTTTTAGAAAATATTTTTCTAAAATTAAGAAAAATATTATTTTTTTCAAAATTTTAGGGTGAATTTGCTTTATTGCCATTTCTACTTTTTAGGGTAGTTTTGTCAAAAAAATGTGTCTAAACGCTTGTTGTTTTGCCCTAAAACTAAGAAATGCAGCCCTAATTTTTAGGAAACTTTTCTCAATCCTTCCTTTTTTCCTTCTTTTCGTAGAATATTCGAAAAGTAGTTGAAGTTGTTGTTGTGTGTTGCGCTGTCGTTGTGGTTTCAACGAAGAAGGCGTCGCAACGCGTCAATACATTGGTGTCTGTACGCACACACATCTACTGTTTGCTTTGACAGGCGCTAGTTTTAGTTAAGTGTGAGCGCCGCCAGAAAATGAATCAAATTTTTGTCAAAGTTGAGCGGTGAAGCTTTTTTGGAAAATTTCAGTAGAAAGTATTCAAAAATTACATTGTGCGAGGATCAAATACATATATAAATAAATGTAATACTGCTATATTTCATTATTTATATGTATTGTAAATTAATGAATACACTCATACATATGTATATATGTATGTAATTATAAATATTAAAGTACCTTTAGTGGGAACAGTTTTGCCGCGAAACTCCAACCAAGTGGGATTGAATTTTTTGCGCGCTTGCAGAATGGGCAAGATTATGTAAGTACATTTTTACACACAACAATATCAAACATACATTACACAGTACGACAAAATCCAACTTTTTTGATTAGCCCGGTATTAGACCCATAAATTCTGAATCTTGAGACTTCTGTAAGCATCACCTCATACCCAGTTTTTCAAATAAAGCCTAGGTTCGCGTTCTACGGGCACTTTTGTAGTAGCAACACACAGTAACAACAGTTTTAACTGGAATGTAAATAATTCAAGATAAAATTCTACAAAATTCAGAATATACGGACAGGGTCATTGGGAACACTATAAAAAAATTGCACTTAAATCGAACAATTGGTTAAGGTACCGCCAGAGGAGGTCAAACCTAAATTCTTGAATATCTTCAAAAGCGCACAGTAGATTTTTATAAGAATCAAATATTTTGATGGTGTAATTGGCTATAACATGTCCCAAAGAGATGGTACTCGGCAGCCAAAAAACCGCGAATCGGAGTACCATTTTCAGATAAAACCCCGAACCACTCCATATAGGTCATAAACCAGACCTAAAAATAGAACGAACTGCGTTTTCAGTTTTACCAAAGAAGCCTTGGTTCGCGAACTATGGCCATTTTTGTACTAGCAATTGCCTTAGAACAACATTAACCATTTGGGGTATTACCAGCTGCACAAAAATTATGCAATTAATCGTATGAATAAAATGCTTCATTGCAAGCAAGAAAATTAAAAGTTTCAGCTAAAAATGTCCCTTGTGGACCTCCAACAAACTTAACAGTGTTTTTCTAAATTTCCTTCAACTGAAGTATTCAACAACTTAATAATTTATGTAGATCTCTGATTTCGATATTAATCACTTTATTAATACAAATAACCCGAATGTAGATGATTAAAAGCAGTTGTTAATTAATAAAAGGCCACGATTGCTGGTGAACAGTTTTCATTTTTTTACATTTTTAACTCAATAACATTTTGTTGTTAAGACAAACCAAGTAGACTGTTTTACAAATTTCAAAGAAAATTCAAAATATTCATTTTAAATAAAATTCGGTTTGAAATGTATAAAAGAAAAAATGAAAGGACCCCTCCTAGGGAGGCTCCTAATATTTTAGGATAAGCACCTTTGGGACTATTCATAGGTGCTTATCCGCCAGAGAAAAAGACCATTTTGACTTATATGAAAAAAGTGTTCGTCAGGGACTCCTTAACAGAGTCAAATCGGAGTCCCAAAGTGTTCACTCGGATAGAGGAGTCCGCTCGGAGTCCTTGCAGACTCCTCTATTCGACTAAGATTTTTTGAAAAAGACTCCGTCGGAGTGTTTGTGATCTGCTTTTGGATATGGTTGGCTGGGTAGGATTCAATGGCCTAAATGTGTAGAGGGCATCACATTATGTGTTGTGTGTCTTGGATGTAATATGTTTTGATTGTAAAACAGATGGGAAATCTTTTGAAATTTATAAGAAAGTCTACTATGTTTGTCATGAAAACAAAATGTTATTGAGTAAAAAATGTTAAAAAATTATAAATGTTTACCAGCAATCGTGAACTTTTATTAATCAACGGCTGCATTTACTTATCTTCATTCAACTAGTTCATAATGAAAAAGGGATTAATATCATAATCAGTCTCATGCAATTAAGAAAAACACTGTTATTGTTTTTGGAGGTCCACTAAGGACATTTAAAACTGAAACTTTTAATTTTCTTGCTTGCAATGAAGCATTTTATTCATACGATTAATTGCATAATTTTTGTGTAGCTGGTAATACCCAAAATGGTTAATGTTGTTCTAAGGCAATTGCTAGTACAAAAATGGCCATAGTTCGCGAACCAAGGCTTCTTTGGTAAAACTGAAAACGCAGTTCGTTCTATTTTTGATCTGGTTTATGACCTATATGGAGTGGTTCGGGGTTTTATCTGAAAATGGTACTCCGATTCGCGGTTTTTTGGCTGCCGAGTACCATCTCTTTGGGACATGTTATAGCCAATTACACACAGAGGGAAAAAACCTGTTCAGAATATAAGTTGCCGGCAACTCAAAACAATAACAGATTTTTCTCAAAATTTTTGAGAACAAATGTTCAGAATGTTCTTGAAATGAGCAAAATTCAACTCAATCGGAGTATAATTGCCTTTTTGACTTTCAATTCCGTGAGCGCGTGCCACATTGGCTTTGGTTATGGTGTTTCGCAACTATACGGGGGTTGAAAAACAGAGAGAGCGAACAAGCTGAGAGCAACAGCAAATTCGCTCTCTTGGCTTCTCTCTTTTGTCGTCAGGAGGAAACGCTCTTGTATGTCATTGGGTGCCTAGTCTGGCAAGCGCGGCGCGGTCGAGTGCGCTGAGACGCAGATCCGAGGTCGCGAGTTCGATTCCCAGACAAGGCGAGTTAAAGTAAGTTCTTATTAATTTATTTATATATGTTTCTTCAAATTAAAGAAGTCTTAAGTGAATCCAAATATACAATTATTAATAATATATAGCAAATTCATAAGAAAAAAAAAATCTCTCGGGCGTTTCTAAATTTTATGAACTTTTATCGGGTGACTATCCCGACATTATTGAGCCCGTTTGGCGTTGAGTTGTGCCCGAATGGCACAGTTTTTTTTTCTGTGTGGAGAACGAAATTACTTAAAATGAGTATTGTTTGTTCTCATATAAAGTAAAAAGTGTTCTTGAAAACGGAACAAAAACAACTCAATTCAAGTTTTTGCGTTCTCAAAAAAATGTTCTTGAAGTGAGAACATTCTACTACATATGAGATTTCCCGTTCTTACACTGTTTTTGGTAACGATTGTGCTCATCTTGAGTCCAATGTTCTCGGTTTTTTCCCTCTGTGCACCATCAAAATATTTGATTCTTATCAAAATCTACCGTGCGCTTTTGAAGATATTCAAGAATTTAGGTTTGACCTCCTCTGGCGGTACCTTAACCAATTGTTCGATTTAAGTGCAATTTTTTTATAGTGTTCCCAATGACCCTGTCCGTATATTCTGAATTTTGTAGAATTTTATCTTGAATTATTTACATTCCAGTTAAAACTATTGTTACTGTGTGTTGTTACTACAAAAGTGCCCGTAGAACGCGAACCTAGGCTTTATTTGAAAAACTGGGTATGAGGTGACGCTTACAAAAGTGTCAAGATTCAGAATTTATGGGTCTAATACCGGGCTAATTTTTAGTGTTGTACTGTGTTATAGGTGGTGATATGGAAATCTCTAGTGATTTTGTATGAACGTTTGCATTTCGAATCCGACCAGCTGAATTCCACTTAGCTCAATTGAACAGCTTATTACGATTGTGGTGAAATCAGATCCCAAGTTGACCGTTCAACACAAAAATACCATCGTTCAACAGCAAAATACCCCCTTATCGCCAACGGTCACACTGCTTTAAAAGTGTTTGTCGAATAAATTAGTGAATGCTGGATATAGCAGAAGTCGTGCGCAATGCGAATTTAGCTCGATGGTTTTAAATTTTATCGATCGACTTTTTTCTGCTGCTGGCATTCCGACGGGTAGCGTGGTAATAATGACAAACAATTGTTCCTCTTATACATTTCGAAAATCAATCAGCTGATTCAGTCACACAAGTTGGCATACCGTTGGGTATGAGCGAAAATTTTAGTTTGTTTGAAAACTGACCCATCGTAAAGAGACGGCTGGGTCGAATGTCGCGTAAATGCATTTTTCCGTCAAAACCGTTAGAATTGTGATTTTTTGCATATATCTCGAAAGACATTAACTTTAACTTTGAAAAAATCGCCTCGATTAAAAAAAACAAATTCTTTCCTTTCTTGCTTTTGCATGTGACCGTTTTCTGTCTTTTTCTTGAAAACTATACGTTTATTCGAAAAAATTCACAAAACATAAAACTTGCATTCTCAAAATATCTTTTATTTTGTCTAAAACATTTTTTAATAAAGAGCATATCTTCTAAGATAAATGTAAAAACTCAAAGTTTTAACGACATTTCTGGTGTCAAGCTTGGTATTGAGTAACTGCGAAATACTCGCGAAATCAGAAACTCCATATAAAAAAAACGATTTCGCTCGATTTTCGCTGGTAGTCGTTTCGCGAGTTGGTACACAGAAATGTTGCGAAAAGTCATATCGATGGTTGCAGCGTTGCCACCCGATGCATACCGTGTCACGCAATAGTTAATCGATAGGTCATTATTTCGATAGTGCGAAACATATCAAAACCATATTGTTCGCAATCAGCTGTGACGAAATATACAAGTGTGTGGCGCGAGGAAAAACATGTTATGCACTTGTTCCTGATCAATTTAATCAAAGAAAAACCTGTGCTGAAGGAGCTCATCTACAAGTAGCATTCTGATACAGGATTGGTCAAAAGCGTCTGGGCAAATATAGGTGCTGCCCTTGACAAGGAAGGTTAATAAAGTGATTCCGTGTTTGTAATGCATAAACTCCCAGAATGGTCGAATTTTGGACTTCTTTCACGCCGCAAGTGGTTTCCTGGTTGCATTCTCTGCCGTTTGTTGCAACTCACAGAGCGCTATTTTCGCAGCAATTGCGGCATTGCAAGCCAATAAAATGAAACTCTTCGCTGTTTGTTATCCATTTGAAATTTGTTATGTAAACAAAACACCTAGAGGTGGGTAGATTTGAAACTAGAGATGCGGGCAACTTTTCGCACTTGCTATCGACGAAATAATGTGCAGAGATTTCGCACGATTTTCGCAGTTACTCAATACCAAGCTTTAACAGAAAAAAAATATGTCGGTCAGTTTATTTCGTAATCAGCATCCCAAAATACATAAATACTAAAAGTTTGAAAAATATTGGAGGTCTGAGCTTTCGAAAATTAAGTCGACAAAATTTAACGTGGCCGGCGCAAAGCGCGGTCAACCAAAACAGTTTTGCCGTCGCAAAATAAAGTTTTTATGCCCTTAAATTTTGTGCGACCGTTTAGGCACATACCTACAATCTTTTTCAAAATTTACACAAAATAAGATATTTTTCAGAATGCTGATTACAAAAAATTGTGTCAACCATTTTATGGGTTAAAACCGTTAAAAACATGTAATATTTAGTTGTTATTTTCATCTATCCTAGAAGTGCCCAATTTGATTGCTGCTCTGTTTAGGATAATTCCTGGCCTACGATTTAAATATTTTCCAAATTGTTTTTATTTTAGAAAAGAAACTGGAGGACGGAGAAGTTGAAGTCACTCTAATTTTGTCCACGAGCTCAAAGCAAGACTTCTGGAGAGCTTCCACCATAGCAAAGTGCTGTCACCATATAATAACAAATCACATGGTTCATAGTAAGATGCATCCCAAGCGACTCCTATTGGACAATATTTCGAAACAAAAAACTTAAGAAAAACAATACACATATTTTGCCCCAATGTTATTTTTAAGTAATATAAGAACTCTAGTTTTAAGATTAATAATATTATTTTATAAACTAATACAAAGGGAATAATATATTATTAGAAAGAAGCCATCCTTTTGATTTTCTATTTTTTATATTTATACACTTGAAAAGTGTATATTAATATTGCCCAGAAGTTTGTAACGCATAGAAATATTTATTTATAAACATAAACTATATTCTTGATCTGGACGACGAGCTGAGTTCAATTCCGTCTGTCCGTCTGTCTGTCTGTCTGTCCGTCTGTCTGTCCGTCTGTCTGTCTGTTTCTACGCGAACTAGTCCCTCAGTTAATATATGATCCGGAACCGGTCGGAACGGATGACTATATCATATAGCTGCCATAGGAACGATCGGTCTAAAAACTAATTCTAGTGAGAAAAACTTTTTTGTTTTCTATCGTAGCGTCCCCAATCTTGGTACATATAAGTTTTATATGCTTCCACATAATTTAAAATTTTTTTTTATCAAAATCGGATGAATATAGCATATAGCTGCCATAGGACCGATCGGTGTTATTTATTAATTAAATAGAAAATTAAAAAAAAAAAATGTTGGATTTCGAGGGCTGTTCAAAAACTGATCGGCCTGCCAATTATGGTCTAAAAATCAAAGGTGTAGAGGTGGTTGCCATGATTCCGGGACTCCTGGTTATCGGAATTGATAACGGTAAGTTAGTTGTGATCAGAATTGATATAATTCTGTCCCGTACCTCAATCATATTTTTAAACATTTTTTTGAAAATTTGACGGCCATTAAAAATAATTAGATTTTTTACGTTTTTTTTTAAGTTCAACGTAAAAAATAGTAAAAAAAAATGTTTTTCCTCTTGATTGAGGTACGGGTACATTAATTCTGCGTCGATTGCAACAAGGCTGATCAAAAGCGGTTCTGTAGAACTGGCGAAATCATGGCTACCAGGTCAAAAAACGCGGTTTGGAGAAAAGTTCGTTTAAAGTTTTGAGCAACGTAAAATATACTCATACTCATATACGCATTGCTTCACTAAAAAGGCTATATCTGCTTTAATATTTTTTTAAAAATGATTTGAAGGGGATGAAAGTAGAATTTCCAAGGAATAATAATAATACAAAACAAAAAAATCGAAAAAACAATTTTCAAAGGTAGAAAACCCTCTTAAAATATTTTATTCTTTTCAATCACGGTCAGATGCTTTCTTTTAGGCATAGTTTGTAAATAGCTCCAAATAAAATGTTTTGCAAACAGTGTTTCTGCCAACTGAGACATGAAAGATGACACAAAAAGTGAACAAAACATTAACAGGGACTCCCAAAAATAGAAATTACTCGGATAGGAAAAAAAAAACATTTGGGGAAACCCCCAAATGAAAATAGGAGCTGGGTGTATGTATAAACGATAGAAATGTAAGTACATATAAGCAGAATTCGGAATTTTAAAGAAGCTTTTTAGCATCATTGTCTTGGCGACACAGCGTAATAAAAATGAAATAAATAAGTTCATCCGACAATTCCGGTTCGGCCAAAATAAGATGAAACACGATGAGTGGCCTGAGCCACTGAATCAAATCGACACCGGGGTTAAGTTGGCCCTTAAGCGAACCGGTAGCTTTAGACCTCTGTGAACCACTGAACCGAAGCAGTTTTAATTCCCCAAATACTACAAAATCAGGAAGGGTTTTTGTTGTAGCTTTCTTATTTTTCGTCTGTGTTAGTCTCACTCTGTCATAAACGTAGGAACACTGATTTACGTTCCACCTTCTTTTATGCATTTTAATTTGTAGCTTTACACACTCTATTAAATGCGAGCCCATCACTGTCCTTTAGAAATTATGTTTGCATATGTAACTTCATGACTTAGAGATTATTACAATGCTTACTTTCTCGTGGCCATTTCATTTTTCGTGATTTCGTTTCCCTTTTTATACACTTGAAAAGTGTATATTAATTTTGCCCAGAAGTTTGTAACGCATGAATATTCATTTCGACCTAATCTGGAGGGTCTTTCCGTGTCCGTCCGTCCGTCTGTCTGTCCGTCTGTCCGTCTTCTGTCTGTTTCTACGCGAACTAGTCTCTCAGTTTTAAAGCTCAGTTTTAAAGCTATCGAGCTGAAATTTTGACAATCTTCTTTACTGAGACTAGAACGCGCATAATAAATAGACGTCGTTAAGAAAAGTTCTATTAAAATTTTTTTGTTTTCCATCGTAGCGTCACTAATCTTGGTATGTTAGTTTTATATGCTTTCACATAATTCTGGAAAATGATCAATCGGATCACATAGCATAAGCGTAGGACGATCGGTCGAAAAATAGTCTTTGTGGAAAAATTTTTGCTTTCCATCGTAGCTCTCAATCATAGTATATATTTGTTTTATTTGTTTCCACACAATTCTGAAAATTGATCAAATCGTGACTTAGCTATAGCTGCCATATAAACGGACGGTCAAAAACTACTTCTTGAAACTTTTTTTTTTTTATCGTAGCGTCCCCAATCTTGGTATATATTAGTTTTATATGCTTTCACATAATTTCGAAAATGACAAATCGGAGACATATAGCTGCAGGAACGATCGGTCGGAAAATGTGTTTTACTAGAAAGTTTTTTTATGGTATCAAATTTTTATTATCATGATTTAAAATTTTCAAATATGTATCTTATCCTTAATATATTTTCCCAGCTAAATCAGTTGGAGTAAAGTTTTTCAAGCATAGATTACTTCAATATATACCCTTTTCCAAACTTATCAACAAAGTTGCCATACCCAATTCTCAAAACAAAACCAAAAATACAAAAACCTCGCAAAAAGAAATTCTGAATAATTCGTGATCTACAGGCGCAAAAAGAGGGTCACGTTGTGTGTGTGTGGATGAGGAAGGCAAAAGATGTTGCTTCGAATGCGCTGCCCTGGTCCAGGAGGGACAGACACGACCCACGTATGAAAGTGGTGGGGCTGCTGCCCTCTGTCCGAGAATCGGAGGCACGCTGCTGCACTCCAAACACGATTTCAAAATATTTCGCATAAATAAGTTAGTGTAACACACGATACTCCCATACTCTCCCATACTGCTCCCAGTGCCGAAGCGTTGATCACACGTTCACATTATTTGATGATCGCACGATATGAGGGGCATTGCCGAAAAAAGTCGAAGCCAAGCCTTCGTCTTCCAATGATCGTGATAATCCATTATTAATGCCAATCAGCATATAAAAAACAAAACGTACACCAGCCAGATCACTTCCTGCAGTAGCTGGAGCACTAGCTTCCCATAGATTATGATCGAAGCTGTGGCGCTCAACCACCCAGCCACCCAGCCACCCACCCACCCACCTCCCACTCCTGACATGAGCAATTCGTAAGTTTGTCGCCTGCTTTCGCGAGAGGGGGTGCTGTGGAAATTTGCATGCAACTCTCTTGGTGGTCTCCATTGCGGTTGTCATTATTGGCCAAAACACTGGAAGGACCTCCCACATGCAGCTCGATTGTTTTGTTGCGGTTTTTGCTGCTACCGTTTGCACAATCGTTTTATGAGGTTTCGTTTGTCGGTGCATCAAGGTATTGCCAGGGTATAATGGACAAGAGATGCTGCAAGTGCGGAAGATTTCCCCCAGATAAAATTGTATCAACAATAATATTTCTGAATAGCTAAAAAATGTAGATTTCTAGGAAAGCCCTGGAAGCCACCTAGTGGCGCGTTATTCAGACAATTTATTGGGTACACTTTAAGAAATAATTATAGCGAAATAGTACACAGCTGGTCTCGATGTAAGTTTTTTTCCGATTTTTTCTAAGTGTAGAAATATTTTATTTCTATTTTCCAAAATCGAGTGGTTTGTTGTAGATGTTGTTGCAGCGCCTTTCAGTTAGAATTTGATGACCAATTCCTCTTGTCACAGAATGTGACTAAACCCTTGAGTTTCAAGACCTAATCTAGCCTGTAAAGAAAATATGCTAGCACTTACTTCACACCTTTTTGCTGGGTACCTGCCACGTCGAACCTTTGTGTTATCTTTCGGAAGCATTCATTCTTGTTTTGGTCTCATAATTGTACGAAATTTAGTTCGCATGCCCTTGCGCTGGCTTCGGAGCACCTTTTCGGGGCGCTTCGCTTCGCTTTTTGCCTTAACGGGAGAACAATAAATGTTTCCATTTCAGCCCAAAAAAAAAAGAGAGAGAGAAAAACTTTCGCGAAATGAAAACTTCAATTTTTTATCGAGTGCATTGCTCATAATTACAAAGTGGCTACACCAGCTAGTTGCTACCTCCATCGCGGGCTCTCCGGGCCGCAGTCTCTTCAGTCTATGGGCTGCACTCAATATTCAATTTTGCATTTTACAACAAATGCGTGCCTTACCATATTTAGTTGGCGTGCAAAAATAAGCAAAGTTTGGCCAACTCGCCTGCTTGTTGTTTTGTGTTCAAAGTTGAGAGTCGACGACAAAATGTTCATGTGCATTGTGCTTATCATTTACATAGCTTAGCATTTCTGATGACCTCCTAGAGAGGAGTCCACCACGAGAGGAGCCTGCTCCGCTGAGGTAGCAGCAAAAAAATTAATTTCAAATTAAATTTATGGCGCCGTCAGGAAAGGAAAGCGTGAACCGCAACCAAGTGATTTATAACTGAGGGAGCCTGAAGATGGACCACGCAGGCAGGCAGGAAGGCGGCTATAAAATGTGTCCAAATGAGTTTTTCAATGTGGCAGCAGCAGAAGCTGCAGCAGCAGCGACCGCGGCGGTGGCGGCCGTTTCGATGTTTTGTGGTCAGTTTGTTGTCTCTTTCGGTTGCTCTTAATCGTTTTGGAATTGCTTTATTAATAGAACAATTGTCGGAATTAAAGGCCACAGCCGTGGATAGCTTCGGCTTTTTGTCATCAACGCCCCGAAATGCGGAAGGGCCAAGGAGAGCTTGAATGGAGGGGGCATACGATTCGCGGGGCATATTAGTTTGAATGGGAAGTCAGTTGAAGGCAAAATGAGTTTAAACAAAGTGTAAAGAAATTTATCATTTTCTACATAACTCTCTGTTCAAAGCTTTAACTTGACTAATATTGTTGAAGGCCTGGAACGACCTGTGCATTAGCTTCGTATGTTTAGTTTTAATTTTTCAAACGACCCGAACCTTAACTCTTCAGTTTAAAGGTCTACAGGTTTTTGAGGGTCAAACTTGGTAAAAAAAAAAAATTCCAAACGGACTTTAATCAATCCGAAACGGTAATGAAAACAGCTTAATCTCGGATATTCGTAACTTAATCCTAAAGAAGGACTGCTTCTGGCATTTTCGAGATTAAAAAAGGGGGGTTCAGAATAGGCACAATCAAATTGTATTGGAAATCGATACTCTCCTCTCCACAAGCGCTGGATATTCTTTTTGCGCTCCCCCTTATTCCACGACTTAAAAAAAAATACATCAGTTTCGGTTATAATTGAGTCTTCTGAAATACAAAGAAATACACAGAACAAAATATAAACATTTTTATTGTCAACTTTTGAGGTTCTTGTCTTGAAATCGAACTGGACTTATGCACTAATCATCCTAACATATGAAGTTTTAAGATCGTGTTTGTCAATGTACCTCCCAAATCCGATTTCCTTTAGTTCATTTCCAACTAAAAGCTAAATAATGCTGCTGAAATAGTCCGAATTGATAACCACTTCAAAAATTGAATAAAAATTTTTTGAGATGTAAACAATATCTTAATTAGGACTCATTTCTTCGAGAGCGACGAATACTTTGCATACCTATAATGACCCTCATATATAGAAGAGCTAACAGAAAATCAATCATCAAATACATATTAACATAAACGTAAAATACAAGTAGATTTTAATAACAAAGCACGTAATATATATAATCGAAAACGAAACGATAGAATATCTGACGTATTTAAAAATATATTTAACTAACCCCTGCAATCGTGGATGAATGCGCGATTCCTACTTTTATTACACAAAATAATTTGGACAAAGCAACCATCGTATTTATATGAAAAATTAAACTTTAGGGTTTCAAGGAGAACAAACAATATTGTGTGCCAAAAGTACAGACATTTCTGAAAAACTATTTTTTCATCCAAACTGTTTGCCGTTGGAATCGATTACCTTACGACATAAAGACAATTCGAAATGCTAATAGAAAATCACTTACGTTAGTTTTAAAAAGAAAGAAGTAATTTAACATATATGTAAATTTTAAATGCTGTCAGACATAAATGTTTAGAAGTAAGATAACATTTAAGTAGGAACTCTAAAATATTTAGTTTTAGAACTTTAACTAATGTGACTAGCGTCATAATTTAAAAGTATATTGCACTTGTAGCGTTAGGATGTTTAGAAAATAAAAGAAAGAAAGATACGAATAAAAGATTTGATACATCAACCTCAAACAAAGACAAACATATCAGCAACCAGATGAGAAACAAGTGCTGGTAGATCTCAAATGAGAATCAATAGTTTATTTTGCTCTTCCTTTAAGCAATGTTTTTCATATTAGTTTTTTTATTACAACCCCATTGAAAGAAGAAAATTAAATAATTTTAGTACATATCCTGAAAAGGGAAGAAATTGATTGAAATTTAAACAGAGCGCTAGATTGGAGGCTAGTTTTAAGAATACAAATTAAGATACTGTTAATTTGTTGGTAACTAATATTTTGTAAATTAAAAAAATCTTAACAATTTATAAGGTGCTCCTGTAACGACCTAGTCCTAAACTTCTTAGACTTCCCAGAAGCTAAAAGTCTACCGACTTAAGTTGGTTGGAATACTTTAATATATATACTTTTTTAATACTTTGCTTATTAAGGAAATTTTTTATAAAGTTAAGTGCTCCTTCAAAAAATTCAATTTCACAATTCATTTTGATTGTTTTCCATTCTAGATTTATATATTTAGCGCATTTAAATGACATTATTCTTACACTAATTTTTATCACAACAAAATTAAGAATCAAACCAGGCAAAACATCAAAAGTTGTGACAGCTGATTGTGCACAGAGTCGCTCACAATATTAGTCCTTTACAACCTAGTGAATACTATAATTATATAAAAAATGTTAACATCTCACATAAAATATACAATTCATATATATTTCTTAAAGGATGCTATTTTTTTTAGAAATCAAAATAATTATATATCAGTGGTGTCAAAAACTTATGCCCATAGGCATTTTACAGCTGCTTTATCTTTCGGAATTTAAGTTTCTTGTAGATCTTTACAAAACAAATACATTTCATGTGCATGATTATTTTGTCTTGTACACAACTTTTTTGAATTAGCAAAATTAACTAAGCTGAACCCGGATTTGAATCTGAACCTAGGTTCATCGACCTTATGAACCTGGACCGTGAACCTAAACCCAAAAAGTTAACAAAGAGGTTTGTAGTCCTGCTTTAAACCCCTCTACGTCGACGTTTGAAAATTTTTTGGGTATAAGTTTCAGGTTATTGACCTGAACCTTTATAATTCAGTTTAGTTGGATAAATCACAATCCGTTTATATGTGGAAAAATACGCGGTTACTTTTCGCGTATAAGTGCGTAAAAACAATAATTTACGAAAAATTTATCGTGTTATGTAACCCTGAATTATTTGGTAGCCGCGATAATTCGATGTTCTGGGGTCTGGCAACGCCGTTATCTTGAAGGTGTATTCTCCTGGCTTTGCACCATGCATATAATTTGTGGTTCCTTTCCTAATTAAGTGATCTTTTTGCTCTTTCTTTCACAAATAACACAGGGCAACAGTGTTTTTGGTGCAGCCCTATCTTTAACTGATTATATTAGTATGGAGTGCACTGAAAAAAAACTGCATCACCGGATTTGTTCTATCAGCTCTGGTTTACAAGATTAGGATTTCTAGTACATTTTGCCCTCACAAATTTCTTGTGGGCACATTAGCCACCGATTTCTGGATTTATTTGGCCTATTCGACAGAGCACATATCAATGCTTCTGTAAAAAATCAAACGAGCAATATTCGACCCTGCGAAAGGGTTGCTGAAGTAAAAGGCAGTCTATTTATGTTGTTATCAAAATTTTAGAGCACTCTGGCTAGGCGACCTAATTCCATATCAAAATTTTATTAAAAACGACCCATATCTAAGTTGCTTAGGTGCAAAATTTATACATTTTAGTTGAATGAATATGTAAAGTTGAAGCACATTGACAAATTTGTATTGCCATCAATCTCCAATTCCAAGCAGCAGGGTATTGCAAATGTCAGCTTAACCCCCAACTAACCTCCTCTTAGCATCAGCTTAACATCTTGACATGTTTTATGCTCTCCGCTGCTCACTTGAGCTTGCAACTCAGCATGACACCTTCTGATGCCCGGCCTGATGATTTAAGTGAATAATTACCACAAAAAACGAAATGAAATAAAAACAAAGCGAAATGATGTGCAGCAATGATGACCAGGCCGTTAAAAGGCCGTCAAGCTTAGGCCAACCAGGCCAAGACAGCAATTAGAACGGACGGAATCGGAATGGAAATGGACGAGCCGCGCTGAGGAGGACGGTGCATGGTGGATGACCGAGTGTTGCTTGCAACATATTTAACACTCCCTTTGTGTTCGATTAAGGCGAACTAGTAGGAGAAAAAACGGCGCAACGCAGGGCATGGACAGATGCGTCGACGCATTGTCGCCGGTTTTTCTGTTGGTGGTCATTTGCCTGCGGTGCCGCTTAAGTGATTTGTACCAACCGTCCGGCTAGAGGTGGAAGCGTGAAGGAAACTGGCAAATGCTTGGAAAATATTTGCTAGCCCCGTGTATCTGTGTATGGCATATCACTTCCTATGCCCGCACTCACGTTAGTTTTGCATCTCCATTCGGGGGGGACTTCATTACTGTGTATGACTCTGTCGTCCCAGCTCAAGCTGTACCTAAACTGGACACTCTCTGGGAAGTGCCAACTGTTTAATTGCGGAATAATTGTTTTGCACACATAACCTCGCACCGCACTCGCTTGGCATCGTTCCAAAATAAAAAAATACAAAACTAAGACCAGACCATAAAAAGCATATTAAGTGCGAATTAATGACCACAAAAGGTTTTTCTGCCTGCTCTCGCTTGCTCTGGAAAAAGATTACGCCACACGAGAGTCACCAGAGATTTGCTTTACAGCAGCCTGCAGCGGTGATTAAGATGGACTTGGCCACTTAAGTACAGTCATTTAATTAGTCTTTACATTTAATGCATTTGTATTACAATTTATTAGCACTGATGGCTACTCGTGATGATGGCGGAGGGGAGTTCCGATTTGTAAAATAGTTGAACTAGAAGAATATAAATGTCACGATTCAAAGAATGTTTTACGGAATTCGTCTTCTTTAAAATTTGAAAATTCCAGCAGTCTCGATGTAGAACCCTGCATTGGTGGGACAAACAAATTTTTTCAGTGTAGAATCGTATTGCACGCAGATCAAGTTTGTTTCAAACTTTAGCCACGCTCCCTCCCGCCTCCGCATTTTACATTTATATGTGAATCTATAATCTGAAAAATTTTCAGAAAGATCGGATAATATATGGCAGAGATATACAAATAATTTGAGAAAAAATAATATTTGATAAAATATCATATTAATCAGCCTAAATTAAATTGATGTTTGATCTTTTTTCCTGAAGATATTGGGAATCAGGCGGATCAGTCGTGCAATCCTATTGTAAGTGGCTGATTGTAGCTTTTTGTCTCGTGTAATGAGACTGCACGTTGCCATTGGCATACCGACAGTGTTAGGGATATACCAAGAAATTGATTGAAAAAAAACAGCGAGATTAAACAAATTTGAAACCACTAAGCACAGACCAAAGAACGAAAGCCGTGCACACCGCCACCGCCACCCCCCGCGATCCCGAGAGGACTTTACAACCCAAATCAATGCAAGAAGATAAAGAATTAGTTCCAGTAACAAAAAACGAGAAGGCAAAGCTAACTTCGACTGTACCGAAGTTTTAATACACTTGAAAAACTTTACTCCAACTGATTAACCCGGTACAATATTATAGGATATAGATATCAGATATTTAAAATTTAAAAATCATTAATAATAAAAATTTGATACCATAAAAAAAACTTTTCTTAGTAAAACACATTTTCCGACCGATCGGCCCTATGGCAGCTATATGATATAGTCATCCGATTTTGATAAATTTTTTCAAAATTATGTGAAAGCATATAAAACTAATATATACCACGATTGGGGACGCTACGATAGAAAACCAAAACGTTTTTCTCACTAGAAGTAGTTTTTTGACCGACCGTTTCTATGGCAGCTATATGCTATAGTGATCCGATTTTGATAATTTTTCCAGAATTATGTGGAAGTATATAAATCTAACATATAATATACTAACTCTACGATGGACAAAATTTTTTATTTATTTTAAAGTTTAAGGTTTAAAGTTTTTAGAATTTTTTTTTTGATTTTGGGGGAAAAAATAGGGGTGGGGGTGGGGATTGTTTTTTGGTGAATTTTCGGTACAAACTTCTGGGCAAAATTAATATACACTTTTCAAGTGTATAAAAAAAATTAACCCTACTTTAAGATTCTAATTCAAAGTACCCTTTTAGTACCTATATCTTTACCTTTTTCTTACCTAGATATATTATTTTAAAATTTACCTTGTTCTTTACCTAGGTTAGAAAAATTAGCACCTTTTCAACCACTGTCTAGCGAGTTCGTCACTTTTTCAATTTTTCTCTTAGACCCTGTGCCCAAAATAGGGTGTACTTAGACTGATTTGTTATCTATTGAAGAGATTTGCGGCAGTGATGCCAAGTTGGACGGTGATGAGTAAAGGGCTTTTATGGTGGCTTAACTGTCGAAGAAAATGCTTATCGGTCTAAACGAGTGAGGTGAGTATTGTGCACAAAGGCTTAGGGCTTCCTTTCCTCCTGAAAGATATTACAGTGTTCCAGAAGTCTGAAGGAAAAACCGACGGCGAGCTTTTCGGAGTACTGATTGTGCATCATTGTTTCGAGTCTCTCGTGAGTACAGCATAAAGGGAAGCTACTCTATAACACTATATAGACTACATCTATGGAATGGAATGGAAAGTAAGAATCTAGAGCATCACCGTGATTAGTGCGAAATGCCCTAGTTATGCATATTTCGGATAAGATATTGTGCTGTCTTTTCCAGGGCTGGCAACCATGCTGATATTCCGAGCAGCAGGACTGGTCGTCTAATTGCAGTGTAAGTCCATCTTACTAAGTTTAGGGTCATAACAAATTTAAGTTCGATGGATTTCCCACATGCAAACAAGAAGAGAGATGTTTTCCCTTACCACTAGTCGGGGTTTAGGTTTCAGTTAAGCTTCCTGTCTTGCGTGAGGCCTAGATAGCTGGTGGTACTTTTCCTTGCCCAAGTCGTCAGGGTTTCGAGGGATATTGTCTTGCGATCGCATAGCGATTGAGGGAATTTCCCCAAAATAACAATGTCATTGTCATACGCTTACGGAATCACGATGCAGCCATCTCCATTTATTGATAGAAGTGTCGAGAGTACATATCCTGGTTGATTAACACTTTTACTGACGAATCTGCTGCATGTCGACGACCCCATTGATGCCTTGACTGTCCTACACATTAGTAGCTAAACAACAAGGCATACTGTCAGAGAGTCGAGCCTCAGACTTGTCAGCGCTTCGGTAATAACAGATGTCATAATAGCTAATTGCAATTATCTGCTCAATGGACCCAATAATTCTGAAAGATTTAATATTTTTTAAAGAAAATTACTTAAGAAAAATCTGAATCCATATCAAAACGGAATTCTATAATCCCAACACCTGCTATTAGTATACACTTAAAAAAAAAATTGAATAATTGCTCTTTCGATGCAAATGCAATGGCGTTACTCTTTTGATGGTTCAAAAATGTGCTCTAATTTTTCACCTAACGTTTTTTTTCCATTTCAGTCATTTCCTAAACCGAAACTATCGGCAAGTTCCATAAAAACCTTATCTAAAACATGTAAATATTTAAAACAATTGAGACAAAATCTTTGTGGTCTTGTGATCTCTTTTTCCCCCCATAAATGCATATTTATTCAAAGCAGACTTGTTTCCATTTCGTAAACGAAATCAATTCCAATCCACTCTTTCGATTCAAACGCGAGCTTGTTTATTTTTTCTATAACAAATTCTTGCATTAATTTCAAATCAATTTTCTTCACAGCTTTTTGGGTCTTATCTAGCTGCCCTAGAGATGGAGAGAGGGAGAGAGAACGAGACTCGAACTCCCATAGTTTCTTAGACAAAAGAACTTCATTGTTTCATCGCGACTGTAAAAAAGATTTATACGTCCAAGTGAAATCATTTATCATGCTTAATTAAAATTGAAATGTTTAGCTGGCTGACTTCTTTTCCATTCTAGGAGAAGATTTTCTTTACCTTCTTCGGTTGGTATTATTAGTTGACACATTGTTACACAAAATGCATTTAACCGGTTTCCCAACTTTAAATTCCAGTCTCCAGCGTTTATTGTCTGTCGATCCGTATTTAGTTGAGCGTGTCCAATGCAAAGCGGCCGTTTATCTTTTAATTGTAACAGTCCGAGTCATAAATCCTGTTTTTGAAAACTGGTGACAATATTTATTAATGATATCATCCCAGATTTGCATGATAAAAGGACAAAGGCGAATTGAGAAAGAAATTTAACCAAAAATCGTGAACCAATGTTGTTTGATTCATTGTTCTCACAGTAGCTGTAAAGAAGGTGTACTCAATTTTGGACTAAGCTGTCGACGCATTGGTAAATTTAGTTAAATGTTGGAATTTACGGGGTTTGAGTTTTTGGGGTAAGAATTACTTATAGTTCAACAGTTGGAGGCGGCCGAAACATTTGAAAAGAAAAAGCCTTAAGTCACGGTCGCCATGCAATATGAAAAAAGCTTAATTGCGGTAAGCTTATAGTTGAAGCTGTATTGAAGTTAAACCAAAGCCTACACAATAATTGTCCGAATTGACGTACGGAATGTTCCATCCAAACGAATCAATCATTCCATTTCATTGAATTTAATTCCACATAATTATTTGCCATGCCTCATTAAAACAAACAGAGCAAAATCTAGATTTCTCATGCGGTTTAATTCATAGAAATTTGTCAGCGAAAAATCACACACTCATATGAGTATTATTTAACTAATTATTCATTGCCCCCATTCAGTTGTGTTGCCTTTTGTATCGGATTCGATTGCTGCTCCCTCATAATAGAACTCTATAATATTTGCACATTGATTGTTGTTGTTGTTATTGTAAAAGGTGTGGTACAGTCAGTCAAGCTACAGTTATTACTAAGTCTCACTCGCCCGTTGCCAAGTTAAAGTTCAATGATGTCATTACCATCGACTAATTCACACCTCAAGTGAATACTAGGCAATACTTTGCACTGAGTTACGCCGATTGAAATCACAAATTTAGCATTTTGAGATAAATAACTTTATTTGCCCAAAATGAAATTGTTGTACGCCCACAAAAGGGGGAGAATCGAAACGGAGGAGCAGGAGGAGAAACAAAAAAAAAATCAGAAATAATAATGTCGACCACCTGCGGCGTTTTAGAATTTAGTTAATTGATTGCATTTAAACGAATTTTGTTGTTTATGGCTTGATGGCTTTTTGGTAGCGCAGCGAGTTTTTTGTACTCTATGCGAAAGGTATGATATATAAGATTAAAAAAAGTCACATTTCGACTTAAGATCTAAAGATTTAAGAAATAAAAACTAATATAAATAATCAATTAATTAATCAAAAAAAATAATATGAGCTACAATATTTGTCTTAACTTACTTCGAGCTTTATATTTGAAATCAGAACAAGTTGAGTCACGGTCGCCATGTGATATGAAAAAGGTTTAATTTTGGTATAAAAGCAGGTTGATGATATTTTAAATTTTAAGTGCTTCATTCTAGCCAACTTAAGATAAAAATTTATATTTTTTCATTAAACAGCGGACAGCAAGTTGTCTGTATAGCCATTTCAGGGATCTTTCCTAAAAACTAAAATTTGTATTTTCCCACAATTATTAACAAAGTGTATACATATTGCGGCTTGCCCAAGTCCCTACTTCGTTTTTGATTGGTTTCATCAAAAAACGGCAATAAGCTTCTTGATTTGTTCATCCATAAAATATGAGTTCTAGCTAAACACAAAAAAATAAAGTTTCTCGCCTCAGTCTTTTGTTTTATAATCATTTTTGTTTGGTATCATAAATGTCAACGAATTCTCAAGTTTTCGAAGAATACCAATCAGTACCACCAAATGTGAAAATCAGTTTAACAAAACTTAAAAAAAAAAACCCTTCAATTGTTTTCAAAGTTTTTTAGCTTCTCTTTTGTGTGTTGTGTGTGTTATTGTCTGTTGTGTTGCCATTAGAAATTAACACCTGACCGAAAGTTAATTTAAATCAATGCGCAATGTCTTGAAGCGGCAAACTCAACTCGTGCGTGGCTGAAACAAATGCCAAATATGACCCCTTAACCCTCCGACGAGCCCCCCGTGTCCACTTGTGAGCCTTGTTTGTTGGGCTCCAAAAAGTGTTAAGTATGCCCGTTGCTGACTTCACTGTGTTTGCTTAGGCCTTCAACTAGCCTGGCGAATGCTTTTTTTGTTTCTTTTTAATTATGTTAAGTAAATGTTGTTGATAGTTTCATTTAGCAGTGAAGTGAAAAGCTTTTTCCTTCCCTCCAAATTTGGGTGGTCCGTTTCACACGCCTCGCATTTAATTCCCATGATCCATCATCGAGGTGACCTCAAACAAACATTCAATCATTGTTGCGGCTCTTACACCACCCACAAAATAACGTTCGGCCATCTGCAACCTCAGCAAACGGCAACAACAATCGCAAAAGCATGTAAGGCCAATCAACAACAAAAATCTTGGTCAATGGCTATAATTGCCCTCCCTGGCCCAGACGCAAATCCAAAAGTGTTAATGTTTTCGATTTGGAATTTTTCTGCAACAAACAATAAAAACGTGATTAAAGATGCCATGCTGAAGCAATTGTCGATCAATGAGTGGGTGGCAAAGAGTATATTAGGCTCTTCAGGAAATATCAAATAAGACTAGAATTTTGTTAGGAAGTTAAAGAAACAATTTACGCCGTTAATTAAAATATATAATTGAATCTATGTAAAAAAAGAGTTTGTTTTGATTCACTGATTGATGTACCACATGAATCAATCAAATAAAATACAATTATATTTTCAAATCGGTGCAAAAATAAAAAAATTAGGACAATTTAGGTAGTGGCATATTTCAATAAAATCGGGAAAAGAGTTTATTAATAATACCTCTATAACTGGCCAATCCATAAAACTAAAAAAAAACATTTTATTTCCGATTTCAGCGTTCGAGGGCTTTTGCTTAAAGAAAATTAAATGTTCTTTGATGATCCATTAAAAAACATTTTCATGTTAGTATCTTAATGAATTTACAAGCACTTTATCTCCGATAAATCTTTAAAATAAGCAACAAAAAAAAATTGTTTCATTTATATACATTTATGCTCATTGAATAATCACAACTTATCCTAAATATCACATTTTTTCTGAGTTAGAAGTATTTGACAAAGTTGTTCGCATGTAATTATTTTTAGAACTTCCAATTTGGAGCAAAATCAATAAAAGTTAGGAGAATTTAAGAGTGTCCTTTTAAAAAAAATTCGGACATATCGATAAAAATCTCGCTAACTAGTCGATAGAGTTTTTTCGTGGCTATTTTCGAGTTTAGTCGCCCAAATACTTTATTAAAGTTGGTTTGGTCCATTGGGGAAAAATCGACTTCCATTTTTTCGAGCTAGAAAGCTAAGTTTTAGACAGTAGTTTCCAATTGTGTGAAATGAAAAATGAGGATTTTGAAAAATTCCGACCCTGATGTCGAAAAATGGGGGTTGAAAGTCCAACTTTGTTTTTCATCTTAAAATCTCTCGGGGAGTACAAAATACTATCAAGTACTAATGGCACAGTAGCAACGCACGCTAGGTTATACCTGCTTAAATAAAGATATTGTACAAATTATTTGCAAGGTGTGTCCCACAGAACATAGAACATTTTTAAAAGAAACGCCTAATCTGATTGTTTCTGCAAGAGAAAACGGTTCGGTTCATTTTAAGATGTAAGTTTAATGACGTTTAACCGCCTACCTTAAATCAGGGCTGCAAACCGGTCCGGAACCGAACCCTTCAGAACCGGTTCGGTTCAGGTTCTGGTGATCCCTGAACCGAACCGGGAACCGAACCCCATTAGAAATAATCACTAGAACCCGAACCCGAACCTAACCCTGTCTTCTTATTGATAAGGTTCGGTTCTAAAAATAAATTGGCAAGCATCGAATTTTTTTTTTGCACGTTGATGGTAAAATGTATTTCATTATTATGAAGAAATATGTATCCATTCATATGCCCATGTATGGAGGGCGACACTTTTCCCATCCGTAACAAAATACTGGACAAAATAACACAACCTCAAGCAAGGCAATTCAATTTGCATCTGAAACCGTATTTCTGTGTATTATTTTGATACTATGGCACTGTGAATACAAGGGAAAGTTGCACTTTATTTAAATTTCTTCATTTTGTTAACCAAATCACAAATAAAGTTATTTTAGCATTTCACTCTCACAATATGCCAGTCAAAGCCGTGCTGTGGCGGTTTCATTTGTAGAAAAAATAATTCTGACTGAATTCTCGGAATTCTCTCGTGTTCAGCCACACTATAAGTTAGGGATGAGACAACCCGGCGAGTCTGTGATTAAGTCACAGTCACTGGCAATCATCAAATCACACAGTGACTGCATATTTGAAGTAACAGTGTGATTTGATGACTGCCAGTCACTGTGACTTAATCACAGCTACGCCGATATGGTCAATCACAGTTACTAAATCACGGGTACGCAGATAAAGCTCATCTCTTATTTTTAGGCCAAAAGTGGCCGTGTTTTTTGCAGGTTTCAAAGCGACAAAAATCACATCAGATTCAGCAATTCCACTACTGTGAAGGAGAAATGACTTTCGCTGTGAGTGCAAGTTGGCAGAATCGCTTAACTCTTCAAAGCATACATACAATCAATCAATCAAGACATATCACTTATGTGCTTGATTTCCAAGCCATCTGGCAGCAGATTATAAGGCATCTCGTCTTCAAATTCTATTTAAATGACTTATTATGTAATTAAATATATAAAATGCTATCTGGAACCCGAACCCGAACCGGAACCCGGTTCTCAATTTGAAGGGAACCGGTTGTGGAACCGAACCCCCAGAGTAGGGTAAGGGTTCGAACCCCGAACCGAACCCCTGTCAAAATAAGAGGGGTTTGCAGCCCTGCCTTAAATAAAATTATTTAAAAATTTTGTAATTTGAATCATTTCTTCTTTTAAAAAGGACTATTTGGTTGCATCGGTGCCGGAACTGTTCTAGAGTTTACAGAGCAAATGATTCTGTACGTTTTCTGCCATTTCTCCATGTCCTTTTATAATTTCTGTTTGAAATGGAATTAAGATAGTGTTGGTCATATATTCAAGTCGAATTTCTTTACCTCGATCCAAATTTTCATTCCCTATTTAGCATTTAAAAAAATTTGTAGGTGTTCTTTTCGTCTTAAAAATAGTCTTACTCCTTCTTATGCGGGGCTATCAGACGATTCGGATACCATGATTCTAATATATAAACACCTTATTTGAGGTGCTAGGGGTATTTGTTGCATCCCTGCTCGACAATATAATCGTGGAACTAATGGAAGGATTCCTACATATCTGATTTTATTATATAAGAACATTAATATTAAGATTTTAATGCTTTTTGAGCATAATGCTCAGTATCCACTTTAACAAAACTGCTGCCATAACAAAAATCTAGTTATAAAAATTTGACACAAATATTTTGTTTGTTTTTATACACTTGAAAAGTGTAAATTAATTTTGCCCAGAAGTTTGTAACGCATAGAAATATTCATTTCCGACCCAATAAACTATATATATTCTTGATCAGGACGACGAGCTGAGTTCATTTCCGCTTGTCCGTCCGTCCGTCTGTCTGTCTGTTTCTACGCGAACTAGTCCCTCAGTTTGAAAGCTATCGAGCTGAAATTTTGCACTGAGTCTTCTTTTTACTGCACGCAACTAATATGTCGGAACCGGCCGGATCGGTTGACTATATCTAATAGCTGCCATAGGAACGATCGGTTGAAAAATAAGTCTTTGTGAGACAATCGTAGTATATATTAGTTTTATATGTTTCCACACAATTCGGAAAAAATTTATCAAAATCGGATGACTATAGCATATAGCTGCCATATAAACGGTCGGTCAAAAAACTACTTCTAGTGAGAAAAACTTTTTTGTTTTCTATTGTAGCGTCCCCAATCTTGGTATATTTAAGTTTTATATGCTTTCACATCATTTTGAAAAAAATTATCAAAATCGGACGACTATAGCATATAGCTGTCATAGGACCGATCGGTCGGAAAATGTGATTTACTAAGAAAAGTTTTTTTTTATGGTATCAAATTTTATTATCTATGATTTAAAAATTTTAAATATTTGATATCTATATCCTATATATATTTTACCGGTTAAATCAGTTGGAGTAAACTTTTTCAAGTGTATTAAAAACTTCGCCACAGTCGAAGTTAGCTTTGCCTTCTCGTTTTTTCATATGGAGATTTTTCAAGAATATAAAATTCAAAATTTTATATGAGATTAAATAATTTTAAGAAATTCGGAGTCGGAATGGAAAGCGTGAAACACTGAACCTAACCGAAACCGTGTTTTACTAAGAAAAGTTTTTTTATGAAATCAAATTTTTATTATTAATGATTTAAAAATTTAAAATATCTGATATCTATATCCTATATATATTTCGGGTCGTGATGATTTGGATCTCTTTCTGCCCTCTATTAGAAAATGATTTAATGTTCAAACTTTCAAGACTCTCGCAGCTAAATCTTTAAGTGTCGATATTCTGTTAATCATTTGTGTATATACAAAAATATTAATTTTATGCTGATGAGTTGTCTGCCAGGCAACTTAATCTATTTTCTAGTAAAATTCAATTCAAAACTTGTTTACTGCCCCAATGCAGGTTTTTGCCTAGTCGATCATTTTATATGCTCTGCTCATTATTTGCTAGTTATTGAATCGAATCACAAATGGATGGCCTGCCTGCTATTGCAAATCGCTTTTGATTTTGCTTAACTTAATGTGGGAAAATGCCAATTGAAGCTCCGCTTCGTACAGATGCCCCATAGCTAACATACCTGCCGATGTATTGTGTTGTGTGCAGTGTGCTTGAAACCTTCTGGGCGTATTGACTATTAAAATCAAAGTATCTGAGATGCATATAATTACAATTTACAAATGTTCAAGCATTTTTTTATGCTTCATTTCCTGTGTGGTTGGGCAGCAACATAAAAGCTCTTCGTTGCATATTAATTAATTTTTCTGTAAAGGGCGCAAAGTGCATGGCGGCCATACGAAATGTGCATTTAATTGACAAAAAGTACAGAAACAAATTAACATATTTTGATTTCAATATTTTCATTAAGAGATGTTTACAGTTAGCCCGCAAAGAGCTTTATTCCGCTGACACATGTCCAAAAGTCGGCACAGTTGAATAACTTTTCGATTTTGATGAATGCCTTTGAACAAGTTCTGCATAAATATTCGAATGAAAAAAGAACAAGTTTCTATAGAAGTTCCATTTGTTCTGGCCTGCCTGTCAATTATCGTTTGGCAGATGCATCAGTTTTGCATCATAACGTGACTTTATGAAGTGGTAATAAAGCCATTAGGTCTTGGTAATGCGGTTTTCAAGTCAATTTCGGGGGGCTTGGTCTTGGCCCATAATTTGTAATATTTACGACAGGAAATTGCGCTTTGCATAAGAAATTTTTTGTAATTTAGTATTTTGTTTCTTTCCAATATTTCAAAGTATTTCTATTGGAAACGTTTTATGGCTTTTGAATTTTGCCTGAGTTTGGGAGACATGGGAAGTGATAGATTTATGCGAGAGCGTGATGAGGTTTTGAAGCTTTTAATATATTTTAGAAAGCAGACAAACAGAAAAAACAATTATAATAATTTCCACACAAGCTTCACACGACTTAGAATTACAGCAAAACGATAATGGAAACTCTTTCAACTTTTAGACATAATTTTGGAAAGTTTTCGAAAAAATTGAAAAAAGTATTTCTTTATGAAGAACTTCATGCGAGCTAAGTTGGCGCAACATTTTCTAGGTCCTTGTTTTTAAGACCTTTCCAAATTTTAAACATTTTTGATGTAAGTATGTTCTCTTGGACATTTTTTGAAGGAATCTATAACACCATTGAAAGAATTTTTATTTGATAAAGTTTCCGTCTTTTCAATTAGACTTAAGCTAAGTTCACACAGTTAAAAATGTTCCCCAACTTTTGTTGAAAATTTGTGTAAATAACTATTAGCTTAGACTTTGCAAGACTTAAAGCTATATTTCCACATGCAAATAATCCATTTAGGCCTATTTTTCAAAATTTTCATCAAAATAAGGGGCAAATTATTTGCCTGTGTGAATTTAGCTTGAAAGACACTCATAGTTAAATTTTGAATAATCTTATTAAGAGTTTCTTTAGTTTGTAAAATTACCTGTTAATGTGAACCGAGCCTTTTTATTAATAAATGGTTCAGTTCATGGTCCGATTCGTGCAATTCAAAAAACCCGAACCGAACCGGTTCCTAGGATTTCGGTTTCGAAATGGCTTGCAGCTTTGTTTTAAATATTCGTATTATATCCTTCCTTATTCTTATCTATCTTTCTTATGTTTCATGTACCCATTACCTGCCAAAGTTTGTAACTAACAAAAACTTTTAGTCGGAGCGCAACACAATCTGTGTGATGTGCGGCCCATCACCGCTGCGGCCGACTATATATTTTAGCTATAGCGCTAAGAATTTTATATGCATTCAAACATGTCTGTAAAATTTGGTCAAATCGGTGAGAAACCTTTTTTTTGACAGTGGCTTGCTCAACTTTAGAAGTACAGTATCAGATTCTCAATTATTTTGTAATTTAAAAATCTGGCATATATATCCCAAGGTAAGGTCAGTTAGATTGAGCTTTTGCAAGTGTATTAAAACTTGAGCAAAAAAATTAGCGATTCCACTCAGTTTATTCCGATAAAACTAAGGAAGTGCGCAATACAATGGGGATAAATAGCTACTGTTTCTAAAATTGACAAATCAGTTGACAAATTGTTTCCGGCGACGAGTTAAATGCAGGAACGGAAACAGTTAAAACTTATATTATAAAAGTCCGCATTTAAAGGTTATGTTTAGAGTTTAATTTTACTACACTCAGAAAAAAATCCGTTCTAAATGTACCCGAAAACAGTGATTTTGGTTCTCAGTAGTAGGGTAAGTCTGTCTTTTCTAATACTGAGAACGGTGGTCTAAAGGTAAGAACGCTTTTATTGAGACCGGACATTTCGTGTTCAAGAATCGTCCCGCACCACACTTTTTCTTCACTTGTAACCCCCCTTTATCTGAATCAAGTCACGTTTTTGTATACAACAGGCGTCTTAGACAGTTCCACCACCGTACCAAGTTAACATTTTGTGCCTAAGCTCAGTGTTAAAGAGAGTCGGTAATTTTCCATTTTATGAACGTATTTTCTTAGTTCGTTCTTCGGTTTACTTTATAGAACGTGGGCTTATTTCAAGAACGGAAAAAATAAGAGTGGATTGGGTATAAGAGTAAAAAATTTGTGGTGCCTTTTAGAATTTTTTATTTTTTAACTCTGCAGACAACAGTTATTCAAGACTTTTATTTTTTGACTCCGAGAATAACAGTTATTAAAGACTTTTATTATTTTACTAAGTAAATAACAGTTGTAGAAAGAATTTTATGAAAAACTCAATAAATAACAGTTACTCAGTCTTTTGTTTTGTTATTCAAACCTAACAATTATTAAAGACTTTTATTTTATTATTTTATTACTCAGAAAGTATAAATAGACTTATATTATAAAACTTGGTAAATCAAACTCAATCTAAAACTTATTATTTTTAATCTCAAAATAAAAGTGTTTTTTTATAAATAGCAGGTAATGATAAGGTAAATTCAATGAATCATTCACGCAGAGTGAAAAAAAAACGCTATAGCCACAATAAATGAAAAGACTTCAATATTGTTATTTATAAATACCAGTTTTTTAATAAGTCTTATTTACTGAATTTTATTTAAAAAAAACGGCATTTGATAACATTTATTTTTTGATTGATAAAATTAAAAGTCTTTAATAATTGTTATGATCTGAGTAATAAAACAAAAGGCTTTGGTAACTGTTATTTATTGACTTTTTCATAAAAGTCTTGACAAAACTGTTATAAATGTGTTTTATTCTAAAAGTCTTCAAATAACCATTAATAACTGTGTTATTAAATAAAAGTCTTAAATAACTGCTATTCAATAAGTATAAAAATTTTGGTAAAAAAAAAACAACTCTAATTTTTGACCATAACATTATAAATCCTCCAAAAATGTTTATTGTGGATATCGATGGCGGAGAGCAAAACGAAATTTTTTTGTGTATTTAGATTAATTAAATCACATGAGCTTCATTGTTTTCTTTCTATAACAGTTTTTTAAAAATAACTGTTATATTCCGTCCTTGGTTTAATATCTCGAGTCAATTGTCTGGCTCATCAATATCTGTAAATATCGTCGATTCTTGACTACGAATCTTTGTCAGAATTTCCTGAAAATGTCACGTTGACTTAAGTTGTTCACTATCGTGTTTTAGTAAGCTAAAAATCATCCGTTCCGATAGTATTTTGTCCTATCATAATTCCTAGATAATAGAATCATTTCGACTCATGAGATTAACACTTTTTTTTTGAAAATAAACAAAACACGCAATACAATCAGCTCAAAGTATGATCAAGTAGAGAATCACGGGGATGATTAATTAATCAATTTTTGAAGATTTTATTTAAAAACTAAGATTCCTGCTGGTCTGTATTGTTTTATGATAAAGTTCCGCTTTGCCAGTTTTGTTTTCTTCTATTTTTTGTCTCTATAATTCTTAACTGTCTGTCTTCTTTTGGTTCTATAATGAAATTCTTTTATGTCGTAAGATATAGTTTGAAAACGGATTCTTAAAATAAATTATATAAAATCCCAAAATTTTCCAATTTCCCGGCAGTATTTCTTTTCACTTACGAAATTCCAACCTAATGGTTTTCCACATAGATGTGCATTTCTGTTGGTTGTGGAATTTGTAAAAATGTACTGTGATTACCCCAATCTTAAACTAACTTGTCATTTCTTATGAAGCTCTCATATTGAACTATGATACATCAGCAAACCTCATGAGGTGGTGCACCGCTTGTTCCGGCATCAAGTAAACAAAAATTTAACATTAATCAACTATAAAATTGTACTTTTTTTTGTGCTTAAATTAATTTTTTGCATAAATCCCATTAAAATGTCTGTGGTTTTTGCGAAAACCGTGTCTAACAAGATCAAGATAAGAGCGCACACATGATTAGTTAATTTCTAATGAAAAATCTGTTGAGATCTCAAAAACGGAAGTTACACAAATTGAACGTAATAACTTAATCATTAGCATTGAATGGGCAAAGCAAAGTTCAAGACAATGCATTTATGTACGTGTATGAGTGTGCTTCCCTAGAGAGACCTCCCAGTGTACCCAGCGGTTCGGCTGGCCGCTGTTTGAAGTTGAACGGGAACAGTTATGTCAGCAACAGCAACTGCAACTGCAACTGTTTGTCCAACCCAAACCGAATGACCAACACTTTTAATGATCATAGAGTACTATATGGCTTAGACCGGGGGATTATCCGTATTTGTTCACCATTAGTATTTGTTATTATTGTTATTACTATGTATTTGAATTGCTCAAGAAGAGGCAGGGACTGGGGCTGCACACTGCGGCGGCAGCTGCCTGCTTAAAAATTAGCCAAACTCTAACTGGCAGACAAATGCACTTTGTTCTTAGGCCCAATCCACCTCAACCAGAAGTTGAAAGCGAGCCGCCACTCTTCGGGGTGTTTGCCTCCTTTTAGGAGTTGGGAACGCGTCATTGTTGTTTACACAATTATTAGGACAACAAGCCGCCGCCGATCGACACCAGCAACGGCACCAAGTCCACTGGACTGCACCGGACCGGACTGGACTAGACTGAACGATGCTGTTTATCTTAGACAGCCACTGGCTGGTTAAATAGCTCCAAAATGCCGACTTTGATTTCCAAGTTCTTGCCTACCATGGAAAAGGAATAGGATAAGGGGTATATGAGTGTGGACCACAAGTTGGTAAGAAAAGTAGGCAAAGACTTTATCTGTTAATGTATGTATCATTCCTTTCTTATTATCCATTTCTTTAAAAGTTTGATAGAAAGACATATATTTTGCTTTATAAGCTCAGTTGTCACACTAGTTTTAAGATATTTAATTATCTCAAGCAGGGTGTCAAACCGGTACCCGAACCGGAACCGTATACCGAAAAGAACCGATTAAAACTCGGAACCAGAACCATAACCGGAACCGATATTTTGCATTTTTTGAGAACCGGTATTTCGGAACCTTTATTTTTGGAACCGAAATGACCGAAAATAACCGAAAGATTGTACCGGTACAGTTTTGGTTTTGATTTTTTCTTCAGTTTTATTGCTTCAATCAGGGATTTCTTCATAGTATAACGCTTACAACATTAAGGAAATGTACTTAACCCTTCTGTTAGGGTAGCAAAAACTTACAAATGTTAGATTAAGGGACCATCTGGTTTATACTGAAATTTTACAGTGGGTTTACAGTGGGTTTACAGTGGGTTTACAGTGGGTTTACAGTGGGTTTACAGAGGACTTACAGTGGGTTTACAGTGGGTTTACAGTGGGCTTACAGTGGGTATTCAGTGGGTTTACAGTGGGTTTACAGTGGGGTTACAGTTTTGATTTAACAGTGGGCTTACAGTGGGCTTACAGTGGGTTTACAGTGGGGTTACAATTTTGATTTAACAGTGGTCTCATTGTGAGTTAACAGCGGGCTTTAAGCGGATTTACAGTGTCTTAATAGTTAGCATTTAGTTAACACTTGATTGACAGTATTAAGGATACCGCTTAGGGAAGCATTAGGGAAGCACTGGGTTAATCAAGGTGATATCAATATTGCTAAAGTCTAGCTGAGCTTCACGGCACTCTCTTGGCATGCCATAGTTTTCAGCCCAAGAAAGTGGAACCTACAATTTAACGCGCGAACGAATAACATTGTTAATCATTTTCGTGGCTTTTTACTTAACAGCTGACGCCAGTACATGGTGAAGGTGACGGCTGTTTAAAAAGCCAACACTCTACCACTTCGTATCAAACCTTTTTCCATATCTAATTAAAACAATCTAAAGGGTATTTCCTCTTCGTCTCTTTTAAATTTCCTCATTCCGTCTGTACTTTTTGGTCTCAGCTCCTTACAAACAGACTCCTGTTATTGTTCTGTCACGTAATGAGCAGGCAATTTAGCACCTGCCTGAATAGAAGGCACGTCTATTAAATGGATAACCATTGCTTATCCTCATTTCACTCTGCTGCTGCTGCTGTTGTGGTTGTTATTGTTTATCCAAATGTGATGAAAGAATAACAAATTTGGAAATTGAAAAATTTGATTTATTTGCACAAAACTCGTAATGTCATAAATTGTTTGACATAACCAAAGACCAACTCACGACTTATCCTCCTCCATCCAACCGCTCGCTGGCTAATTGTGTATGCTAATGCCATGCAATTGTGTCAGACTCGTCCTGGTCCCTGGAACTGAAACGTGAAGGTTCAGAGTACTTGAAGCGAAATACAAAATGTATAAGTTATTTAACATGCAGAGCTTAAGGAGCAGCAGGAGTCGGAGGAGCAGCAGGCACACGTATGTAGGTAGGCAACCCCAGTTGCTTGCCAAGTCAGAGGTCCGAGCTGGGAGTCGGGCAAACTGGAACATGACCGATATTAAGCGGCTAACAGTTATACGAATCAATGAAAACGTTCAAAACGGTTCAGCCCCAGCGATTAATGCCGAATGCACATTTAATGCACATATTTGCCTTGTCGTGACGTACGTGCCCAGCTGAGTTACAAACTCCAGTTATGACTCTGTGTCTGTGTCTGTGATGTCATGTCAGAAGGTGATATAACATGGCTGCAGTTATTAAGATCGAAAAACTAACAACCGGACAGAAGCTGGCATTACTTTGCTGATTGAGAGGTTCTAGTTACGCATCAATAGTTATTGATAATATACGAGCATGCCCAAGGAACTCTCCGCTCACCTCACGATTAAGCAGTTTTATTTGCTTCTGCTCAATTTACATTTGCTTGGAGCAGCCATTCGCAGATATTCCAGTAGCAAATTGTTGCGTGCGGGCCACATTTACCACAGACAATACTCGTACATACATAAGTATCTTTCTATCTTTAGACTTGGAACTGCCACCTGCCCATTCTTCGAGCGGGGGATCTTCGAGCATCAATTGTCTTTCTCTCTCCACGAAGTTGTTGTCTTCGTTGTTGTCGTCGTCGTCGTCGTCGCAAAATACTCAAATTAAATTCCAATTCATTGAGGGGCACACACAACAACAAACCAAATAAAAAGAACAAAAAAAAGAAAAAGTAGCCTTTTGAGAATTGCAATGCGCCCATGCTCAAGATTAACATAAAACAAATTATTCCAACGTGACTTAGCCATAAATGAATGAAACGAAGAAGCCTGTAAAATACTTCCAGTTGGATTGGATTGGATTGGAGAATTGGTTTTTGAAGAACATTTTAAACCAAACCTAAACATAGCTTCGTATGAAGGCCTTGGAATAAGTCAAGCTATAAATCCTTTTGAATCTAAGCTAGAGAGGTGAGTCACTGCTTTATAGAAACCATAACAGGTGCAGTGGCAATTTGTTATTGATTCAAATAAATTAGCTGATTTAATTTTATTTCCAACTTTGAACAGAACTTGCTTTCATAAAGTCGGCTATTTTAGAAGTTCCGTTTTTCGTCAGGAATTAAACTCTCACAAATTGGATAAAACTGACAACGTTATGTTTCATTGACGGCAGTTTTTTGCGATTTTACAATTCCGTTCGAAAGTTTGACATTTTTGACCTTTATCCTACTAAGGGCCGATTTCTCATTTTCTACATAGAGCTATCTGTCACATAAACTAACAAATAACAGAGTAAATTGTTAATGATCTGACACATAGCAGCTATGCAGAAGATGAGAAATTGGTACTTAGTGGTAAATTTCCTATTTTCAAAGGGTCGATTTCTCATCGTCTAGATAGCTGCTATGTGTCAGTTAAACTTTCAGCACCACGTAACACAACTAACTTTTTAAGATACTGAGAAACAAAATCTCACTTCTGAAGATGCCACGAATTTATTTTAAATCAGGTTCTTCATACTAAGTCGTTTTTTGAGCCATATTAACACTATTTTTTTTTAATAAAAGTTCAAACTATAAAATTAATCCAAAGTTAGCTATAAAATCTTGCCAATAAGTACCAGCGCTGTCATCGATAAGCTGAGTATGCCAAATTTACAGGGTTGCCACCAAGCTCGACCAAATTTGTTTACCCGTTACTCGTAGAGTAAAAAGGGTATACTAAGTTCGTGAAAATGTATGTACAGGCAGAAGGAAGCTTCTCCGACCCCATAAAGTATATTTATTCTTGATCAGCATGAACAGCCGAGTTGATATAGACAACACCTAGATTTCAGAGACTATAAGAGCTAGATATACCATTTTTTAAGTGTAGACTTATATCGTCTGCACGCAGATCAAGTTTGTTTCAATATTTTCCCACAATTTTTGCCAAAACCTCAAATCTTCCACAATTTTGGAGTTAGCTTAGAAGGTAAGAACCTTCATGAGAATTATTTCCCTCATCAATATTTGTCGACATACCATACATCGCTTCCCGATCAGATGAACTATAGTCAAGTTCTAAGCGAATCAATTAATTACGCTGGGCATTTTGTGATTAAATAATATGATTTAATATATATATATATTTAAATAAACATTTACCTGAGTAACGGGTATACCGAAGTCGAGCAGGGTCGACTTCAACTAACGCTCTCGTTTTTTTTAATATATTTATCATTTTACAAATCTATTGAACAGTAATTTTTAGAATTTATGACTTTGTTCTTTAGGGACCAAAATTTGCGCTTTCAAAATTTGATTGTTCAATATTTGAAGCAATTATTCAGTCGAAAGATGCCGCATACACTGTATTTCATTCACCAACTTTGGATGTTTTACTCTAGCTTTGTTTTAAGCAATTCCCAAACGAACTTGATATTTTATATTTTTGGCTTGACCAGCTTTAAACTTCTCTCATTTTCATTGCCAGTGTTTTTTAGTTGTAGCACAAAAAAATGATCCTAAAGCTCCAGTCAATAGCTGGTGAAGGTGACCAATTTGACCAAATCGTATTTGGAAGTTTTAATGCCAAAATCTCTGGATTTTTCCTTATGTATGTTTGTTCTTCTTATAGCGGCCAACTTTTTCATGCATTTTAGAGTTTTGATTTTGACAAAGGTTTAAAAATAAATCCCAAATTTTAGACCTTAAAGGATAGCAATATTTTCTAATGTATTTTTGGGCGCTGAATTTAAATTAGTTGTAAGTTTCTTCCAGAGCCTCTTGTATAAAAGATATTTGGATAAGCATACTAGAAATTTAATCAAAAATTAATCACTCAAAGAATAAAATTCTTCGAGGTAAACCAATAACGAAGTTGATAACTAAAGAAACCCAATGACTGCATCTCAAAATAATTCGGAATTATTATTCTTATATAAAGTTATACAATTTTTTACATTTTGAAATTAAATATTTGTTATCTTAAGAACAAAACTTAAGCTTAATGTTTGGATTTTATGTATATGTTTTAAGGGTTGCTTTAATGATAACTTATCTGATTTGGTTAGATTACACAGGCTTACAAATTATTTCGAACAGAGCAATCGTTTCCTATGTACTTTCGAGCGCTAAATTCAAATCAATTATAGGTTTTCCGTTTCCCCTGGCACCTCTTGATCAGAGGATATTTTAATAAAAATAATTATGCGAGATATGCTTACATTTTCAAGTCTTATGGCCGCATCAAGTAACCTTTTCAAACCGCATTGGTTTGTATGTAAACTAAGATGAATAATGATACAGAAAATATAAACACGACGTTTGGATTTTATTCTTAAGGTACCAATATTTTGATTTTAATGTGATAAATTAGATTTTTTTTAAAGAAAATATACTATTTCACAAGTTTAAATAATTTTAAAAATAGTTTGAAAATTTTAAAAATTTTGATCTAAAATTTTATATAATGCTCGGAGCGGCCTTGAAGAACGTAGGCTGACCAAGCAACAGCAAATAGTTAGTCAAAAGTCACTGAATCTGACACGGTCAGCTGTGATTTTTGCTATAAAAAAAGCGGCCTAAGAGTTGGATAAATAAATATTTTAAAAAATGGAGGAAAGTAAACATCGGTCTGCCAAAGTTATTATACCATTGTATTGTAGATTAGTAAATAATATTCTAATTTTGTTAGTTCCTTCAAATTTTATTGATGATATTCAAAGAAAACGCAAACTGAAATTTGATGAATATGGACTTTATTTTATATGCAGATACGCGAAATTCTGGATTTTTCTTAATAATTTACATGCAGTCAGGTCTTCCTAGTCGACAGTACAAATTTCAGTTCGATCGGTTAAGTGGTTATCAGTGGTTCAGTGGAGTTATCTCATCTAAACCATTGACTTAGCAGTTGGATTGGGCTGGTTTCGAAATATGTGCAGCGTATATTGAAAAGAAGACAATGTGGCAAGTTAAATCCAGAGAGCTAGAACACTGGCGGAAGAAATTGAATAGAAGATATATATCAACTATATCAACTCAACTCGTCACGCTAATCAGGAATATGTATACCTAATGCGGTCGAAGACGTATCCTTTTATTCTAAGAATATTCTGAAAGCATTTTCAGAGTCAGGAAAGTAGATAGGGTGAGAGTATTTTTCCAATGTCTGAGTACCCAGCTTTAAGAACAAAAATCGAAAGTAATGTTGGGCTATTCAATATCTTTATTCAACACTGTTTACATAAAAATGAATCTAATTTAGATATGTTGTCTAATGTGGCCACAGGACTTAAAAATGTAGGCATACTTTATTTAACAACGTTTAAATATAAAATATTACTTAAACCAAAGGATCTTTGGAAAAATACACAAGGAAAGAGTGCTGTATTCTTTGGTCCAAAACCTTATGAACCTTTGTTATTAAAAATAATTAATTATTACCTTAAGCTTGCTAAAAATAATCACTTTGATACCTATCAAAAATAGATTGCTAAACCGAGAAACTTAACATTCAGGTAAATCTTTTTGGAATTAAATTGATTCATTTCCGTGACACTTTTAAAGGTCTTCCCTCCTTTACGAACATTATTAAGTTGCTATTGTAAGAAGGTTTTGAAAAAAGTATGCCTTGGTCTCTGTTGAAATTGAACAATACCCGATCGTTTGTTCTTTAAAATTTTTTTAACTTTGAATTTTAGTGTTCATTTCTTCTACTTCTAGCTTTAGTTTCTTTATTATTTTGCTCACTAATTAATCACGAACACGGGCGCTTGTTCGATCCATCATGGCCCATTTGTCAAAGGTCATTCAGGCCACACACATGCACATGCTCGTCCAGGAAACCTGTCGGGCACCTTGTCCGTACCCAAACATAATTGATGTCTTACTTTGCCACAATTTTCAATTTGAAATTGAGCGTGCGAATTCTAAACCCTAATTATGGGATGAGCTAACCGAAAGAAATGGCAAGACTTGAAGTCTTCTCTTTTGTGTGTTTTCGGTTTCTTTTTGAGTATTTCCGCCGGAATTAAATTGTTCCATTGGTTTTTTTTGCACTTGCCGTCGGCTTTGGGTCACCTCACATCACCTTAAATGAGTTTAATCCTCTTAAGAGATCGAAGCGAGGGCGTCAACGGAAGTTAGAGCCAGTGAGCCAGAGGCCACCCAACTGAAAAAAGGCCACTAATAAAGTTATTAGTGGAGTTTAATGAAGTAATTCCCGATCATTTGAAAATTGTTGATGGCTTACAAGTAGTTTGAAGGTATTCGATGTAAGCGATTTTCCATTTCTTTGTTGGTATTTGATATGGGTTGGGTGAAACAACGTCAATCTCCTAAAATAAACTGCATTTTGGGTCGAGTGTGAGTAATTAGGGCACCCATCTAGCTGCTAACTCATAATACTTTTAATTGAGCTTTAAATATATATATTTTTAGATGCCTAAGTTTCAATGGGAAACTTATTGGACACAATTTGTGATAGTCAAAACACACATAATGAGGACTGTGAAAATAAGACTCTAAAAAAAACTCGAAACTTTTATTTCTGAAAAAAAATACTTCAAACGAATTTTAAAGGCCTCCGTAATTCTGCAGATGTTTCGATGCGGAGGTTACGTTGTTCTGCTATCTGTTTGGTTTTTTAAATGAGTTATGATTTATTGCTTCCACCTGCAAAATTGTACTAATTAAGAAATGAAACAAATTAGTATTATTTTAACCACTTTTTGCATTTACCAATTGAACTTAATAATTCCAAATGCTCATCCAGCTCAGCTATCGATTTCATTGCCATAAATGAACTCAAACTCGTCGTCGTCGTCAGTAAACGGTTATGTGCGCTACTTTACTTGTCATAAGTGTCACAATGTGATTTGATTTACAACAATAACACGGCGTCTATTAAAACTTCATAATTGTACCGCATAGCCGAATAAAGTCCCCAAACGACACAAAACCTTTTCGCAATTTCAACCAAAAAGAGAGTCTTCGCTCAGCTTTGAAGTCATTTGGGAATCCAGGCACGTCGGGCAAATAAAACAAAACGCACTCGGCGAGCGAGCTAGAGGGAGCGAAAAGATCTATGTCTTATTTTTGTGATATTTATGCGTATGCCAGACCCATTTTTGGCGACCTAAGCAAATAGGGAGAGACTTCCAGTTGGGTCATTCCACTCGGCCGGGCCCCAAATCTGGCTCTAAAGTGTTGACCATAAGTGTCTGATTGTTTGTGTATCATAATCTGTGCCCCATCCATTCCATTCAGTCAATTCAGTGCGTAAGTACAGTAGAACCAATTATGGATTTTATAAAACAAATGCGTCTTGCATTCATAATGAGCGACGCGTAGAGTTTGAAATCGTTTCATTTCTCATTTTTGTTTAGGTTTATGACCGGCTGGCCCATAAATTTCCAAATGATTTACTTTAGTTTCGTGTGGAATTATTCGATGTTCGAACGGAAATGTGATTAAAAGCATATTTTATATTTAGTGGGGAGCCTCGAGAGAGACAGACGGACAGACAGACAGACGGACGATCAACTCGCTTTATAGGCCCACAAGTGCGTGCCGGGCATGCAAATTGGTTAAGGGAGAAGAATGGCACAAATGGCAGACGACCCCCTGCAGCTCTGAGTGTTTATGTCAACTGCAAGCCTGATGACAGCCATAATTCCTGCCCAAGAACAGAGAGAGTGAGAGAGAGAGAGATCCCAATCACAGAGCTTTGCACAGAAAAAAAAACACACAGACACACCAGATGAGCAGCTCCAGCGGAAACAAGAAATACTGGCAAATTGAGGAAAATCTATGTGACAATTGAATACCCTAAAAAGAAGAGAAAATATATGGGTAATTTGGAAAATTAAAAAAAAAATTAAATTTCTTAAAATTTTTTACAAATTCTATCGAAATAAAAAATTGCAAAGAAAACATTCTAAGACACATTCAAAATATTTTAAATACTCTGGACTTTTGATTTTGAGCGTTTTCATACACATACACACACGCTGCCAACGCCGCAGCTATATTTCTTTTAAAATTTGCGTGTTTTTAACCGATCTTAATGGGCGTTTCGGAATAGAAAGATATTGGAACTAATATTAATATATTTTAAGTCAATATATTTAAATTTAACCTTCAAAATTGTGTCTCTGACAGTATTTTCGGGTGGCAATTTTCCAAATTTTAAACAAAATTGATCTGCCTATGGTAATGAAAACTAAATTTCAAAATATTGGATCAAAACTTTCCTAAAATTATCGTCCAACACAGTGGCACTAGAAATTATTTGCCCGCTGACTTAATATAATTTGTGGGCGAATACTTTTGAGCCTCACTGTGCCCTTTCAGCAATCACAAAATAATAAAATTTAAATTCTTTGTTCTGGAGTCACATTTGAACTAGGGATGCCGGAAATATTATCGATATTTTTGTCGGAAAAACGATATATCAATATCGAATATTTTTTTGTGATATTTTCGGCGATATTTTTAAGCTCTGGATGGAAGAGAAAGACAAATTGCCAGCGCTTTCTAACTTGGGATTGATTATGCTCTTTCACCATGGAGCTCGGTGCCAACGAAGTGCTTGGCTTCGACCATAAAGAAGCCTAATAACAGATAAGCACATAACTCAACGCGTCATCCAAAAATCTCTGTTTAACGATTACTGGTAAGAAAAAGTTCTTACGTTTCTTGGAATTAACTGCTTAAGTTTCTTTAATGTTTTCTTTGTTGTTAATATATTTTCTTTTCAACTTCACCATCTTCTTTGACTATGAATTCTTAAACAACAAATGAATTTAATTTGCTTAAGATTTTGATTGGGAATGGGAGATTCTGGGATTTTAGAATAATCCGCATTTTATTTAAGCATAAGAGAATCTTGGCTTTGAGGCTATCAAGCTCTTAATTCTAAAATTTTCTGCTTGGAATAACATATTTCATACTTAGATCAAGTATGAAGATTCTTGTTCCCAGAAATTCGTACTCAAGAATTAATTCTTGGATGAAGAAATTGACTCTTGGATTAAGAATTTTCACTCTCACCGTACTATTGTGATCGAATGATTTTGTATGAAATTCTATATTTTTTTATAAGTGTTCTGTGGCTAGGAAGGGCTTTTCCTCTTTTATTGCTACATTTGTTCCACATCTTTGAGGTTCGCTTTATCGTACAGTTTCACATATACCTCTCCCCATCATCGCAGTGTATAGAAATAAGTGCAAAAACGTCAACGCCATGGGCGCAAAAATTGTTATCGCCATCATTTTCGGATATTTAGTGGCCGGCGAGTGTTGGCGACGACACTTGCCCCTCTCCCCCTACCGTTTTCGTCTTTGATGCCACTTTTGTCTTTGTACCTTCTTTTGTACCTTCTTCCACCTTCTGACTTAGTTTTTGTGGTCACGCCATGAACCGAAATTGTAGCAACGGAAGCTTAACTCCAGCTCCCACGGTAGCTTCAACTCCTGGAGAACCTTTTGCCGAAAGGCCAGCTAAAATTACGTCGCCATGCCGCCGCTTTCTCATGGAAAAACAATGAAAACCATTTTTTCTAATTTCGGGGGCAGCAGCACAAGCAGCTTCCTGCTCTAATTTTCAAAACAGAGAGAATTTAGAGCCACACGCAAACCGCCAATTAAGTCAATTTTGTTCAACAGTTGCTGACAAGTCGCCACGACAAAAACCCACAAACGAAAAAAAAATTATGCACACAAAATAAATCATAAACCCAACGGCCAACGCAATCGATATTGAAAAATTATTATTATTTTGCCCAAGATATGTATATTGAGAGAGATACAACAGATACAATAGTACACATGTAGCGGCAGTCAATGACTCACTCAGCAGAGAGTTTCAGTGTGCAGTTTTGGTTCAGCTTATTGTTGCAGCCCCATGCATGATTTATCTATGCACAAAGTAGTTGAGGCGTTGAAATTGGGCGCAAATCGAATTGCTATCTGGAAATAGAGATGAGGGAGATGCACTTAAGCGTTGATCACGGTGATCAAATGGAAATCACTTTACAAAGACATTTACAAAACATTTTCGAAAATTTCTAAAATCTAAGCACCGTGTGGTCTGATGTAATGAAGCTTTTATCGTAGAATACTCTGCCTAATTTTATTTAATATAAGCAAGAGGTTTACAATCGAAAAATACATTATACCCTTGATTTTGTGTGCTTTCATTCATTTGCCATAGTTGGTTGCGTAGCCAACCCTACTGTACCTCCCGCTTCCTTACTTAGGTAATTTAAGGCTCCGATTTTAAAATAATGACTCTTACAGTCTTTTGCGGTTTCTGAAAGAAATTGATCCTTCCAACATGGTGACAGGCGGACGAACGCACAGAAAGACATGTCTTTATTAACAAATGTACCGTTCTGATTATTACATACATTGGTACGAAGTTAGTATATCCTTGTTATACCATGTACTTACTGAAATGCGTTGAGGCTGCAGCGTCGGCAACGGTTTTTTACGAATTTTTAAGGAGTACAAGGCATAAACAGTGAAGGTAATTTACTGGAGAATAGAGTAGGGTTGTACCGGAGTGAATGAACAAAAAGGAGTTGTTCACTAATCGTAACAAGTGAACATGTTCCTCTTCAATTGCTCTTTTTTGTTCTGATCCTTTTGTTCCGTGTCTTTTGCTTCGAGACTCTGGTTCAGTGACTCTTGTTCCGTATTGCAGCTCACAAAGCAATCTTAGCCGCCACCTTAAAAGCAAGCTCCCGGCTGCAGTGAAACCGTTGCCGAAAATTTTGAGCAAAACAAATCGGCCCAGAATAACTGTGCAACTTAACAACTGAACAACAGAACAAGTGAACATCATCAACGCAACAACGGAGTGATTGGAGTGAGTTGACTCCCTTTGGAAAGAGAAACAAGTGAACACTGGAGAACAGTAAACTCTGGTGTATATAAATAGCTGCCACCAATTTTTCTCAGTGTACTAGTACAGAGAGGGGATAGCAACAATTGGTGAATGCAGATAAAAAGAGAAGCAAAAACAAGATAACAAATTTGTGTTTTTGTTTTATGATTGGTGCATATATTTAGCCGCACTTCAAGTACGGCTGGCTTTACGGCGGTTCAGCAGCTTTGCCACCACCTTTAATTTATGGAAATCAATGTATCTTGAGCAGGGATAAATCCCGAAATGGTAATCGGTTCCGGTACGTACCGAAATTAGAATTTTGGTTAAAGGTTCTATTTCGGCTTTCAGTTTTCAGGCTGATTTCTCATCTTCTGAGTACTCTTACACTGCAAAAAATTGGGTGCGGCTATTTACATGCAACGGAGTATAGAACGATCTGTCACTTACTTAAAAATAACAGAGTAATTTGTAAGTTTATCCTTCTAAGGACCGATTTCTCATCTTCAAGATAGCCAATATGAGTAGGATAAGCTTTAATATCTGATGTTTATTAGTTTCTCTGCTTTCTAGGAGTTGAGAAATTTGATCTAATCTTAAATAAAATCTTTCTAAAAAGCATAAATTCGAATTCAAAATAATCGGTCCTTCAATCTGCTGCATTCCTGCCATAAATAGAAATCTTCTGCCATTTGGATAGATTTGAACCCATTCTTTACGACTAGGGTTCAATACAGTCCAAAATACTTATAGGGGTGTATCAGCCCTTATAGCGCTCTAAAACTGTTGGAAACCCAAAATCTGCCTAAAATTTGCCTTACATTACATTTTTCTAAATTTTAAAACGAAACTTTCTCAAAATAGTAAATAATATTTCTTAGTTTGTGAGCGGAATTTTATTTAATCAAGAAATTTTATTTCTGAAATGTATATTGCCATTATTCTAACAAATCAAGGAAGGATTTTTCTAAGACTTTAGAAATCCTTTACATCCAATCGCTAACCAAACACAAAATGGTGCGACTATATATATGCAGCATAAAACAAAAATTTAAATTTAACGGTTAATTTTGCATAGCATGTGTTGTTGTTTTGTTTCTTGCTTGTCATATATATCATGCTCTTTTTATCTGCATTCATCAATTGTTGAAAAAAATTTGAGTTTTCGAATCATCGGCTATGCCAATTTTCAGAACTAAAACGCCGGATTCACAGCTTCTGGGATTGATGAATCGTGTAAGCCTCTGTTTTCTGTGAATTTCCGATACGATGAACTTTGTTTATGTGAAATTGATCGCATCCAATTGTCCACGCTCTTTAAAATGGCAATCAACTGTCGAATGATTCACATTTCTTTATTCAATCAATATTATTGTTAAAAAGCGGTCGTCCAAGTAAATAGTTATTATCTTCTATGTAAATCTGCAAGGGGTTTTCTCCATTTTACAACCCAACTTTTGTCGAAATCGAAAAACAAAGTATGGCGAATTTAAAATAAATTTTTGATTAAGGTCATTTTTGGTACCGATCCTTTACCTAAAAAAAAAAGAAAGTTTGTTTCGGGTTCATTTTGTTACGATCTGAAGTGGTTTCAAAATTAAGTTTCAGGACTTGAGACAAAACACTTTTATTAATTTGTATTGTGTTATTTTTGTTACCTTTTTAGTTACGCGTGACATCGTGACTTGGAGTCACCAGTCAGCCCTCTTCACTAATCTGCAAAATATTGCCATCATTCGATTGCCCATATGAATGAAGTTGCAGCCCCAGTTCAAGACCCCAAACCCATAAGTCAGACTGGCAGGCAGCAGGCAACGGGCCTCCGTCTCCATTTCCATCTCAATTCCATGTTCGGTCGCCCGCTTTAATTAACATATGCTAACAAGTTGGCCATAGCCGCACTTTGTCACTTCCCAGAGAGCTGCAACTTCAGAGTCGCTCAAGAGTCGCTCGTGGGCACTTGGGCACTTGGTTACTTGGGGGTGGGCCTAAGTGGTTTTTAAATGAAATTAATTTAAATTTTTCGTTCGTGTTGCAAGGCGGCATTATCGTCGTCGACGTCGTCGTCGCTGTTGTCTCTTTGTGGCATTAAATTGTAATGAGATCATTGCCAATACTCGTACAATAAATTTTGTTGCTTGGCTCACATGTCTATTTATAAAATGTTGATGCCATGAACCTCCATAACCTTAGACAAGAAAAGGGTGTTTAGCATGAGTAAGCCAAGAAACGCAGTCGAGTTATTTAAAGCGAATGTGTACAAATGACGTGAGGTTAGAATTTAGGAGCGAGAGGATAGGAAACACGGACACTCTGAAAATGAAATTAAACTATTAGTTTTCTATTTAAAACCGTAATTAGTCGGCATGATGTAATAATACCCATTATCGTAAGAAAAAGGCTCTCGACATAATAGAAGACTAAGTAGAGCTGTGATGGACACTCCTGAAGCTCGCGAGCTGAAAAGCGCCAACTCCAATGCCAACACAGGTCTTATTTGTAAAAGCTGTATTCTTTTTTGCTATCGCGATCTTATAAAATAACATTTGTCTGTTTCTCTGTCAGGTGCTAGCTCGACTAAGAGAATTAGTCCGACTTTATGTATCACTTACTTTTGGGCGAAGTGTTCGAATAAGTGCACCAAAGAAGACGGATTTTTTTTAATAATTGCCCCTTAAAGTATGCTTAGATAATAAATTGAAGTTCTATTGATATTTCCTGCTTAAACATCTGTAATTTTTGGTGGTGAAACATCTCCTAACTAAATTTCAAAACAAAAGACTTAAGACACAAACTTGACATTTTCTAATAATTTTATCAAAAGACTTTGGGACACAAACTTGATATTCTATTTGGATATTATTGAAAAATATGCTCAATTACCAGAGAATTAAGCACACTTAAACTATCCCTAAGCCTTATTAGTCTCATTTAACTTTACCACCTGCTGTCTCCCCAATCGCTTTGGCTCATTTAAAGTATCAAGTTCCTTTTCTCGCATTGTTGGCATTTCATTTGAATAACTCAATAAATGATTCGTCGTTTCAAATGCATTCAATTAATTGGTAGTAGCAGTATTAGCAATTATCCGAGTGGAGACATCCGGCTCATCGGCGCGCACAAGCAAAGTTCAATTTTAATATTATATTAGATTAATTTTGTGCCATTGTTTGTTCATTTTACTTTTTTTTTAGTTTAGGTGGAATTCCCCAATGGGAAATCTAGCGGCTTACTCTTCTATAAGCTAAACTAGTTTAGCAAATCACTTGGGCATGACTAAGTGCCATAAATGCATACAAAATTCCGATTCCAGGGAGTAATTCGTAATTTAGCAAAGATGTTTTGCGACTCTATAATTACGGCACGTTGTGGTTCAGGTGTGAAATGCTGACGAGTAGCTGCTGCAAAATGTTTCTGCCAAATCATGCAAATCTTTTTTTCGTTTTTTATAGTTCCAATAAACATATTAGCCGAGCTAAAGTCGTATTTGTAACTTATTAATATTTTTCCCGCAGCCGCTGCACGTAATTTCTAAACTCGTCGCTGGATTTCCGGCCACCGGCCCCTGCGGTACCCACTCGCCACAGTCACAGCCATATGTACATATTAGCTGCACCTCACCAAGTTGGCTGCACACATTGTTTAACGTCATTCAGTGGCTGAAATATCAAGCGTGAGAAAATCTATTATTATCTATCGCCAAGCCAAGGCGAGCTTTAGCTTCTAGCGTCAGCTGAAAGCGGAACTAGATGCGGTAGCACCTAGGGACAGTTGGTTGGAGATGGGATGATGGACTGAACGGGGTACGGGGGAGTGGTGGTAAAGGGGAGAGCAGCGACGACGTAATCATGCCAATGGGCTCGACTTTCAGTTGATGGCCGTGTGTGTGTGTACGTGTGTGTGTGTATATAACTTGGGGGTAGCAAGCTTGTGTCTTAAGTCTTTTGATTTAAATGAAGGATTGCTAGAAAAAAAGTACTTATTGAAATGTTCTCGGTGTTCTTGCTTGGGCTCCAAGGCTCAGCTTGAAAATTTGAATTCAGAGTACCTGCCCTTCATTTCAACTGTAAATGTTTTCGGAAATCCGCCCACAAGTAAAATGTCGGTAATCTTCGCTATGAAAAAAACTCTTTTTCATCCGATTGACTTTTTAACTCGGTTTGTGAGCGTCGAATGAAAAATAATTAGACACATGATATTCAGTTGTGGATATATACTCCCAAAAGGCCTGGAAATTCAGGGAAAACTATGTATTTCATACGTTTTGTTACCAAGAAAATGTTTAATTGAAATTTATGTGAACTAACCCTAAATAGAAGGTGGATTCAAATTTATAAAAATAGTTTCGAGATTATTAGAAAATCATTTAAATTAAAAAAAAATAAGAAAAATCGAACATAACAATTTAATATTTTTTAATTGATCTATATTAAGATTAAAAGGCTATTGTTCCTTTTTTAAAATTAGAAATAAATTTTTATCATTTCGATCAAAGTTTCTGATGACAAAATATCGGAATACTTATATTTATAATGGGTGTCATTCGCGATTCTGTGTTAATAGCGCATTATTTAATGCCTTTTTTAAATACAGGGTTGCCCATATTCGACGGACCCATCTGGCAACGCCATAACTTTTGACAGAGATGTCAGATCGCTTAATGACATACCGCGTTTGAAGCGTCAGTCCAAGCAGATTTTTACCATGGAACAATACACGCCACGCAAGCGCTCTGAAATAGTTGAAATTTACATTCAACAGAACAAGTATATTGTGAAAACTCAACGTGCTTTTAAAAAATTAAAAAATGTGAAAAGTGCGCCTTCTAAGAACACCATTAAGCGTTTATACGAAAAATTTTCGACTGGTGAGGCTCTTTCTAATCCGAAGAGGCCAAATAAAAGTCGACCAAGGCGATCGGCCGAGAATATCGCTGCCGTACGAGCCAGTGTTGAGAGGTCCCCAAGAACATCCCAAAAACGCCGTTCTCAGCAGTTGGGCATGGCTCGGTCTACTTTACAACAGATTATTCGCTTTGATTATTCGTCGAAAGCGTATGAGGCAGTTCTGGTTTCAACAAGACGGCGCTCCACCGCACACAAGTCGCATAACAATCGATTTTCTGAAGAAATTGTTTCCGGGCCGTTTGATGTCGAAAAGTGGTGATTTGGACTGGCCACCGCGTTCGCCCGATTTGACGCCGCCTGACTTCTTCTTGTGGGGATATTTGAAGTCAAAGGTTTACGTTAACAAGCCAAGGACCGTAGAAGAGCTCAAGGACAACATTCGTGAAGAAATAGCCGCTATTCCGGCCGAAATGTTGGCGAAAACGATGGAAAATGCTGCAAAAAGGGCACAATACGCCATCAACGCCAGAGGCGGCCTTTTGAGAGATATCATATTCAAAAATTGATGTTAACAAATCTACTTGGAACAAATTAAATGATTAAGATTGCCAACCGCCAAATTTTTATTTTTTTCTTTTCCGTCGAATATGGGCAACCCTGTATATGTTATATGATTTCAATAAATTTAATTTTCTTACATATAGTAGCTTGTTGATTACGCAATTGTTTTATTTCATTACAATAATTTTAGTAGGACCATTCCAAAAGGTTCTTGTATCGTCATCCTGCTCTCTTTTTGGTGTTGTGGCTGTCGTGTCATAGATATGAGATGAGAAAAACATAAATTACTTGGCATCGCTCCCGCTTAAATCTTGCTAGTTTTGATCGTGCTGTAATAGAGAAAAATATATATATTAATTAAGGGAAATCAAAATAAATGTTTGCTAAAAATTAACTCTGACTTCCATCTAAAATCTTCGAAACGGGTTATCTAAAATCGGTTACACAAACGTCAAATTTTTCGCTAACTAAGTAAGCAACCCCGGTTTCAAGTCAATTAGAATTAAAAACAATTTTCCCATACAAACTTTTTCGAGCATTTTCACTTCCTTTTTGGTTTTATTTATACACTTGAAAAGTGTATATTAATTTTGCCCAGAAGTTTGTAACGCATAGAAATATTCATTTCTGACCCCATAAACTATATATATTCTTGATCAGGACAACAAGCTGAGTTCATTTCCGCTTGTCCGTCCGTCCGTCTGTCCGTCTGTCTGTCCGTCTGTCTGTTTCTACGCGAACTAGTCTCTCAGTTTTAAAGCTATCGAGCTGAAATTTTGCACAGAGTCTACTTTTTACTGCACGCAACTAATATGTCGGAACCGGCCGAATCGGATAACTATATCATATAGCTGCCATAGGAACGATCGGTCTAAGAACAAGTTCTAGTTAGAAAAACTTTTTTGTTTTAAATCGTAGCATCCCCAATCTTGGTATATGTTAGTTTTATATGCTTCCACATAATTCTGGACAAATGTATCAAAATCGGATCACTATAGCAAATAGCTGCCATAGGAACGATCGGTCGAAAAATAAGTCGTTGTGAGAAAAACTTTTTTGATTTTCATCGTAGCGTCTCCAATCGTAGTATATATTAGTTTTATATGTTTCCACACAATTCTGAAAAAATTTATCAAAATCGGATGACTATAGCATATAGCTGCCATATAAACTGTCGGTCAAAAAACCACTTTTAGTGAGAAAAACTTTTTTGTTTTTTATCGTAGCGTCCCCAATCTTGGTATATATTAGTTTTATATGCTGTCACATAATTTTGAAAAAAACTATCAAAATCGGATGACTATAGCATATAGCTGCCATAGGACCGATCGGTCGGAAAATGTGTTTTACTAAGAAAAGTTTTTTTTATGGTATCAAATTTTTATAATCAATGATTTCATAATTTTAAATATCTGATATCTATATCCTATATATATTTTACCGGTTAAATCAGTTGAAGTAAAGTTTTTCAAGTGTATTAAATCTTCGGCACAGTCGAAGTTAGCTTTGCCTTCTCGTTTTTTATACACTTGAAAAGTGTATATTAATTTTGCCCAGAAGTTTGTAACGCATAGAAATATTCATTTCCGACCCCATAAACTATATATATTCTTGATCAGGACGACGAGCCGAGTTCAATTCCTGTCTGTCCGTCTGTCTGTCTGTTTCTACGCGAACTAGTCCCTCAGTTTTAAAGCTATCGAGCTGAAATTTTGCACAGAGTCTTCTTTTTACTGCACGCAACTAATATGTCGGAACCGGCCGGATCGGATGACTATATCTTATAGCTGCCATAGGAACGATCGGTCGAAAAATAAGTCTTAGTGAGAAAAACTTTTTTATTTTCCGTTGTAGCGTCACCAATCTTGGTATATATTAGTTTTAGGTGATTTTACATATTTGTGGAAAAATTTATCAAAATCGGATGAATATAGCATATAGCTGCCATATAAACGGTTGCTCAAAAAACAAGTTCTAGTGGGAAAAACTTTTTTTTTCCATCGAAGCGTCACCAATCTTGGTATATATTAGTTTTATATGCGTTCACACAATTCTGGAAGATATAATTAAAATCGGAGGACTATAGCATATAGCTGCCATAGGACCGATCGGTCGAAAAATGTGTTTTACTAAGAAAAGTTTTTTTTTATGGTATCAAATTTTTATTATCAATGATTTAAAAACTTAAAATATCTGATATCTATATCCTATATATATTTTCCCAGTTAAATCAGTTGGAGTAAAGTTTTTCAAGTGTATTAAAACTTCGGCACAGTCGAAGTTAGCTTTGCCTTCTCGTTTTTTAATTAGTTTGATTTTTAAATAGTGTATCCCTAATACAAAATTTTTTACATTTTACTGTTACTTTTAAGTAACTTATAATGTAGTGAAGTGTAAAACTGAATTAATTTAGTGTTATGGTTATGGTAAGAAAATAATGTGTGTTGTTTTTGGTGGAATTTACCAAAACCTAGCCCAAGTGGCCACTTTCCCTACAAATGTAAAATACTGTCCTAGTAGTATATTGTCAATCTGACTGTCGATTAATCAACACAAGCCATTTTTATAAATTTTACTAAAAATAAGAGAAATTTTAAAATAAAAGCTAAGCTGGGTTATCCCCAACTATTGAATTTACTTCTTTTTACACATTTGCATATTGTATATTCGTTTTGGCCAGAAGTTTGCCAGGCATATAAATATTAATTTTCGCCCCAGTAAACTATATAAATTCTTGATCACGACAACAAAAAGAGTCGATTACGCTTTGTCCGTCTGTCTGTCTTTCTGTTTTTACCAGGTATGTAAACCGGTTCTGAACCAAACCAAACTGTTCCAAATCGCTTACTTGTGCTCCTAAACGGAAATAACCGAACCGGTGTTTTTTGGAAAATGATGAACCAAACCGAAAACCGCCTATGAAAAGGGTTAGGTTCGGTTCAGTAATCGATAAGTTTAATGATGTATGATGAGAGAGAGAGAGCATGAGAGCACACTGAAAGCATATGGAAGAGCAGATAAAATTTTTCAAACGAAATCACTCGTTGATAAAAACAAAATGATAAAAACAAATACTTTGACTTGCACTTATCATTAAAGTGGTTCTTGTGTTCGAGCAGCAACATCCATAGGGGAGAAAGAAAAGCAACACAAGTTATGCCGCGATCTCTGACTTTGACTTTGTATGCTCGCGACTATAGCAGCCAGCTTACCAACAAAAGAGCCCTGCGAGTATAGGTACCTCTGATGTTAAAACTACGAATTTTTATTCTGCATAACGTTCGAATTTTCTATATAAGAAATCCATTTCAAAAATAATTGTTGTAAGCTCATAAGTTTCAATTTAGAAGGTTCGGAAATTTTAAATGAACAACAACGTGAACAACTGAACTTTTCAAAAACCGCGGTACGGATTGCTATAAGAACCATAAATAATCCGAACCGGTGGTTTAAAGTCTCTGTAAACCACGGAACCTAATAACTCCTTATTTCCGAGCGATTTTTGCATCCTCGGTTTTTACGCAAACAAGTTTCTCAGTTTTAAGGCAAATGTGTTGAAATTTAGCACAGAGTCTTCTTTTTCTGCACGCTGCTAATGTTGGAACCAACTGGATCGGATTAAAATATTCTATAGCTGTCATAGGAACGATCGGTCCTAAAATAGGTCCTAGAGAGAAATACTTATTTGTTTTCAATGATCGCGTTTTTTAACTCAGGAATTATAAATATTATATGCTTTCAAATAGCTCTATTAAATTTGGTAGGGATTGGCTGACTATATCCTATAGCTGTCATATAACCGATCCGAAAGAAAATGGGTCTTAGTGAGAAAAATATTTATGTTTTCGTCGATAGCTTTCTTAAACTCAGGAATGACAAAAATTAACAGCTTTTAAACAGATTTGCAAAAACTTGGTCGGAATCGGATGACTATATCCTATAGCTGCCATAGAACCGATCGGTCGTAAAATGTGTCTTACTAAGAAAACTTATTTCTTTTCGATGGTAACGTGATCAAATTTTGAAGACAACAATCAGATTCTTATTAATTTAAAATTTAAAAATATGTGTCATCTATATCCTATATAAATTCTATTGGTAAAATCATTTGAGCTTTTCAACTTCTCGTTTTTCTTTTCTTCTAAAAATATGACCACACAGATCTTAACCAAATTTGTAGGTCGAGACTCAAAGCATAAGACCTTTTTTCATTTATCTATAAAATATAAATATTCAAGTTTTCATAGCAGCATTTTGATCCACATTGCCTTAGCAATTAGCCCCCACCATCCGCCGACCCCATCGATAACTTTCATTTCATATGCCAAGCACGAATCGGTTAGTTGTTTAATTTCAATATTTTCCATTGACACAATTTGATTGCATAGTTCCAGTTGCCAGAGACCACACACACATCATGCCATTAGAGACAACCGCTCCCACATGCTGAACCCGACTCTAACTCGGTTCGAATTGATATTCGTTTGTCTTTAGCACATGCATCACAAAAGTATGATTTGGACGTTTATTAAACTCTAAACAATAAACGAGTGAAGGCAACCAATACGTAAGCTCGGCCAGGCGAATGTGGGAATTCAAATGAGCAGGGAATGAACTTTTGTTTTTTCTTTGGATTGGGGTATTTAGCACCTTCTTTTCTCTATAGAGATTCTTCATCTTTTATTTTGACTCTAACAAATTACCCTACCCACCTACATTTATGAACTTCTCGCTCTCTCTCCCTCTCTCTCTCTATTTCTGCCTCTGCTCGCAAAAGTCAAATTGTTTTTTAAAAGCCCCCATTTTTATGAGCGTCTGATAACTGATCTCGCGACATTTTCAATTTTAATAGGGTCTGGTCCTACTCCTCCTTCTTGCAGCTCCCACACACATCGTCGTACCCAGCCGATCATTTGTCGTTGCGTTAATAAAATTGCATTGAGTCTGCATTTGAAACGACTTTGGCGGTGGTCAGAGCCGCCAGAGGAGAGACTCTGTTTGGTCTTTTCAGGCTTAGGCATTATTAATAATGCTGCCCGTACCGTACGTACAAGGCAAGAGGTCACCTCGAAAACGTTGCAAATAAAAACGGCAACCATTTTTAATATGATTGTATGTCATCTTAAGCCCACCACCAGCCAGCTGTATGTGTGTGTGTGTTGCCATTCGTATACTCAAATTATCAACAAGGCAAACCAAAGGAGAAGAGTCGTGGTCAGGCCTTTTGGGTGTCGAAGACAATTTTTCAAAAGATGAGCATTCGGCTGGGTATCAGGTGTGCCATTCCCTCTCTGTCGCCCCGCCCCGCCCCGCACCGATTCCTTTGGTAATGGGTTCGCCTAAATACTCGTAGCAAACTTGTCGTTTGTTGGTGCCGGAGTGAAAATGGGTGATAATCCGTTTTGACAAATTTGCTTACATGCTTAAAGCATTCATGGTCAGAGTTCAGCTATAGTGAGAGAAATTTGTTTGTATCTACAGAAATAGGTACATCTCTAAAATAATCTACATCTCTTTAATTTTAATAAAGAAAATTTTACTCTATGTACTTAGAGCTATAACCAAAGTTTTTAGGTAAATGGTTGATGAAATGTAGCTCAATTAAACAAGTAAAGTAAAACAAATCGGAAATTAAATATTTGAAAAATTCAAAAAATTTTTTTAATAAGTCGATTATGTGGGACAGAGTCACAGAATTAAAGAATCTCAAAGTATTTGTTTTAATTATTTCAAACTTATAAGCAACATATAGAGGAGTTGATTAATACTTTGATTAAATTTTGTATTCTTAAAAAAAGGATCATCTCCCTGCCATTACAAGTCCCTTAATGAAGCCAACATACTTTTGAATGTTGTACCCAATTAGCATGCAACTCGTATTCCGGACAAAAGAAATCACCAGCCACACAAGACAAATCAAAATGCATATACCAAATATGTATGTTTTGTATATAATAATAATTTATGATTAATGCCCCGGCCCCTTGTACAAAATCAAGATATCAAACATTTATGCAGAGGGCTACTGAAAAACCAATTCTTAATAAAGATAAAGATAAAGTCAGGCCAACGGCTGGCAGGAAAAGGATCTGCCTGCTCTTCCTCATGCTGTTGGCCAGGTTATGTTATGGGTTCTCTGGGTCTTTGGCATTTCCCTCACGTACGCGGCGTGAGCAAACTTTAAGTTAGATTAATTGTCAATGCCAAGCAGAAGAAATGTCAAAACTAAAGGATATGAGCATTTCCTTTTTTGAATTATGAGCAATTTCCGCTGGGCTAAATATGATATGTGAAAAAATAAAAGAAATTTGCACAGCATTTAGATTTATTTTAAACAGCTTATGGAGTGATTTATGTTCTCCCTCTCTGTGTACCTACCACCTACTGTTTCTCTCTAAGGCACTACTAACATCAGAAACCCTGCCAGCTGTCCTTTGTTACACATTTTCTTTCTTGTTGGTTGTATTTTGTGCCCTAAACATAAAGACATAATAACCTAAATAGATCACTTGTTCAACTCACACCTTACACATTGAAGCAACAAGTCAAGTGTGTGGTCCTTTGGCCCTTATTTTTTTTAGAGAGATACTGGCGCCAGTTTGACACTTTATTTGTGGTTTTTACAAACCTGTCTAGAGTCAATGTTAGCCAATTCCAGCGAAGTCAATTGGGATGAGTTTTAGGACGAGTTTGTTGCTTATGTCATTTATTAGAAAACGGAAAGTTCACTTAACTAAGTTTGTGTACCCTTACCGTTAGTTTAATAGAAAACAGTTGTATGATACAGTGCCATTTTAACTACTGAACTTGAACTGGCGCCATTTTGAATTTTGGGAGCTGAGATCAGTCCCATAGGTGATGCTTGGTATCACATATTTGGGAACAGCCAAGTTATCTGAGCTTTCAAGGCATTTTTTTGTAACTTTCAATAATTAAAATTATTATTATTTTTTTTTCATCAGGGATTAAAACCGTAACTGTTAGCCACTATGAACCCTTCAAAATTTGTAAATACCGTTATCGTAACCGATATAAAAAATAATTCTTATAACCGTAACCCCATAACCTTAATAGAATTACCCGACTAAATTAACCGTGACAGAAACAAATATATGGGCTATTCTCGGATTTTATTCTATTTGTAAAAATCTAGACTAGAAACGATGAAAATAAATATATTTGATAGCCACATTCCACATTCGTGTTCCATTTGTGCAAGTTTTTTTGCATTCTTGACAAGTGCTATTGTCTTGACGAAAAAAAAAAATGTATCCGTGTATAAAAAAAACGTAAGCGTGTGTATTATTGAAAATAATAACAAGAAAAATGGAAAGAAAGTTCAGCCTTCTCGATGCAAAATTATGTTCCAGTTTTGTGCACTGATTCCAAAACTGGTCTCGATTTTTCTCTATTGTTTCTTTCTCTTGTTTCAGGAAATCGCGGAAAATCCATTTTACTGTTTTTTAGCTTATGGGAAATTATGGGGGTCACGCCAAGCACAAATTTGTAGGTTTATAAGTTATAAACGAGAAGGCAAAGCTAACTTCGACTATGGCGAAGTTTAAATACACTTGAAAAAGTTTACTCCAACTGATTTAACCGGTCAAAAATATATATAGGATATAGATATCAAATATTTAAAATTTTAAAATCATTGATAATAAAAATTTAATACCATAAAAAAAACTTTTCTTAGAAAATCCCAATCATTGATAATAAAAATTTAATACCATAAAAAAACATCCGATCCAATCCGATTTTGATACATTTTTTCAAAATTCTGTAAAAGCATATAAAACTTATATATACGAAGATTGGGGACGCTACGATAGAAAACAAAAAAGTTTTTATCACTAGAAGTAGTTTTTTGACCGACCGTTTATATGGCAGCTATATGCTATAGTCATCCGATTTTGATAATTTTTTTTCAGAATTGTGTGGAAACATATAAAACTAATATATACCACGATTGGAGACGCTACGATGGAAATCAAAAAAGTTTTTCTCACAAAGACTTATTTTTCGACCGATCGTTCCTATGGCAGCTATAATATATTGTCACACGATCCGGCCGGTTCCGACATATTAGTCGCGTGCAGTAAAAAGACTCCGTGCAAAATTTCAGCTCGACAGCTTTAAAACTGAGGGACTAGTTCGCGTAGAAACAGACAGGCAGACGGACAGACGGACGGACGGACGGACAAGAGAAAATGAACTCAGCTCGTCGTTCTGATCAAGAATATATATAGTTTATGGGGTCGGAAATAAATATTTCTATGCGTTACAAACTTCTGGGCAAAATTAATATACACTTTTCAAGTGTATAAAAACTGTCGTCTACAAACCAGTGCGTAAATCGGAAATCCAAAACAAATATTTAAGCATATAGCCTAACATATCCGCTATTTTTACGAATTTTTTTGCATTTTTATCAGCTTGTTGGACCAAGCTACAGCCGTTTTTTCACGATAAAGTGAATTTAAAATTGTGGCTGGACTAGTAGATTAATTCAAAAGATGTGTATTGGAAACATGAAAAGGCTACTCGATTTAACAAAGCGCTTACATTAATAGTCAAACAAATGTACAATAACATTTCAGCAGTACTAGATTCAAACAATTTTCCCCAAATTCATATTTGCTTAATTTAAACAACCTCGCGAGTATGACATTCAAATTTCATGAATTGCTGCTATTTAAGCCCCTTGTGACTAGTATGCGTTTCCAAATTAAAACAAATATATTAAAAAATATATTGGCTTTATGTTGTCGGAGATGATCCCTTATATACGTTCCAAATAATAATAATACCCTTTACAAAGGCATAAAAATATAGGCATCCATCAAAATTTCATTCCAAAGTACAGTTTAGTTTTTTAAATTCCAGCTATATACCCGGCGCCGCTCGGGTCTTTTACATTGTGATAAAGTTATAATAAAGTTATATAAAAGTAAATAGTGTATTAGTCATGTTCGTTATTGACATACCGAAATGACATATATGTGATGGTGGATGGCAGACCATTTTCAGCTGTAAATGATGGTTACTTTCGCAAAATTTTATCCTCAAAACCCACAACCCACTAAATGTTAGAGATGATGTCATTCGTCAATCGGACCTCCTTTAAAAGGATATTCAAAAAGAGATAGAAGGAAAAATGATTTCGCTAAAATTAATGGCCTGATTCTCATGAGTCCGTCATTTATTGGTACGTATATGACAAACTCGTCTTTTAAATTTCTATTTAATAAATATCGATTTATTTTTGTTGTTGGCATAAATGTACAATGTGCTTCAATTCCAAAAATTGTTTTAAGTACTTTGGCAACTGTGGAGATGTTTCACAACACACGGCCTACCATCTTAAAGATGTTGTCATTTAAGTTCAGAATTGATTTGGGATTGGGACAAAACATGTGGGCTCTTGTACCACTGATAACGGACGCTATATGGTCAAAAACCAGTAAAAAATCATCGATCACCGAATATAAGCTATCGAGTGGTGGGAGCAGCAGCTGAAGAAGGCTTCAATTATCAGCAGCTAATTCTGATATGTTTCTGAAGCTTAACGTGTGGGACAAAATTATCGAAATTGTTAGTTTTTTTTTAAGGTTGCGAGATCAAAGTTAGATTCTCAATGATTTTGAATTTAACTTTGATCTCGCAACCTTAAAAAATATATATATATAAAATAAATATATATATATATACCGGTTAAATCAGTTGGAGTGAACTTTTGCAAGTGTATTAAAATTTCGGCACAGTCGAAATTAGGTTTGCCTTTTCGTTTTTAATTAAGGAGGCGAAGTACAAGTACTTTCTGGATTCAATGTATTCTTAAAACCGATAATAGGAACTCAGCATTGGACCAACTCATGAGTTAGAATTAAGAGATCCTAGTCTGTTTGAGAATATTGCTTACCTATGTAGAATATTTCTTGATCAGAGGTATAATGTTTCTTTATCGGCAGAGCGAAAAAATACTCTATTAAGAACTGCACCATCAAATAAAGAAAAAATATAAATCGATTAAATTATCAGAGGAGAAAAGCCCTAGTTCCAGTTTGTCGAATGGTTGCAGTAATGTATAAGCTTATATGATGTCACGTACGATCGGCTATAACCGTAACCTCAATCGTAAGCGATATTCGATTCAGTTTTAATTTTTGGTTTTTTTTTCTCATTCTGAAGTTTTCGTACAAGATTGTTTTTTCGGATCTTCTGACTGTTTTAACCTACTTGTTTGCATATAAGACAGGATCTTCGGCTTTTATTTGAGTTGTAAGTTGAGGTAAAGGCATTACGTCTGCTACCAATAATTCTGCCTAGAACTGAAATGAATTTACAAAGACTGCAAAAAAAACAATTAAAGTATTTATGAAGAATTGTGAATAATCTAGAACATTCTGAATAAAAGCCATTCAGAGCACGAGCTGTGGCCAAGCCTGATTTATTTCGCATGATTCATCATCGGCAGCATTATCATTGGCATTGTCATTGTCATTCTCCAGTTCATTGTCCAGCCCACACTCAAGAGTCGCTCTCGAGTCTCGGTCTCAAGCCTTCAAGTCTAATTGAAAGCGCCTCGCTGACGGGCCGACATTAAAATTAGCTCAAAGATATGCACAGAAACTCACAAGAAGAAAGAAAAATATTATTCTTGGGCGACCGCAATATTTAGGCAAACGGCTTAAGTCTGCCCCAGAGCCACCGCGTTTACGCATACGAAATACCCCAACAACTTTGCCAAACACCCCAAGTAAACAAAATCAAATCGAAGCAACTGCCTCGGGCTGACCGCAAAATCAAATAAGTAAATCACATCACCATTTATTTTTTGGGAAGGCCAAGAACAAATTTGTAATGACTTAAGCACTTTGAATTCTACATTTCAGTCAAGGGAAATTCTTGCGGTCAGCTGCACTCTACCTTAACACACTTAACAATTGATTTAAAAATAAAACGCTCCAACAATTTTTTGTGACAAAATACTACAGCTTAAAGGCAATTAATTTCGATAATAATTTTTCAATGTGGAGCTGCTTCGCTTTGGCAAAAAACTTACTGAAGCGTCCATCGACAAATAATAACAATAATAATAACTTCCCCCACCTGACCCTGAAATATATTTTTCCATGTGTATATATACTCGTATCTGGTAGATGGGGAGCAAGTCAAGTCATTAACGACGATCGCAAACAATGAACAATTTCAGTTTTCTGTGTCACTGAAAATCACACAACTCAGCCAACTTTGTAATTGGCCTGCGCCCCCCTCCAGAAGGGGCGCTCGGTTGGGGCAGTCGATTGTCAAACATTGTCAAGTTATTTTGGTCGTGGTCGTGTGCCTGAGTTTAGTTTTGGGTGAAATTGGTTGCCTGAGTTAATGTCAGCTGCGACCTTCTGGGCTGCAAAATGATTTTAATAAATGCAACCAACCCCCCCAAAGTTGCATCACAATTCCAACGTCTCTGGGCTGGCACACTTCTGCTTAACATAAGTTGCATTGTTCGACTCATTGAACTTAAGGTTTTTGTTTTTTGTAAGACTCAGTAGCCGCAGATTCTTTTGTCTTATTGTGAGAGATGGAATAACGCGACACACACACACTTTTCTGGGTTAATTTTCTTGTTTCTTTCAATAGATTTTTGCTGTCAAGGTTGGAATAATTTTCCATGTCTTTGGCGCCAAATTAAATACCAAAAAACACACGCATCAGTAACAAGCGAGAAAAATATGAGAGAATTAAGGGAAAACCTTGTAGAGTTAGCACGTAGTAAGAAACTGGATGTAGTTGAGTGATTTTTGGGAGGGAGGTTTACACACATTTTAAACTGGTAACCGATTGGGTGTATTGCCCACGGGAAGCCTTGCAGTTTTTCTTGAATATGCTGATTTTTTTCAATTTTGTTCCGTTTTAGCTTCCTCTTATATGTTTTTCCGCCTCGATAACATCCTTAAATCCCCCCTCAGTGTCCTACTTAAAATTATTTATTTCAATAATTTTGAACAACTTCTTCAAACCAATTCGATACCAGTAAATCATTGTCGCGAATCTCTCCAAAAGATGGCAGAACAGTCTGACTTAAGCCACACTTGGGTCCCAGGACACAGGCACATTGGAAAGCAGACGAACTCGTGACATACAGCACTACCACCAACCTCCTTCCCTATAGGGAAACTGTAGGTATGCCCATGGCAACGTGCAGGCTCTAACTCTGCTGCAGTCTTTTAACTCTGCTGCACAGCGCAACCGCCCTATCCCAGCAATTTCTTCAAGAGCTTTCATCTTAAGGTTTTCTGTATTGTTATCTCAAGCCCTTTCTGTATATTTCTTTCTTTTTTCCAACACGTTTTCCAATCTTACACTTGATTTTCCGAATCTCTTGCATGGGATTTGCCCTTGATTTCCTTTTAACCACCCTTTTTGTCGATTCTCATTAATCTTGTTTGAGTTCTCCTTGATCACCTCCCTTTTTTTCTGCCTCCTGTCATAACATGTGCTACTTATTTATCGTCTCCCCAAAGCGGAAACCCTCAACTTCCTTCCAGTTCCTAAGTTCGATGTGGCGTACCCCAGAAAAACGCTCTGTTGCATCCTCAAATGGTTTTTCCATTGTCAACAGCTGTGGCGGAGTCGTTGGACAATTAGAAATTATTACCCTAGATATCCGATTGTCTTAACTGATTGTCAGTGGCCATAAATTTATTGACACACACACACATATGCAGACGAAATCAAATCAAAGTATTGTGGCAAGTGCAGCATTTGTTGAGGTTGAACAACTGTTGGCACTTTTTACGCGTGCGAGTGCATTTACCCGCCATCAACAGACATACGTAGACTTGGGCCTAGACATGGGCATGGGCAGGGCATGGGCATGGTCAGTCATCAACTGCTGCAGCCTGCTGTTGACTTAGAATACTAATTTCAGTTCGTTCGTTTGGCCGGATGTGGTGACATTTGGTCGAAGGTAGCCCAAGAGCGCTACCTTTAGCTTCAACTGCTGCTGCTTCTTCTTTTGCTAACCCAACAAATATTGGTGGCAATAAAAAGCTAATAAAGAATATGGACAGGCAAATGTCTAGCGGAGTCAAGTGAGCTGAGTGCTTGCATTCAGGGATGCATGAATGGAAAATGGCTCAAGTATTAGGTATAAGCTGCATAACGGTTCTGGTAAATTATTTTCAAAGCGTCATCAGGGATATTTGAGGATGATAAATTTTTGTCTAAATCCATCTTGGTATTTCCACTTTAAAGCCAAATTGATTTTTTAACTCAATGTAAATAACACAAAGTACTTCCATTTTTTGCACCAATAAGGTCTCCTTCACCATCTGTTGGCGCCCGTTGTAAAGTATGTAGCCATGAAAAAGCTTCTCAAAAACTTTGCCGTTCGGATTCGGCGTAAACTGTGGGAGAGAAGTTCGGCTTGGCCCTTTGGGGCTGTAACAGCAGGATTTACATTTACCAGATCATGGTAAAGATAAATTGCAACCTTTCTAAACCAAACGGGATAGAATTTATACCAGGGACGGAACATACCAGTTATTTTTGAACGAGAAGGCAAAGCTAACTTCGACTGTTGCGATGTTTTAATACACTTGAAAAAGTTTACTTCGCCATCGATTTTCACAATAACCTTTTTTTGCTAACTATTATTGTAATGATCAAATATAAGAGTTTCTTTTTTTATAACAGTTATTAAAGACTTTTTTTAATTAAACAATTATAAACAGTTATTGAAAGATAAAAAATAGAAGGCTAACATCGGCTGCGCCGATGTTTTAAATACCCTTGCAGTTTTTGAAAGGCGCTACCATTGATAACAAAAAAGTTTTTCTCAATAGAACAAGTTTTTTGACCGATCGTTCCTATGGCAGCTATATGCTATAGTCATCCGATTTCGATAAATTTTTCCAGAATTGTGTGAAAGTATATGAAACTAATATATACCACGATTGGTGACGCTACGATGGAAAACAAAAAAGTTTTTCTCACTAAAACTAGTTTTTGAACCGACCGTTTATATGGCAGCCATATGCTTTAGTCATCCGATTTTGATAAATTTTTCCAGAATTGTGTGGAATCATATAAAATTTATATATACCACGTTTGGTGACGTTACAATGGAAAACAAAAAAGTTTTTCCCACTAGAATTATTTTTTGGACCAACCGTTTATATGGCAGCTATATGCTATAGTCATCCGATTTTGATAAATTTTTCCAGAATTGTGTGGAAGCATATAAAACTAATATGTACCACGATTGGTGATGCTACGATGGAAAACAAAAAAGTTTTTCTCATTAAAACTAGTTTTTGGACCGATCGTTCCTATGGCAGCTATATGATATAGTCATCCGATCCGGCCGATTCCGACAAATGTGCAGCGTATTTGTATTTAAAGAGTTTTTGCAAAGTTTGGTCAAGATAGCTTTAAAACTGAGGGAGGAGATAGCATAGAAACAGACGGACAGACGGACGGACAGACGGACAGACGGAAATGAACTCAGCTCGTCATGCTGATCAAGAATATATATACTTTATGTGGTCGGAAATGCTTCCTTCACTGCGTTACAAACATCGTGACAATTTTAATATACCCTCTGCAAGGGTATAATAATCTCATTTAATAACAGATTTTTCAATATTTTTATTAAAAAGTTAATAAATCACAGTTACTAAAGAGTTGTTTTATTACTCAGAACATAAAAATTATTAAAGACTTTTATTTTATTATTCATAAAACAAGAGATATCGGAAGACTTTTATTATACAATTCAGTGAAGTCTTTTAATTTATTATAGCTTCAGCAGTTCGCTCTCTGCGTGAATGATCCATTATGAGTAACATTACCAGAGATAAATAAAGAATACTTTTATATTGTGATGACAAAATATAAGCCTCTGACTGAGTTTTATTTACAGATTTTTTTTTTACGATTATTTATAGTAATAATATAATTGTATTTAATAATTTTTATACACTTGAAAAGTGTATATTAATTTTGCCCAGAAGTTTGTAACGCATAGAAATATTCATTTCCGACCCCATAAACTATATATATTCTTGATCAGGACGACGAGCCGAGTTCATTTCCGCTTGTCCGTCCGTCCGTCTGTCTGTCCGTCTGTCTGTTTCTACGCGAACTAGTCTCTCAGTTTTAAAGCTATCGAGCTGAAATTTTGTACAGAGTCTTCTTTTTGCTGCACGCAACTAATATGTCGGAACCGGCCGGATCGGATGACTATATCTTATAGCTGCCATAGGAACGATCGGTCGGAAAATAAGTCTTAGTGAGAAAAACTTTTTTATTTTCTATTGTAGCGTCACCAATCTTGGTATATATTAGTTTTAGATGATTTTACATATTTGTGAAAAAATTTATTAAAATCGGATGAATATAGCATATAGCTGCCATATAAACGGTCGGTCAAAAAACTAGTTCTAGTGGGAAAAACTTTTTTATTTTTCATCGTAGCGTCACCAATCTTGGTATATATGTATTAGTTTTATATGCGTTAACACAATTCTGGAAGATTTTATCAAAATCGGATGACTATAGCATATAGCTGCCATAGGACCCATCAGTCGGAAAATGTGTTTTACTAAGAAAAGTTTTTTTTATGGTATACAATTTTTATTATCAATGATATAAAAATTTTAAATATCTGATATCTATATCCTATATATATTTTTCCAGTTAAATTAGTTGGAGTAAAGTTTTTCAAGTGTATCAAAACTTCGGCACAGTCGAAGTTAGCTTTGCCTTCTCGTTATTTCTAAGACATAAAACACAAGTCTTTAGTAACTGTTATTTATTAACTTTTTAATAAAAGTCTTTCTACAACTGTTATTTACTGAGTAATATAATACAAGAGTTTACTAACTGGTATACTCGGAGTCAAAAAATAAAAGTTTTGAATAATTGTTTTCTGCTAAGTAAAAAAATAAAAGTCCTTAATAACTGTTATTTGAAGCAAAATTAAATTACAACTTTAAAAATAACTTTTAAATGTGGACTTTTATAATATAAGTTATATGTGTTACCGTCCCTGATTTATACCATCTTGCAGGAGGGATCAAATTTTAAGAAATATCGGTTCACATGTTTTTACGAAAACGTGTCCAAAGACCATTTTTTGAGAAAAGCCCGACCCTGATGGGCAAATTTAAAAACGAGAAGGCCAAGCTAACTTCGACTGTGCCGAAGTTTTACTACACTTGAAAAACTTTACTCCAACTGATTTAACCTGTAAAATATATATAGGATATAGATATCAGATATTAAAAAAATTTAAATCATTGATAATAAAAATTTGATACCATAAAAAAAACTTTTCTTAGTAAAACACATTTTCCGACCGATCGGTCCTATAGCAGCTATATGCTATAGTTATCCGATTTTGATAAATTTTTTCAAAAATTTGTAAAATCATATAAAACTAATATCTACCAAGATTGGTGACGATACGATGGAAAACAAAAAAGTTTTCCTCACTAGAACTTGTTCTTTGACCGACCGTTTCTTTGGCAGCTATATGCTATAGTCATCCGATTTTGATCAATTTTTCCTCAATTGTATGGAAACATATAAAACTTATGTATACCATGATTGGTGACGCTACGATGAAAAACAAAAAAAGTTTTCTCACTAGAGCTAGTTTTTTGACCAATCGTTCCTATGGCAGCTATTTGATATAGTCATCCGATTTTGATAAATTTGTTCAGTGTTATGTGGAAGCATGTAAAACTAATATTTACTAAGATTGGTAAAGCTACGATGGAAAACAAAAAAGTTTTTTTCACTAAGACTTATTTTCCGACCGATCGTTCCTATTTCAGCTCGATAGCTTTAAAACTGAGGGACTAGTTCGCGTAGAAACAGACAGACGGACAGACAGACGGACGGACGGACAGACGGAATTGAACTCAGCTCGTCGTCCTGATCAAGAATATATATAGTTTATAGGGTCGTAAATGAATATTTCTATGCGTTACAAAATTCTGGGCAAAATTAATATACACTTTTCAAGTGTATAAAATCGAGAAGGCAAAGCTAACTTCGACTGTGCCGAAGTTTTAATACACTTGCAAAAGTTCGCTCCAACTAATTTATCGGGTAGAATATATATAGGATATATATGCCAGATTTTTAAGATTCGAAATCATTGAGAATCAAAATTTGATCACGCTACCATAAAACACATTTTCCCACCGATCGGTCCTATGGCATCTTTAGGCTATAGTCATCCGATTTTGATTAAACCTTCCAAAATTGTCTGGAAGCATATAAATATGATATATACCAAGATTGGTGATGCTACAATTGTAAACAAAAAAGTTTTTCTCAGTAGAACTAGTTTTTTGACCGACCGTTTATATGGCAGCTATATGCTAAAGTCATCCGATTTTGATACATTTTTTCGGAATTGTGTGGAAACATATAAAACTAATAAATATTACGAGTGGCGACGATACGATGGAAATCAAAAAAAATTTTCCCACAAAGACTTATTTTTCGACCGATCGTTCCTATGACAGCTATAAGATATTGTCATCCGATCCGTCCGGTTCCGCCATATTAGTTGCGTGCAGTAAAAAGAAGATTCTGTGTAAAATTTCAGCTCGAAGGCTTTAAGACTGAGGGACTAGTTCGCGTAGAAACAGACAGACGGTCAGATAGACGGACAGACGGGAATGAACTCAGCTCGACGTCCTGATCAAGAACGTATATAGTGTATGGGGTCGGAAATGAATATTTCTATGCGTTATAAACTTCTGGGCAAAATTAATATACACTTTGCAAGTGTATAAAAACCTCTATCTTCCTGAGCTATATTCTAGTTGATTTGAAACTTAGGGGAAATATTTTAAACATATGTATTATTATATTATATTTCAAAACCCATCTAACCCCTTACGCCTAGTTCTTAGATTGATAAAAAAAAATGTATTTTGTCGCAATACATTATACAAATAGAAACACTTTGGCATTGCTTTGAAACTCATGAGATGTTCAAAAGTGATTCTATTCATATTAATTATTTTGACATAATCAAAAAAATTTATTTAAAAACTTTTTTGAAAGCTTACTTACGTACCCATAAGTAAAACAAAATGAACTTTTTATACACTTTAAGGTGAGAAAAATGTAATCAAACGTTAGAATCATTGAAAAATCTTCCCCGTCTATTCTTTTTTATTAAAAATTTTGTATGTTACTCAAAAAATTGTTGAAAATAATGAAAATGTAGGTTGGTTTTGAGAACGACTTTCCTTTTCTGAATCAAAGGAACGACACTTTAAGCAAACATTATTTCTTTGCTAAGCAAAACTATTTTCCCCGATTTGAAAGAAATCATCAATCGCTAAACACCAATTAAGTTACATAAGTTAAATAATGAAGTATTCGATTTGCAAACGTTTATACGAAAATCGACTCAAAATTCGGATTTTATTAACAATCATAAAGGCATAAATCTTTAATGTGATGTCAATTATATAAATGTGGTTAAAGTTACAGAAATTCTATTAAAACAGCTAAGCCAAATTTTTGGAAAAGTATTTGTCCTTCCAGCGCTCTGAACATTAAATAGTTTTAGATAATTATTTTGACGCGAACTTCAATAGTTTGAGAACAGAAAGTTGATCGAAATCTTACAGATTTATACAATTCTGTGTTCTTATCGGTACAGGTAAGGTCTGTTGGGGTAAATGAGAGTGGCAGTGAGGTTATGGAGATGTAGCTGACATTATGGTTGAAAAGGGTAGAGAAGGTGGTGGTGTAGGTGCAAGTGCTGAACATGTTGGTAGGAGTCGGGGAGTTTTTATTTCTCGGGTGGCGGTATGACGGGTTTCGGTAGCGGCTTTGGTGGTTGCGGTGGTGGCATTAGCTTTCGCAAAGTCTCCTCCAAGGTAAGCTCGGTCGGCTCCAGCAACTCCTCTGCCTGGATCTGCTGCTGTGCAGTTGTGTTAGACTTAAATCAATTTGAATTTGAATTCGGTTCAATATTCGCAACTTTACTTACACTTTTTGAAATGAAATTCGTTCCAGGGATTTCGGTGAACTTCTTCTGTTCAGCCTCCAGAAGGGCTCGCAATGTTTCCTCGCCTTGCATGACCATTGGACTCTCCGTCGTCGATTCTGGTTGATTAAGTATGGTCTGCTTCTGCTCTTCCGTGGCTTGCACCTCTTTCATCTCGTCGTAATCGCCTCCATTCAGCACCCAGTTGAGCTCATGGTCTATCTCCCCCATAGGCTGTAAGCCAAAAAAATATTAAGTCCTTCTAAATGCAACTCTCTAAAATCTTTTACCTCGTAACGACCGTACGTTTCCGCATAAGCATCTATGTAACTGGCATGTTCATTGATGAATTCTATTAGTATGGCATCCATATCGTCCAAATTAATATTATTATTCGATTTAGCACTTAATTCTTGAGGCAACTGATACTGCTTTGTCACTTCAATTGCTGAAAATGAATTTTCAATTGAATTGAAAATCAAAGCCTACTTTATGAAATGGAACTTAGTAGAAGGTTCCATGTCAGCTGACCTGGTTCAGTAGAGCCAGCGACCGGAAGCGCGCTAAGATAAAGAACTAGTTCCTTGCTAGGCTAGGCTCCGGCTTGTATTTAATTTGCGAATTGCAATTTGAGCAAATTCGTACGATTTTAATTTTCCGTGCTCCGCCATTCGCTACTTTTTGTTATCAATTATGTTTCATTCCCATTTTGTTCTTCAACATTTCACATGTCGGAAATCTGATTGGACAAACTTATCGGTAATCGCCTCAGCCAATTCGTAAGTTGTTGTTAGCAAACGTAGTTTTCCGGCTTGAGCAATTTTGGGTGTACTCAATAAACGGTTTAATAATACAATTAAATCTGAAAAGTAGTATAAGAGACTCCGCAAAAATAAATTTTAAGATTTCCGAATTTCGGAGACCAAATCGCCAAATTCTTTCAAAAGTGAAATTGGGAGCATGGCTGATATCTTGGTTATACATTTCGTGGGTTACCTTTTAAATTCCAAAAAAAAGGCAACTTCAATAGTTCATTTTGGCATCTGTATTGATAAGTTAGTTTTCATTTGTATTACGGCAGAATGGGTGGATCGACACATTCTTCTCTAGATAACACTGGGCAACATGGTCCAGTTTATTGAAGGAGTGGTAAAGATGCCATATGATTTTATGATTAATTTTTTTTGTGGAGCATTTTGCCAAACAGATCCGTGCTTAGCACACGAAAAGTATCTTGAGCCACAACTACTAGTGCGCCAAAATGACCTGTACTATCCCAAAATTTTTAAATTCTATCCCAAAGCAGAATAAGACGATAAAAGATCAACAAAGCTGCCACACCAATCATGAAATATTCAATATTTATATTTCCCTTTTTGACATCAAAATTAATCTTCATCTTCTCCGATCAAAATTATAAAAAAGTTTCTTAAATTATGCTTTAGAAACAAGTAACAGCGCTTTTGTCGAATGCCCCGACTGCGAAATACCTTGTACACTTGATTTTGTGTGTTATCGTACGAATAATCAGTCGTGACCCTGCCCACGCGTAGCTGCAAAGGTTATTCTGACGTTCTTTTTAGACAATTTTTTATGGAAATGGATTTTATTAAACAAATAATAGTATTCATTATTCAGATAGTGTCTTTTTTTAAGTAACAATCCGATGTCTACTAATGACACTTAGATCATACAAAATATTAATGTATGCTGCTGCTGTAGACGATCTCCAGAGGGTCCTCCAAAAAAAGGCGTTTGGCGGTAGACATGATATTTATGGTTTGGATTATCTGAAATCAAAAAAAGTTCTGATGCTTTTAGTGGATAGATAAATCGTGGAAATGATAGAAGGAATAGTCCGAAATTAAATTTTTGATAAAATGAGAACTATGTACAAATATGTTATTTTTCGACCAAGATTTTCGATAATATGTCCATTTCAAGGTTACAGCTTAAGTAATTCCTCAGATATGGCTCTGAACCACTATTAAAACGTTTACAAATCAACACAGCAAATTTTTCATTCCTAGAAAATTTGTAGTAGAATTTTATTGGTTTGGAACCAGATTTAAATTGTGAAAATATCTGGCTTCATATAACCATCCTAGTTTCTGAGATAGGGCTCTGAACAACTTCTGATCTATTCATTTAAATTGGTTTAAGACCGGTCTTAAACCACTCACACCGAATTTTAAGATTGAAATCCAAATAATAAGGCTTACCACTATTGAATCGATTCATTTGATCTTGGTCTTGAACAGGTAAAATATCTCACTCCATTTAAGTAACCTTCGCACCAATTTTCAAGTACATAGCTTTTATCATGTCTGAGATAAGGCTCTAAACCATTTAAGAACCGGTTCAGCGGGCTCGGAACCAGTCCTGAACCAGTGACTATTCTGTACCAAAGGTACAAAAAGAGTATTAAGTTTGTGCACACTTATGTTATAGCCTGGTTCCACTAGAGCAGATATCTAAATTTTATTCACATATTATCAAATCTTGCAAAAAAATTAACATATTTCTCGAAGAAAAAAAATTTGTCGATGTAAAATCAAAGGTAAGGCAAAGCGCAGCTTGGATATTTTCAGTGGGCCTGGTTCGATGATTTAAGGTTGCTTCCCAATATAGTATAAGTATTGACTTTGTGGCCCTGGTTTATGCGTTTTTGCATGCCTGAGTGTCGATTACACTAGTTTACAAAAATAAAAAATACCCATTGAAGCTGTTATTATTTTCTTATGTAGTTTGGAATGATGGACTTAAAAATTAAATTCAAAAATTTTTTGTATGGATACGTTTTTGAGTTAGAATTTTTGTTATGTTTTTCGGTAGGTACCCTTTCATTTTATGACATATCGCGAGATAGAAACTTTTTATGTCGTTAAGCAAGATATTTATGAAAAGGGTATGCAATTCCTAATAATATAGTTAAAGGTCATTTTCCAATCGATTTAGTAGTTTAAATGCTACAAAAAAAATATTTCGAAAAAAATCTATTTTTTTCTCAAAAACGTGCTAATTTTTTTTTCCTAAGAAATAAAAAAAAATTAAGTACAAGTACTAACAGACAAATTTCCGTGTTTTATGTAAAAATACGATTTCTTATCGATGCCAGTTGAGTTGAGCGCAATTTTCAAATTAATTGATTTAAATTAATAATCCATGTCGGATGAAACCTAATGAATATATTTGAGGAGTCCTTGGTCACGCAATGTCAAAGGTTGCACCCCTGGTATAATGTTATTTCATGCCATTGACTGGATTCCAGAAGCATTTATGGCTAATTCGTTTTTGTTTACTTTAAAGACCTAATTACTCTTTAAAGCCAATGTCATTGCTGAAACCCACCTGGAGTAATCATTTCACCCATCCGCAATATGTCAAATGCCTTGCCAACCCTGGGCTATATGGTCATGTGTGTGTGTGTGTGTGCACATGCCCAAAATGCACTTGCTGGCCTTTTTGTTATTGGATGTATAGCGAAGCGAAGCGTCGGCGTTTAACAATTCATAAACATGGCTTACGCGCTGACGCCACTCGTCTTCGCATTGTCTCCGTCTCCCTCCCCCCCTTGGTCAACGACTGTGTCGTTTTGTGTCGTCTGGTTTAGTTTTAAAAAAGTCAGCTCCCAGTCCCAGTATCCCAAAGGGAAGTAGTGCAGACAGGGCCATGTTTATGTATGCAAAACTAGTTTTTAGTTTTAGGGCCATGTCTGGGAATTGGAATTGGGTATCGAAGCCGTATCCCGAATGCAATTCAACAATTTGGATTTGAAACGGGAGGAGGGCACGCATTTACACGGAGGAGACTATTTTGCGTGTTCGACAAATTTGTAGCTGCCTCTGACTGCGACTCGAGCACTCTGACTTGGGTTTGATCACGTTTTAATTGTACAAAAGCGACGACGACAACAAAATGTTTATTTTGGTTTTAGGTTTTTTTTTGTTTTGCAGCTACTGTGGACTGTAGACTGGCGCCTAGGCAGCTAATTAATGTGGATGGGGTGAGGGGGATGGGCGCGGGGGCAATAGGGTTTTGGAGTGGGTCCAAACTCTCTGTTCCCATTCACACTCGAGAAAACTTTTTACTTTCTTAAATCGTTTTTAATTGTTTGTCAAATGGCAATGTGAAACCGATAGACCGCATTTGATAAGACCAAACAAACCAAAAACAAAAAAATAAGGAGAAAACAAAACACTTGTAAGGCTGAGACAGTTTAGAGATGGAAGCGTGATTAGAAATTGGTTTGATGAAATGAGAGATGGGTTGTCTCGGTCTTTAAGGGCCGTCTCTCCATTAAATGCATTTAAATTATTTAAAGATTTATTTAAAAATCTTAACAACTTATGTGCGTGACACGCCACGTGACAAAACAGTGAGTCGTGCGAAACGTGAAAAGGTTTGTGCGAAAGCATACGTTATTATTTTTTTTCATGGTCTGAGATATTCTTTAAAAATATTTATAATTAATTAATTAAATTATTTGTAATATGTAGATTTTGCATTATCCTTTGGCAAAATACTGTGTTTTAGATATAAAAACTCGTGCTATGCGCGTGCTTAATGTGTACCATGATTAAATATCGGGAAAAAAATAACTTCCCATCTCTGAAAAAAAGACTTCCCGGCCCAGCAAGGGTTAAACCCCCTAAAAACAACAACAACAAGCAGATTGTTATGCCTGGCATTTAATTGCCTTGTAAGTGAGTGGAGCACCGGTAGCAGCTTCTCATTGTTTCTCCACATTGTTGTTGCTGCTTCTGTTGATCGTCTCCCATTTCGCGTTGCACGCATTTCTGTCCAGAGAAAACACACAAACAAAACTCTCCAAGCTCTTTAGGCATCCTCGTCTCAGTCTTCGATATAAAAGATATCATGTATCGACTGGGGTCAACGTTGATTTTTGCACCTGTTTAAATGTTTTCGATATTTGTGATCCCAAATGTGTGATAATGCAACGAGGACATAAAACTAGCATAGCTTAGGAAATGCGACGAACGACAATTCCAGCGAAATTGTGAAACAGAGAAACAAAAGACTTTTGGCACATGACCAAGGCACGAACTTGCAACGGTAGCAGCAACAGAAGCACAAACTCTAAATTATATATAAAGCACATGTCACTGGGCACATCCGTGCATACAAATTGTGGTCAAATGATAGGATGAGCTAGTGGACTGACTGACATACGCAGGGTAAACACCAACTCACACATGCAACTCTCCTCTGCAAAGAGTAAGGCAGAAGTTTGAGGGCGCGGCTTACTATGTGCTACCCAAAGATTTGATATTTAATGATGAGAAATAATGCAGCTAACGGCAAAGACACAGAAAAAAATATGCTACAAACACAAGGGTTAAACTATATCAGTGTAGGGCGCGTCCGTATAGCGTCGCTGTAGCAGTGACTTTGCACACTGACACTATAAGCCTACTGCGCTGCTGTGAATTTCGTATCGGTTGCCACGCACAGATGCATTGGTAAAATATGATTGTATTGTATGCCCTACACTGAACTATATCGACCCCTCTGAGCGAAATTATCGTATGTTACAAAATATAACTTTTACAGGAGTCGAATATCTTCTTAATGGTCTCTGGTTTGGATGGTTTTAGCGCTACCAAATTTGGAAAGGCTATCAATATTATTACACTTCAATTATTTTTAATCAAATTTTGGCGAATCAAATTGTACTTTTTTAATAATATCATGTTTTAGCACACACGATATTTTCGCGCTGTACGATAATTTCGCGCACCGCCACATTTAAAATAATGGCGGCAATATTCTGATGAAAATGTAATTTTTTTAACCCTTGAACAGTGTGTTTTTTAAAAAAAATCTGAAAAGAATATCATAAGAGCTTTTTCAGTTTGGTTTTTGGATTTAAGTTATTAATTAACTTTATAATAAAATATAAAAAAATGTTTGAGTTTCGAGGGCTGTTCAAAAAGTTATCGGCCTGCCAATTAAGGTCTCAAAAAATAAAGGCGAAGAGGTGGTGGCCATGATTTCGTGTCTCCAGGTTATCGGAATTGAAAACGGTAAATGAGGTTATGATCAGAATTGCTGTAATTCTGGCCCGTACCTCAATTATTTTTTCCATAATTTTTTGAAAAATTGTTGTTCGATTAAAAAAAATTTAGATTTTTCAAGTTTTTTTTTTGTAGTTTAGTGAAAAAAAAATATAGTAATAAATGTTTTTCCTTTTGATTGAGGTACGGGCCAGAAATCTCATAAAAATCGGTTCAGTAGAACTGGCCAAATCATGGCTACCAGGTAAAAAAACGTGGTTTCCAGAAAAACGCGCATAAAGTTTTGAGCAACGTATAAAATACTCGATTTGGCAAGAACATTGCTCCACTTAATTGGATATATCTGCTAATCTATTTCGAATATTTGAAAATGATTTAAAGGGGAATGTCTATAATAAGGCAAAACAAAAAAATCGATAAAAAAGGTAGAAGACCCCCTTAAGCCAAATAAACTCTGAAGAAAAACATATTTATTGAAAAATTCTCTCTCTTAGGTTAGTTTTAAGAAAGGTGTCGGGATGGCCAGATATTTGGACTATTTTGAATTATAACTAAAATGTTCATTAACCAGTAGGGAAGATGGTCAAGCCCTACTAATATACCCTGTACATGCTATTTTTGAATTAGCCTTTGAACTGTTAATATCTGTCTTTACAGCCCCAAAAGGCCAAGACGAGCTTCTCTGAATCTCTTGGCTTGTGTGCTTTCTAATTTAAACAACAGGGAAAGGAACCTATAGCGTAATGACAAGTCCAGACGGCAAAGTTTACGAAGCTTATTTCTATTTATTTCCATTTACAAAAAAGTGTCTGTCGTGACTGTCTGACTGATTACTAATTGGAAATTTACGCACAGCCAAAAAGGCAATAGACCGGACATAAATAATTACTGCAAAATATTAATTTAAGTGCTTCTTACATCATTTTCTCTGTCTCTCCAAAAGTGATTTAAAATTATTGGGACAGTGCATAACCTATTGAAGATGCCTATCAAATATCATATCCGTATAAATAAAGGTTTAAATGCTGAACAGTTGATTCGCGATTTTAACAATAGTTTGGAAGAAAGATAAGATCAACTATTGAACTTCGACTCCAAAATGTAGAAAAATATCTGGCGACTGCTTTTTAAGAAAAAATATTACCAAACATGACTTTCGTTTAACTGAATTAACCGAAATAACTATGCACCGACCGAATATGTAAATATAAAAACGAGTTTTTATTTTTTTATCTAAAAATCTTAACGTCTAAATACTTTTAAAACCAATATTTCATCTTTAACGAACAGGTTTCGTGTCTTTCTAACTTGCCTAAATGATAAAAGCTTTAGAACCCCCATTGCAACAAATGTTGATGAAAGCATTGGCCGTGTTCAGCAGAATGATGGAGCGCTGAGCATGTATCAGAAAAGAATGATAGATCGAAAAGTTTCTGCTGAACGAAGTGCTACATTTTTAGCCAACGCCTTAAGAAGAAAATCAAGGCACGGAACGCAGATTTTTTTAATGGCGTCGCAGACACGCTAGCTTTCTGTGCCACCCTGAAATTGCATAGAAGATAGAAAAGTTAGGTTTAATTATATTATATTGTTTTTTTATAATTATTTACAGCAGGTTGAAAGCCATATTTGAATGTTATCGATACCAAGCCTATCGATATACAATAACAGCTGCTGGTATCAGTATCTTCAAGGAGCGTCTATTTCGGATCGCTATCATGATACCTCAAATTGCTATCAGATACCGGATCACGCGGTCAGCAGAAAGATCAATTAAATTTTATGATTGATCAGGGAGCAAGTTCTTCTGCTGAACGCGGTCATGTTGTCGTCCTGTTAGGCCAGTTTTTAGGACAAGAGAACGAACCAATTTTATTTAATTAAAGCTCTGCAAACCCTGAACACGTATAAAAAATTGTTCGAAATATGGTTTTAAATTCCGTTTTTTTGTCTCAAAATTCTCAGCAGCAAAAAATTGTACGCAAAGTATAAGTTCGATGAGAAATCATATCCATACTCCACATATTATTCTCTAAAATTTCGAGAAAGAAATAGAAATTCAAGTTTCAGCAAGAGTTAAGTTGGAAGTTTGTTTAAGCTGTTTAGATTGGGAGATACAATCATCTAACCTATCTATCGATTATCAGCTGATCGTCATTCGACAACATTTGAAGTAGCCACAGAAAATTAAGCATGGCTATCAATCGTGAGATTTTCGAGAACGTAATTTATAGTCGGCCCTGCTCGACTTCGGTTATTAAATCACAAAATGCTCAGCGTAATTGTTTAATTTCTTTAGAACTCTACTATAGTTCATCTGATCGTGAAACGGTTATTGGTGTATCGATAAGTAATGATGATTAAAATATGTGTTTTGAAGGTTCAAACAATCTATCTTCAAAATTGTGGGAGATATGCGGTTTTTTACAAATTGCGGGGTTGGCAACTCTACCGTTCATCTGATCGTGAAACGGTTTATAGTGGGTCAATAAATATTGATAAGGAAAATAATTCTCCAGAAAGTCCGAATAAGATAACTCCAAAATTGTGGAAGATATAAGGTTTTTTCATATTGCGGGGGCGGGAGGGGGCGTGGCAAAAATTTGAATCAAACTTGACCTGCGTGCAGACGATACAATTCTACACTGAAAAAATGGTAGCTATAGCTCTTATTGTCTCTGAGATCTAGGTGTTCATACAGACGGACAGACGGACATACGGACTTCTACGAGTAATGCAATAAGTCGACGACAGAGTCAGCGTTCCGCATACATTTTTGATCACTCGTCAAAAATTATCGGAGCTGAATTGGGAAGTAATGCCACATCCACAGTAAAGCCCCGACCTGGCACATTTTCTTTCTTTTTTGTCTCTTCAAAATTCTTAACAATGATAAAACATTCGATTCTGTTGAGGCTGTCAAAAAGCACTTAGTTCAGTTTTTTAACGAAAAGGACGAGATGTTCTACGAACGTGATAATATGCAGCCGCCCAAAAGATGGTCAATGAAAACGGTTAATTCATAATCAAACCCAAAATCGATCCATATTATTCGGAATTGGGTTGTTTTTGGATTTATTATGGGAATTGGGTTGTTTTTGGATCGAAAGCGATTTGTAGAACACCTGGGTATATAATAAAATCAGCTTTGAATTTTATGGAATAAAGGACAAGCGATTCTTGCCAAAAGTATATGGTCAACACTAGAAGAAGGCAATTTGAACAATGATCGTTGTGTCAATTAACTCATAAATTGACTGCGCCGAACGGATTTGTTGAAAATTAAATGAAAAACGGTAATAATTATGCACAAATCTTTTTATTTTGCCGCCTGGAAGCAATAATCGCTTTGCTGACTAGATAGCAAACAGGCCTGTTCCAGTTTACTCATTAAATAAAGTTGAAAGTGGATTAGTAATAAAATTTTATTTTCTTTAAATTTTAGTTCAAACGTGTTACTCATTTAAACAACAACATGTGAATGGTCGATTGGTTTCCTCTGAATTTTCTTATTTCGCAAGAAAGACAATTTTCCCAAGAAAAAAATGGGCCAAAACTGTGGCTTAACCCTAGATGAGGGTTTTCCATTTGGTATTAGACTATTTCCTACTTAGTCATATGAAAATCATATTTAATACAACTCTTCCCCTTTCTGGTTTCTTTATGCAAATCCATATACGTTTCTGCCAGCAATTGCATTTCAATGATGATGATGATGATGATCATTTGGTATCTCCATCACTAACTGCAACAACAAATGCACAGACACATCATCATGCACTTCGCTCTCTATGGTCGCTGGTCAATAAACGGACAACGACGACGAACACAAACCAGAACACCACCAAGAACAAGAGCCGCCCCTTTGATCTGCAACCGCCGAAAGCAAAGCGAGGTCCATTCATTGAAGTCCCCTCCCACCCCAGCCAGCGGAGAGTCTCTCTGACACCTCAGCCTCTAAAAGGCCATTAGCCAATATAACAGCCACGCAACGTTTTTTTTTTTTTTTGTATTTTATCATGTCTACAAAAGTCAAAAAGCCATATTACATCATAACCTCGGAGGCTGAGTCCAAGGCGGATGAAGATTTCCGTGCCTAAGTGGCATTTTCGGAGGGAAAAGTGTTCTAATAACAAGCCAAAAAAATAACACTGAAAACGGTTTTAACTGGAAAATAAAGAAAGAAAAATAATGGAGGGAGAGAAGGAAAATTGTTTGCATTTGTCAAATAGATCGCCAGGCAAAAGGGTTCGTTTTTCAACTGACCGCTCAGACAGAAGTGGGAGCGATGGCAACGTGATTCCCGAATGATTAGAGTGAAAACTACAAAAATTAAATCAATTATTGGATTTTATTTTTTAGCTGGGCTGGAAAACTCTAAAAACCCAATATACATAGAAGGAAGCATCTCCGGCCCCATATATATTTTTGATCAGCTTGACGAGCTGAGTTCATTTCCGTCTGTCCGTCGGTCCGTCTGTTTCTATGCTCTCTATCTTCTACCTCAGTCTTAAAGCTATCTTGACCAAATTTTGCAAAAAGGCTGCACATTTGTCGGAATCGGCCGGATCGGATAACTATATCATATAGCTGCCAAAGGAACGATCGGTCCCAAAACTAGATCTAGTTGAGATAAACTTTTTTGTTTTCCAACGTAGCGTCACCAATCGTAATATTAGTTTTATATGCTTCCACATAATTCTGGAAAAATTGATCAAAATCGGATGACAATAGCATATAGCTGCCATAGGAACCATCGGTCCCAAAACTAGTTCTAGTGAAAAAAACTGTTTTGTTATCAATGGTAGAGTCTTAAAAAAACTGCAAGGGTATTTAAAACTTCGGCAGAGCCGATTTAAGTTCATTGAGCAGTAGTGTCTTAGCCGTGTGGCAACAAGCGAGTGCGATAGTGCATAGCGCTTAGTTGCATTTCCATTCGTGTTCAGTACAAGATCCTGAGTTCAATCCTCATAGTTCACATTAAAATGAACAACATCAGGTGGTGGTATTGGAATACTAAAGCGATTTCAGATTCGTGCGAAAAAGGTTCTGGACAGCAGCATATTCAGACCGTGTAAGAACATCCATTTCCAATTCAACGAGATGTGACTATTGGGAACCCCACAACCGTTAACTGGCTCAGCTAATATATACCGCCCAACCCAAATTATCTGTTACTGGTCTTGAAACATGACCAAATCGTTTATAAGTGAGTACAACATTCTTTAAGAACCAGAAAATTATGAAAATAGTGTATAAAATGTAAAACCGAATTACAGTTGTGATTTACAGCTGGTGAAAGACACCATAATAGAGTAAAGGACTCATTCCAGATGGCATATTTCGGCACTATGCTTCATATAAATAAGAAAGCTTTTCAAAAGCATTCAGCTTTCAGAGCTTTCCAAAAGTGTTTCTATTCATATGAAGTATTATGGTGTAATAAATTTTTATGCTATCTGGAAAGAGGCCTTAAAAATAAAATTATTATTTATTTTTACTATTCATTCATACGTCAATACATGATATTGTATTTAGGCCTGTTCCCGTTTCCGAACCGAAAATAATTGATTAGATAAGCAAATAACACGCATTCACTTTAAACATTTTCCGTCAAGTGCAAATCTATTATTTTGGGTTTAGCTTCTCAGATAGGCAATGAATTGATATTTTCAATTTCTATTAAAAAAAGTCATTCGCTATTAATTAATAAAGAATTTTTATTATTTTTCTTCTCTTATAATAATTTTGACTGATTTTATTGATATTAATCTAAAATCATAGTTACTTGTCGAGTTTCATTCTTATTAAGATTAATATTCATGATTTTCAGACAAAAGAATCTCTGATAATTTATATGCTTTGATTCGAAAAGGAAAAGCAAGCGAGAATAATCATAATGCTTGAGTAATAAAAATAAAACTCGAAATAAAACATCAATGATTTTTCAAATAAATCTCGACAATTAACTAATTTTTGTTGATTTATATGAAGAAAAAACGAGAAGGCAAAGCTAACTTCTACTATGCCGAAGTGTCAATACACTTGAAAAACTTTACTCCGACTGATTTAACCGGTAAAATATACAAAGGATATAGATATCAGATATTTAAAATTTTTAAATCATTGATAATAAAAATTTAATACCATAAAAAAAACTTTTTCTTAGAAAAAAACACATTTTTTCCGACCGATCGTTTCTTTGGCAGCTATATGCTATAGTCATCCGATTTTGATAAAGTTTTCCAAAATTATGTGAAAGCATATAAAACTAATATATACCAAGATTCTGAACGCTACGATGGAAAACAAAAAAGTTTCTCTCACTAGAAGTAGTTTTTTGACCGACCGTTTCTATGGGAGCTAGAAGAAGAAGAAGAATTAATTTTAAACAATCATTTTGATCAAAAGCTAGATAAAACAATAAATGTTAAACTTATTTGTCGCTGGTCACATTTCGGGCACTCCTGTAGCTCACGCGACTCACCCTCTCACATCTCTAGCGTGGCCTTATCCTTTTTTTCTATTTTCAAATGGTCAGCAAACAATACAACACCCATAGTCTCATTTCCACCATCCAATCCATTTCCCCTGGCCGCTCGGTTGTATTAATAAGCCGCGCTCTTAACCTGATCATGTTGTGCAAACAGACAGACCACGCTTCAGTATTGTGCTCGTAGTTAGACCAAAAGACCAAAAGGAATTCCGCCTAACAAGGCCATGAAAGGAGTTCATTGTGCGTTGCGTTGCGTCGGTCACTTTGAGTGTCATAAAAAACCCAAGAAAAACTTTTAAAAGCCAACAAACAAAACGTTGCTGCTCGCATTTTGTGTTCCCCAGCTAGAGCAGTTAATTAGAATATGGCTAAGAGGATGGTAGAGTTGGTGGATGGAGAGGTACCATCCATCTATCCATACATCCAACATAGCCATCGATGAGGTCGACGAAGTGCGCTAGACAAACAACCAAAAGGCGGCTTGATTGAGTGGCTTGCAAAAGAGGTAAACTCGGTTTATGAAAAATCAAATCAAGTCATAGTCAAGCCACCAGTTATGGAGTCACGTCAGCAACCACTGACGCTGCCGCTGATGCTGCTGGGGGGCTCTGCTCTCGAAGCCTTGGCAATATTTACCAAATGTCAATGCAAAAAGTAGAAGGTGCCATGCAGAAGAGTTGCGCAAAAATACGACAAACAAAAATAAAAATACTACGAAAAATAAAGCAGGAAAAAGGCAAGGTGAGATTTTTTACATGACGAATAGGAGATGCTCTAAAGAAAAGAGCGAAAACTGTACAAAAGAAAAATCATTTTCGGATCTGTTCTAAATTTTTTCACCCATTTTATATACATACAAATTTGAATTCATGAAATAATACAAAAATACAAATTATTTAAATATCCAATTCAATTCTACCCATGAAACTGAACTATGATTCCAGTACTGCTTTCCATGGCTAAAAGAAGCGAACATCATGAGGTCCTAGCACCTGCCAGTGGTAAATTCATGGTCGAAAACATTATCTTAATTTGGTATTTTAAAGTTCGAGTAAATTTTACTTTACCTTCTTAGGTCCTAATTTCCATAAACAATATTTATCTTGTCAAATTATTTAAGAATGCAAATAAATTTGGGAAATTTTTGTGAATGCGAGTTTATATACAAATAATTCTAAAGACTTACAGTACGGTGTGAACACTTTGGAGTCATTTTCAAATATTAGCGAAATATGTATTAAAGTATAGTCAATCTATAAATTTAAAACAAATAAAATTTAAAACGGATCATTAGTGCGACTTTACTTAGGCGTGAGGTAGGTTACTTAAAATTGTAATACAAAATAATTAAAAAAATTTGACGAGCATGATTTGTTTTCTTAAATGTTGGCTTGGTTAGTTCCTCTACCTTCAGTTTCTACCCTAATGCAACAATGTCACTTATATCCCCATATAAAAGCCGTTATTTGAAAATGATTTTTATTTTGAGTAAAAAAATAAAAATCATTTTATAACTTTTATTTAATTTTTTTTTTTTTAATCAAAAAACAATCGTTATTTCTTCAGATTTATTTAAAAATCATTTAAGACCTCTTACTTTTTTTTATTTTTTTAAAATTTCATGATTTTACTACTTAAAAATTTTGAATCTTTTTGATTTTTTTTTTATGCTCAAAAATAAAAGTTATTTCTTGTGTTATATTCATAAATCCTTATATAACTCTTATTATACTTGTGTACCGAACGTACACAGAGTATTTTTTTTTTTTGTGCAAATGTTGTAACAGCCAGAAGGAGGCATCTCCGACCCTATAAAGTATATATATTCTTGATCAGCATCAACAGCCGAGTCGATATAGTCATGTCCGTCTGTCTGTCCGTCTGTCCGTCTGTCTGTCCGTCTGTCCGTATGAACGAAGAGATCTCAGAGATGGTAAGAGATAGAGGTTTGAGGTGTATGGAACATATATTTTTTATACTTGCAGGCAGATCAAGTTTAGTTTTAATTTTTGCCACGCCCCCTGCCTCCCCCGCAAATTAAAAAAAACGAAATAACTCCCCACAATTTTCAAGATAGATAGTTCCGAACATTCTAGACATATATTCTACTACTTATTTTGAATCGACCCGCCATACATCATTTTTTTTTCGATCAGATGAACGATATTAGAGCAATACGTAAAAGAAAATAAAAACCAACGACAACAACAACACCGAGGCGATTGGTAGAACTTACGAGAAAGAGAGAGCGAGAAGGCAATAGCTAACTGGTTATTTCCCAATTGGACCTTGCTATGAGAGGAGCGATGTAATTGAGATGGCCTGCGATCAGAAATCACGCGTGATTCCCGCGTGACTAATATAGATACGTTTATGTTAATAGGAAATTATATACAAATTTTATAATTTTACGAGTTATTTACTAGGGTAATTCAACTCATCATTACTTATCGAGCCCCCATACATCGTTTTTCAACCAGATGAGCGATAGTCGAAAGAGTTGCCACCCCCAGATTTTGAAAAAACCTCACACTTTAAAGTTATTTGTTTCGTACAAACAGGTACAGAGTATATTACAGTCGGGCTTGACCGACTTTCTTACTTGTTTTTATAATTTTTTGTTCCATAAATAATCAGTATTTCTTTAGTGTTATTTTAAAATCCATTAAAACTCTTATATTTGATTTTTTGTATATTTTTATTTAATGTGTATTTATTTTTTTTTTTTTTTTTATTTTTTTTTTTTTTTTTTTTTTTTTTTTTTTTTTTTTTTTTTTTTATTTTTTTTTTTTTTGAATGTTTTTTTTAATTTAAATTTTGTTTTTTTTTTTTTTTTTTTTTTTTTTTTTTTTTTTTTTTTTTATAATTTTTGAAATTGTTTTTGTTTTTATTTTTTTTTAAGGATTTTTCCAAAAAAATAATCGTTATTTCTTGAGTTTTTTTCTTTTCGCAAAAAAATCCGTTCTAAATGTACCGAAAACCGTGTTTTTCGTTATCATAAGTTTCCGTTTTTTCTTATAATGAAAACGGCGGGCTTAAAGTAAGAACTCTTTTATTGACATCGGACGTTCTGCGATTAACAACCATCCGGTCTTATTATTGAAACAGAAAAAAATTTTATTTCTAACCCTCCCTGCTGTCTCCGCTCTAGTTCTAGTGAGAAAAACTTTTTTGTTTTCCATCGTAGCGTCACTTATCTTGGTATATGTCAGTTTTATATGCTTTCACATAATACAGAAAAAAATTTATCAAAATCGGATCACTATAGCATATAGCTGCCATAGAAACGGTCGGTCTAAAAACTACTTTTAATGAGAAAAATTATTGTTTTCTTGGCATTATTAGTTTTATATGCTTTCACATAATTTTGAAAAAATTGATCAAAATCGGATGACTATAGCATATAGCTGACATAGGACCGATCGGTCGGAAAAAGTTTTTTACTAAGAAAAGTTTTTTTTTTAGTATACAATTTTTTTTTTATCAATGATTCAAAATTGTTAGATATCTGATATCTATATCCTATATATATTTTACCGGTTAAATCAGGTGGAGTAAAGTTTTTCAAGTGTTTTAAAACTTCGGCACAGTCGAAGTTAGTGTACACAGAAAAAAAAAACCTGTGCCATTCGGGCACAGATTTAATTAAATATGTAAGAAATTGTAACATTTTCAATCTGCTTTTGTGGATCTAAGAGAAAACTTTGGAGGTCCTTATATCAATCTATGATTCTAAAAATTTCGTTATTAAAAGCATTTATTGTTTTTAATATTTCTAACTTATATTAAAAATGTATCAATTATATTTTAAAGTGCTAAACATTTCATAATATCTGTTCTGGTTTTTAGTTTTTATCGTTTAATTTCGGTACACTTTACCGGTTCTTCTGCTTAAACAAATGTTGATTTATTAGAGAAATATTTTTTTTTAAGGAAAACATGGTACCAAACTTCACAGCCAGACGCTGTGACTCCTATTCTGAAGACGAATTCCACAGGATTCCAAATAAATCGAATTTTAACAAATCTGAAACAAACTTGAACTGCGTATGGTTTACACCTATATACTTATATACATTTTAAAGCACGTGGTTCTATCTCTTTTATAGAGATCGACGAGAGACAGACAGTCGCATAGACAGACAGACAGCCGGACATGGCTATATCTAATTGGCTATTAATGCTGATGAAGAATACAATTGGCTCTCAAATGTTTCCTACTGTCTGTTACATACATTTGCACAACTTCATGATACCCTTATTACCAATCTTTATGGGTACAGGGTATAAAAAAACACAGACTTTGTACAACAAGCTGGGGGAAACCAATAGAAAACAAACCAGGACTTATGAAACTTAACGTATATTTTTCGCAAGTGGCAAAATGTCGAGTGCTGTTATGTTTTGCTAGTTTCCAAATAAAACGTCCATATCCAGCCAACAAAAGCCTAAGTAATTATTAAACAAGAGTTAATATATTTACTGTGGAGTCTAAATTTACAATTTTAATAGTGCCTTCAGATGGTGACCCCGACGATTCAAAAAAATATCGCTATAACAGCTACTTTTTAATTAATAATGTAGCCTTCTTTCTACTTAATAATACTTTTAAAATGTCTCTCTAAAACTCACAATTTTGCTTTGTTGTCCTATCTTGAAGATGACCCCAAAAGTCCATTTGCTTGTCCATTTTCCATTTTATACTGCCTTAACAGTTTCCTTTGTCACCCTTGCCCGGTTCATTTGGGAAAGGGTATTTCAACACCGAAAAAGCCAAAAAGTAAATATCACTAAACACAGGCGCAAACGATCGCGCACGTTTGGTAATGGATCACACGATCTTCTGCAGGCACAACAAAAAAAATTGACTCTGAGTCTCGAGGCAAGCCAAGTGCATGGCCTGACTCCAACTCCAGCTCCGACTGGAAGTCTGGGGGTCTCCTCTGCACAAGTAAAATGACATTGACAGTGACACTGCTCCAGCTTCAGCTTCAGCTAAAGCTGAAGCCACAGCAGAAGCAGCCACCATTGAGTGTGGTGCCTTCTTGGGTTAATACGTGCACTAAGCATATCAGTTAACCAGACAATAACCCGCAAAGATCGTTCGCATAAGTGTTGCAAGCTGCTGAAGAAGCTTTAAGTGTCAGTTCAGGTGATTGCCAGAGCTGAAGCTGAAGTAGAAGCCGAAGTCGCAGTCGAGGCACAAGTAGAGGAAGAAGGTCGAAAGATCTGTCCTAATGATGTCAACCCTTTGGACTGGACAGCTGGCCCCAGCCCCCCATTAGACTAATTTAACGAGCTGTAACATAAATTCTCTCGTTTGCAGAGCTCCTGCTGCGGTTGTTCGTGTGTGTTTTCCCAATAAAAAATACCAAAAAAAAATAAAAATACATTTTTGAGTTCTTTACGAGCTATCAAAATCACTTGAACTGAACCTTAAATCTAATTTCGTTTCCAAACTAAATAAGGGTAAACAGATAAGCGATGAAGGCCTCTAAAATTCCAACAACAACAAGAAATCATCTGATAGTCCAACAGAGATCCAAAGATAAGCAACATCAGTTCGTTAGGCGTTTTGTCCTCGTAAATGTTTGAGGTGCTGCTGGCACAAATTAATATTGTGGCATTGCGGTCGGTGTGCGGTCCGGGTCCAGTCCAGTCCAGTCCAGGCCAACGCTGTTGGAGACCAAGACAAAAGGACATCATCAAGCGCTGAGAAGAACAATGGGCAAATTTGTCGTAAAGCGGCAGAAGGCAGACCCAGACCTCGAGAAAGAGAGGGAGAGAGAGAGAGAGAGAAAGTTCATGGAAAGGATTTATGCAGCTGTAACTGCATACCGAGACTTGACTCGAGTTTGGGTCATCATGATGACGGTGATGATAATGATGATGATGCAGGAGACTCAACTTTATACATTGGCATGCGTATGCTTTGACCTGTAAGTTCACTGGACACGCATAAGTCGCAGAAGAAGAGTTGAAAAAGCAAGCGCAATGAATGCTAAAATGTTGAGTGAACGACTTGGGGAATATCCTGTAGTATGTTGCTCTCTGATAAAAGGCTTTCAAATTATGTATATGTTTAGCTTGGGATAAAGTGTTCAAAAAAGATTTTTTCAAAATGGTGACCCCGACGGAGTTAAAAGTTCTTTATTGCTCAATTTGCCAAATTTAAAAAAAAATTGATTTGCGTATGGCATACCCTAGAAGTGCGCGCTTTAAGTAAATTTAAACGTGTTACGGAGTGTCACGACATGTCACGACATGTCACGACGTGATCGTGAGAAAAATTAGACTTTCGTGCGTGTATATCCGTAATCCGTGCTTGATTCGTGCGTGTTACAGTTAAACATCGTGAATATAAGTCGTGCAGTATTCACGAGATGTTATTTCTATTATATTTGATTAATCAAAATATTCCTAAAACTGATTTGCTTTTGATTTTGTTCGCAGCTGGTCCATACAAAACGTGCAGTGTAGCCTTAAAACCCATGATAGAATTAAGGTCTCTCCACGCGATAATTCGGGGGTGGTGATCGTGCGTGATCATTCGTGACCCCTCCATTAATCGCGCATGAGTCGTTCGTGACGCAAAACTCTCAACAAATTGTGTGCCTGAATCGTGCGTTCCGTGATGAAAAATCGCTTACGCGCGCACCTCTAGTAAACACATTCTTACATGCTAAAGCAAGCGGCTCTATCTCTTATGGTCTCTGTAATCGACGCGTTTCTTATATCAACTATTGACGCCGATCAAGAATTTATATACTTAATGAGGTCGGAAACTTTTTTCCCTCTGTTTCATACATTTGCACTACTTCATGAATCCCTTTTTTTTGGTAACGAGAAGGCAAAGCTATCTTCGACTGTGCCGAAGTTTTAATTCGCTTGCAAAACTTTACTCCAACTGATTTAACCGGTAAAATATATATAGGATATAGATATCAGATATTTAAAATTTTTAAATCATTGATAATAAAAATTTGATACCATAAAAAAACTTTCTTAGTTAATCACATTTTCCGACCGATCGGTCCTATGGCAGCTATATGCTATAGTCATCCGATTTCGATACATTTTTTTCCTGTATTATGTGCCAACATATAAAAAAATATATATACCAAGATTGGGGACGCTACGATGGAAAACAAAAAAGTTTTTTTTCACTAGAACTAGTTTTTTGACAGACCGTTTCTTCCAGAATTATGTGGAAGCATATAAAACTAACATATACCAAGATTACGCTACGATGGAAAACAAACAAGGTTTTCTAACTAGAACAAGTTCTTAGATCGATCGTTCCTATGGCAGCTATATGATATAGTCATCCGATCCGGCCGGCTCCGACATATTAGTTGGGTGCAGCAAAAAGAAGACTGTGCAAAATTTCAGCTCGATAGCTTTAAAACTGAGGGACTAGTTCGCAAAGAAACAGATAGACAGACAGATGGTCTGACGGTCAGACGGACGGACGGACGGACGGACAGACGGAATTGAACTCAGCTCGTCGTCCTGATCAAGAATATATATACTTTATCGGGTCGGAAATGAATATTTCTATGCGTTACAAACTTCTGGGCAAAATTAATATACACTTTTCAAGTGTATAATGGCCTTTTCATTGATCAGCAAATCAATCAGTTTTGAGGATTTTACAAAAGGTGGCATAATAAGTATTACATTATGAGAGATGACAATCTCATCAGAGATTATTTGACGATTTTACAACACTTGGCTTTGAGCAGTCGGTTTAAAATCGACCAACATTCTTGACCAAATCTAGTGACCGAAGAAATATTGGTCACTTCATGAGACAAGTTGTACGGCATAAGTTCGAAATGCTTACGTTTATACGGAAGTCGCCGTCGAAATGTGGAACACACCCCTATAACAGTTATTGGAAGACATGTAAAATTAAACTCATGTATTTACGTTTTTTTCAAGACTATTATAAAAAAGTTAATAAATAACAGTTACTAAAGACTTTTATTTTATTACACAGAACATAATTATAATGAAAGACTTTTATTTTATTAGTCAGTAAATAAAACTTCATTCAAAGACTTTTATTTTTTAATAAAAGTCTTTTTACTTATTATAGATTCAGCGGTTTGCTCTCTGCTTAAATGATTTTAAATGATTAATAATTGTTATATCTAAGTAATTAAATAAAAGTCTTTAGTAACTGTTATTTATTGACTTTTCAATAAAAGTCTTTCCACAACTGTTATTTACTGAGTAATATAATATAAGTCTTTAATAACTGGTATACTCGGAGTCAATAAATAAAACTTTTGAATAACTATTTAGGAAAAAAATAAAAGTCATTGATAACTGTTATTTGAAGCTAACTCTTAAATGTGGACTTTAAAAATATAAGTTATAACTGTTACCGTCCCTGGTTCAGCATTCAAGCATTCAACCTCGATTTTGAGCTTTGTTGTTTGTCTCATTTACGGATTTTGGTACTTATCAGTTTTGAATCAAAAAAATATATTTTTCTTATCTGCCTGCCACACGACTCGAATTTTTAAATGAAAGTCCAATGTATTATTTGACCCATTATCAGAAAAATCGACAGGGTCTCTCATCTAACTTGTTTTTACGAATATAAAGACAAATCCTTATCGATTATATAAGGGGGGCCCTTTAGCAGACCCAGATAGCTTTGAATTTTCCTTCCCCAGTTACGTTCCAGTCTCAATACCAAATATACCTTCCAACTAACCATTAATGGGTAACCCAAAACGCCAAAAGAAACAGATACCAGAAAAGTCCGACCGGATCAGGTCGTACCTTAATCGCAGCACTTTAATCGACACGCAAAGTTCGTTTAAGTTAAATAAACGTTTAAACGAGAACACAAACGAGCACAGGGCAGGGGAGTGGGTCGCCGAATGGGAATGGGCTAAACGAAGAACAAGCAAATGGCATGCGCTACACGCAGCAGCCGCTGAACAAAAAGAAGGGTCTCGGGTCTCGAGTCCCAAGTCCGAGACATGGACCAAATGCGTGCCCTGACTGGGTGTGTACGAAATGTTTAAATTAAGGTGCATATCAAGTGCACCAGATCACTAATTACCAGCGCCAGCTTCGAAGTTTAAAAGTAAATCCCTCGCGTTTGTAGCGCCTCTACAGTTCTGGTTGATTTTTTTTCTTTTTGTATATTTTTTTTATTCAGCAAAGTTTTGTTTCTCATACGATGCCGTGTGGGGTGGAGGAGACGGTTGGGTTAAAGGTGGCACGGGAATTGAAATCAATAAAGATGAGCTTCAGATTGGAGCTCTCTTTTAAGTGGGTTAATGTTCTGGTTGAGGAAACAATGGGAAGCATCTGGTTATATGATAAATTTTATAACTCAAATTAATGATGAGTTTAGGGTAAGAGGGTAAGATAACTTAGCTTGGTATATGTTCTGAGCTTTGGTAATGTGGAAAAAATAATTATTATCAAGTACGAAATATTTTTAAAATAAAGTTTGTAGCGCCAAGAAACGAATGGTTCAGCGCTTTAATGATCTCTGCAGAATGTCCTAACGGAACTACTATAAGCAGATTCAGGGCAGATCGACAGAAGGACATTGCATCTGGGTGTCACAACTTCCGGTCATACAAATCATATATAACATTCGATCTGCTACAATTTAGAAAGAACAGGATTAGTATGCTCTATTATATTAGGATACTAGCTGTATAACCGGCGTTGCTCGGGCTCCAAAAAATTTATTAACCAGTCGTAAACCAGTGAAATTTCAGTCTTAATTTAACTAACCTACACACCAAATTTCAAGGTCATAGATGAAATAACTTTTGAGATATGGCTCTGAACCACTTTTGAACCGGTTCAGATCAGATCACTGTCTTGGCGATAGCCTATGACTTATTTCTGATCGACATCAACATGTAGTGAAAATTTCATAAAGATTTCAGGGGTTTCAGACATATTGCTCCGAACCACTATTGAGCCGGCTTAACCCGCTTTCGAACCGGTTCACAGACTTTGCACATAACCTAATCTTTTTCCTTATCGACATACTGTGCAAATTGCATTAATATCTGTTTCAGAGATATGGCTCTGAACCACTTTTGAACCGATTCAGCGAGTTAGGAACCGGGCTTGAAGCCGTATAATATTTGTCTCCATATAACTAACAAACAGTCCAAGTTTCAAGTTCATAAATTCAATAACTTCTGATATATGGCTCTGAACCACTATTGAGCCGGTTCAGCAGGCTCGGAACCGGTTCTCAGTCTTGGGACATAGCCTATGACTCTTTCCTGATCGCCATGAACATACTGTGAAAATTTCATAATTTCATACTCTACGAGTAACGGGTATAAAAATTGGTTTGATCCCGAACTTTGGATTGAAGTTTCAAGTACGAAATACTTGAATCAATCCTAGATTTCTTGTGTCAATCAGAAAAGGCTTATTTCAAGTTTGGATCCGACTTAAAAAGAATTCTAACAATTTGGGGATTGGTCAATTCGCACTCAAATTAATCCTTGCGTACTCGGCTAATGAAATTTAGGGATCGACCTGCTTCTGACATCGATTAGGATTCATTTCATCAAAATATCTCGAGTTTACCCAGTATTTCTTACTTTTCCTGATTTAAGAGCAAGTAAGGCAAACATTATGAAAACTTTTTTAAAACTAAATTGTTCCTCAATGTGTGAACACCACCTTCATTCCACGGTCATTCAATATCATTTTGTAAAGCTTGCAAGTACAACGTTTGAACTCATCCACCCAATATTTTACTGATAAAAGCACATAACTATTACCAATTCTACCAAATTTTATAAATTAAATGAAATGCTTTTGTATAAAAGTACAAACATAAGCATTTAAGAGTTTCTGCTTTCTTCAAAAATTTTAATTTAAAATGCTTACCGCTTTGAGGTCGACTAATTTTTAAAATCAAAAAATCTTCTTATAGATCACCAACCTATTCGAATTATCTACAATAGATTGACACCTCATTGTCCATAAAAAGTGTGTGTACTTCCTCTATTGTCAGGCTGATGCCTACTCCTCCTTCTCCATCTTCATCTAAACATTAATGATCTTTCCTCTTCAAAACTTGGCAAACTCATAAATATTTCAAACTTTTAGTGTGTGGTGGCTTGTCGACAAAACGAGATATGACATACCGCAGTTTGTTTTGACTATTTGTCAGATGAGTTTTTTATTTTTTTTGTGAGTTCTAAGAACACGCCCCTACGCTATATAGAGCCTCGGCAGTAATTAAGGCCGCTACCGGACTTCAACTCGAAGATTTCAGACTTCAAGTCTTGAGTTAAAAGCGCTGACTTTGTATTTTATGCAAATTTTTGCATAGTTTCTCATTAAAACATGTTTCCATTATAATAATGTGTCAATAATATTCTGTATATACTTATAAGTATATTTTCCATCCATTGTCAATTTCAAATGCAAATTTTGTTCATTGCAATTATTTAATTTAATAAACATGTTCTTGGCCGGGCCAAGTTTAATATATGTTTTGCATGCATTAATTTGAAAGCTTTTGCAAAAAAAAAAAAAAAAACTTGGCAGATAAATAAGTAAATAATGCTCGTGCCAGGTGCCAGTTGAACTATTTTTAAAGATGTGCTCAGAGCTACCAATAAATCTTCTTGTGGTGACGTTAATAAAGCCCAGCTCCGCTACACTAGAGTTCCATTATGATGGCGCCAGTCTAGTATGAGAAGGGGTCCAAAAAGGGGTAACCTGATCGCGACCCGCTTGTTTGAAATTTCTTTGGCGCCTGCATTTTGACAGTCAATAAAATTTTGAAATGTTATACTTTTTTTTTTTATGTGGAATCGATTTTATTTGTTGTGTTGTTTATTTTTGTTGTTGTCTAAATGGCTTTTTGATTGGAGAGATTGTGGGGCAAACGATACAAATGAACCACATTTTCAGTTTGACAGGCGACTGATGCTGAACAACAAGGGGAAAACAAAAGACTTAGGCAACGAACTTGATGAGTGATGGCGGGTGGGAAGGGGGAATGATTCATTGTGGCAGTGATGGGATGGCATTAACTTCGTGGTGGGTTTCTGTCACTTTTCACTTTTCTATACTTATCAAATCACACTACATATTAGTATTGGGTGGTTGTTCATGAAAAAATTCATACCAGTACAAAATTCTCTATTTCAAGTACGATTTTGTCAAACTCAAAATGTTAGAATATTCCGGATATATTAGATAGATTTCGGCTAACTTAAAATCTTTTAGATCGTACTATCAGGTTGGAAAAGTCTTTTATCCATCTCAAGCATACTTAAAAGAAATACTAAATATTCTTCATATAAGTCTAAATAGTTCATTAATCAATCCCAATTCATTCTGAATTCATAAAAAATGTACAAAAAAATCTTGGATTAAGTTAAAAAAATTGTAAACTTATTCCGATTTGTTCTAAAAACGAGGTCAATTAAATCAACTAAGACTGAGTAGATCCAATACCAATAATCTATAACTATGGGTCGTACATCTATCTGCAGTTAAGAATTTTATGGGAAAAAAAATACTTTAAGTACCTTTCGTGTTTAATCGAAGAAATTATGTACTTGAATTACGAACTCGCTTTCTAAATCAGTATTTGATTTGAATAAACTCATATTAAGTGTTGTTTTTGTTTTAAGAATCAAAAATACTTAATTTAAGTACGCCCTTGACTTTAAAATCCAAAATGTTACGCATTTAATCCCGATCATATCAAAACTCGAAAAATAGTTTTTTTTCAGAACAATTGAAGATGTTTTTCTGCTATCGTTTATTTTTTGTTCAGTATCAAACTAGTAAGCAAGAAATTTACAAACAAAGTGAGTAAAGTGAATAACTGAACAAGTGAATTTCTTTGTTCACTCATTAATTAGTGAGCAACTGAGTTTTACCCAACTCTACCAACTATACTAAGCCTTCTCTCGCCTGTAACATTATATTTCGTTTTTGTCACTGCGACTGTTTAATAAACTATAAAAATAAATTTAGATACAATGACAACAAAACACACATTGGAATGTTATCGCTCGAGCGGCAGTTAAACGCACAATGGCGTGCGCTGCCCACTGGCCACCCTCCCTGCCCCCTCCCGTCACCGCACACTTATACACACTTCGTCATCATGCATATTGATGATACAATAACGTTTATTAAGTTCGCTTTGCTTTTCTTCCTCACCTTTGCATGGTTTATGGGCGTCCAGTTTTTCTGACATCGTGTCACCCCTTAGATATAATATTTTGCATCCAAAGCTTTGCCTAGTTCCCTGTCCCATTCATCCATCCATCCATCCATCGTCGTGTTGGCTCCTCCAAAAATGGATAAACAAAAGTTTCGTTCTGCCTAATTAAGTGATTAAAATTCTATGCATCACCGTGGCGTATGACTTTTGTATGTGTTAATATAAAGTTTATTATTTGAAGCAGCACGTGGTCTGCTTCTTCGACGGGGTGTATCCCCAACTTAGGCCTATGGGCCATGACCAACGCATAACAAATATCTGAGCGTAACATTTGTGGCATTTTTAATTTACAACAATCCGATTGCAATAGACGACAACAGACAGAAGACATCAGACACTTAACGGCTGCTATATCGGTTTTATTATCGGCCACTTGCAACAAAATGTTGATTGAATTTATGCCAAAAGCATTTTTGTATTTCGTTGTTGTTGTTTTTTTTGGTGTTGACAGGCCACGCCCATTTGGCCCGTGTTTGAGGCGATGCAAGGGAGAGCAGCTCAAAAGACACCGCTTGTCGATTTGGATGAGAGATTGTGATTTTAGACTACAAGTTGAGTCTTGAATAGCTAAAAAGGTGCAAGAATTTTGGATTACCCAAGAACTGATCTAGGAATGTGAAAGAGAAACCTAAAGGTGAGCTTATGAGATATCGATAGCAATGAAGGGACTAACTAAAGTTCGATTAGTTAACTCAAAAAATCATAATAATCAGCATTAACATTAGAGATTTTGTTATTTCGTATATAAAACATTTATTCAACTAAGCCGGAATACGAGTAAAAATTTCACTTTTTACAATCATCATTTATTGGTTAAGTGATTTACTTAGCCACTTTGAATCCTGGGATATTTATATGCCCGACGAAGTGAATGAAATTGATTGGTGGATGTGCTAATTCGCATCGGCCAGCGAAAGTCAAATATATGTGTATACCTTGAAAACCCCAAAAGAATTAAATTCTGCATAATTTTGGACTGATCGAAATATCTTGGATTATAAGAGCATAAGAAGATCTCTTATGGCTGAAGGGAAATACTAGAAATGTTGTTCAATCGAAGATTAGCAAACTCGGCCAACTCAAGGAAGATGAAACGATGCAGCACATCAGCGGCAGATGTCAGGTGTTAAGAGAATTTAGATTCAGGCACTGCTAATGATGATACACCAAGTTCAAAAGACCTTTTTTTTAGATGTGTCTTTAATTACAACATGGTCGAAATATGTATTGGTACACACATTTTTTTTCATATAAATACGGACTAACAATTCCATACAAATTTCTTTTTCTTTTAAACATAAAATGTTTGTTGAAATGAGGTGAAACTTATTTTAATTACTGATCCTTTCTAGGGAAAACCTTATCATTTAAGAAGATAGAAATACTGGTACACTAAATTAAAATTTTGTTTAGGGGAAAAACAAAAATTTCCTACTTAGTAGTGAGTATTGCCACTATTATTTAAAATAACTTCAGCATTTTATGCATTGAAAGAATCTTCTCGATTTTAGCCCATTCTTTAATACTTGCCTACTGAGCAAGGACAATTTGTCGAATTGGCTTTTATCGCTATATAGTTTGCTCGAATGTAGTTCCCAACCAAACTTGATTGGGATCAAAAAACTTAGGATGTGTCGCTTGGGATACGTATATTACAGCGATGCCCTGTTGAAAAATCCGCTCGTCCTCCCAATATGATTCGCTAAACTCTATTAATACATCGTTAATAAGATGTACATCTGAGATGATAAAAAACATACTGGTAACCTTCTGCGGTATTCGAATGCAGACAATACTACACTCAAAAAAAAGAAAAACCCACTATTAAGGCTGAGCAGTTCCTAAAACAATAAATTGCCAATAATTCAATATCATGGCAATTTTTTAACTAAACGATGAGAATTTGACCTAAAACGGAAATTTTCAGACAGTTTTTTTTAAGGCAATACGTCACCAATTTTTATGGTCACGTTTCGTAAGCGTTCGTAATGTCAGTAAAACTTTGAATGTGCCAAGTACTGCACTACTACTTCTTACAATAAGCCGCAATCGGGAATGCAAAATTATCCGTGATGTTGCCTTGGAACTTGCCTTCTTTTAAGTCATTTGACGCTTCTTGTCGTATAAGGTGCGTGGTCGTGAGCTGAGCTTGTGTTCGAATCCCCGAGGTCCCGAGTTCGATTCCCAGACTGGGAAGGTAAATTTAAAAAGTTTTTATTTTGTTATAAATGTTTTGAAAAAAAAATGTAAACCACATATTAATTTTGCCCAGGAAGTTTTTTTCTGGGTGAACGGGAACTGGAACACCGTAGAAATATTTCAGTTCACGTACCCAAAACATAATTTTTCTTAGTATAATATTTTATTCTTGATCAGGACGACGAGCTGAGTTCATTTCCGCTTGTCCGTCCGTCCGTCCGTCCGTCTGTCTGTTTCTACGCGAACTCCTCTCCTCCCTCAGCTTTAAAGCTATCTGAGCTGAAATTTTGGTCGGATCGGATGACTATATCATATAGCTGCCATAGGAACGATCGGTCTAAGAACTAGTTCTAGTGAGAAAAACTTTCTTGTTTTCCATCGCAGCGTCACTAATCTTGGTATATGTTAGTTTTATATGCTTCCACGTAATTCTGGAAAAATGTATCAAAATCGGATCACTATAGCATATAGCTGCCATAGGAACGACCGGTCGAAAAATAAGTCATAGTGAGAAAAACTTTTTGATTTCCATCGTAGAGTCTCCAATCGTAGTATATATTTGTTTTATATGTTTCCCACGTAATTCTAAAAAATATATTAAAGTCGGATGACTATAGCATATAGCTGCCATATAAACGGTCGGTCAAAAAAAAATTACTTCTAGTGAGAAAAACTTTTTTGTTTTTTATCGTAGCGTCCCCTATCTTGATATATATTAGTTTTATATGCTTTCACATAATTTTGAAAAAAATTATCAAAACCGGATAGCATATAGCTGCCATTGGACCGATCGGTCGGAAAATGTGTTTAATTAAGAAAAGTTTTTTTTTATGGTATCAAATTTTAATTATCAATGATTTAAAAATTTTTAATATTTGTTATCTATATCCTATATATATTTTTCCAGTTAAATCAGTTGGATTAAAGTTTTTAAAAGTGTATTAAAACTTCGGCACAGTCGAAGTTAGCTTTGCCTTCTCGTTAATATTTTTATTAAATGTTTTTCAGAGGAAAAAAACTCTCGGTGAAAAAACCACTAGACAATCTTTGACGGTTTCAGGCAATTTATTTCTCTGGGTGTATAAGCGACTCACCTCAGGAACAACACTGCGCACAGTAATACTTGAGTTCACGGCGTAAATCTCGAAAGAACATAATTTTTCCGTCAGGGAGGGTCATCCAAGTAAAATTTTGTTTCCTCAGTTTCCATTTTTAGACCCTTGCAGATGGTATATTAAAATTGTCACGATGTTTGTAACGCATAGAAGGAAGCATCGCCGACCCCATAAAGTATATATATTCTTGATCAGCATGACGAGCTGAGTTCATTTCCGTCTGTCCGTCCGTCTGTCCGTCCGTCCGTCTGTCCGTCTGTTTCCTCCCTCAGTTTTAAAGCTATCTTGACCAAACTTTGCAAAAAGACTTTAAATACATATAGGCTGCATTTGTCGAAATCGGCCGGATCGGATGACTATATCATATAGCTGCCATAGGAACGATCGGTACAAAAACTAGTTCTAGTGAGAAAAACATTTTTGTTTTCTATTGTCGCGTCACCAATCGTGGTTTATATTAGTTTCATACGCTTCCACATAATTCCGCAAAAATTTATCAAATCGAATGCCTATATCATATATCATATCATATCATATCGATAGAGGGTATTAAAAATTGCGGCGTAACCGATGTTAGCCTTCTATTTTTATAACCTTGCAGATGGTATATCAAAATTGTCACGATGTTTGTAACGTCCGTCTGTCCGTCTGTTTCTATGCTATCACCTCCCTCAGTTTTAAAGCTATCTTGACCAAACTTATCAAAATGACTATATCATAAAGCTGCCCTAGGAACGATCGGTCCAAATACAAGTTCTAGTGGAAAAAACTTTGTTGTTTTCCATCGTAGCGTCACCAATCGTTGTATATATTAGTTTTATATGCTTCCACACAATTTCAAAAAAATTAATCAAAATCGGATGACTATAGCTGCCATATAAACGGTCGGTCCAAAAAATAGTTCTAGTGAGAAAAACTTTTTGATTTCTATCGTAGCGTCACCAATTTATATTAGTTTTATATGCTTTCACGCAATTCGGAAAAAAATTATCAAAATCGGGTGATTATAGCATATAGCTGCCATGGGAACGATCGGTCTAAAAACTAGTTCTAATGAGAAATTTTTATACCCGTTACTCGCAGAGTAAAAAGGGTATACTAAGTTCGTGCAAATGTATGTAACAGGCAGAAGGAAGCATTTCCGACCCCATAAAGTATATATATTCTTGATCAGCATCAATAGCCGAGTCGATATAGATCTGTCCGTCTGTCCGTCCGTCCGTCTGTCCGTCTGTCCGTCTGTTTGTATGAACACCTAGATCTCAGAGACTATAAGAGCTAGAGCTACCATTTTTTCAGTGTAGACTTGTATTTTCTGCACGCAGATCAAGTTTGTTTCAAAATTTTTCCCCCCCCCCCCCCCCCCCTGCAATATGAAAAACCTCATTCTCCACATAGATGGTTCGGAACCCTCTAGACATATATTTTAGCTCATTACCTTCATCCTATCTTTCTGATCTGATGAACGATAACAAAATTTCCGCCCCCGCAATTTGAAAAATCCCTCATATCTCCCAATTTTGAAAATAAATAGTCCGATCTTTCTAGTCAAATATTTTAATCATCATTACCTATCGATCCGCCATTCATTATTTCCTGATCAGATGAACGATTGAAAAGTTCACGCCCCCGCAATTTGAAAAATAACTCATATCTCCCACAATTTTGACAAAAAATTGGTTTGATCAATTTTTCTTGACATATATTTTAATCATCATTACTTATCGATCCGCCATACATCATTTCTAGATCAGATGAGCTATAGTAGAGTTGCCTCCCCCGCAATTTGGAAGAAAGTTCATATCTCCCACAATTTGACCTAATTAAATATTCTTAAATAAACCTTACCCTGAGTAACGGGTATATCGAAGTCGAGCAGAGCCGACTTCAACTTACGCTCTCGTTTTTTTATCAATGGTAGCGCCTTTTAAAAACTGCAAGGGTATTTAAAACATCGGCGTAGCTGATGTTAGCTTTCTATTTTTTCCTCTGTGTTGGTACAAAAAAATAAAGAAATTTAACTGACGTGCATTTTTAATTTAAAACGAGAAGGCAAAGCTAACTTCGACTGTGCCGAAGTTTTAATACACTTGAAAAACTTTACTCCAACTGATTTAATCGGTAAAATATATATAGGATATAGATATGAGATATTTAAAATTTCTAAAACATTGATAATAAAAATTTGATACCATATAAAAAACTTTTCTTAGTAAAACACATTTTTCGCCGTCGGTCCTATGGCAGCTACATGCTATAGTCATCCGATTTTGATAAAATCTTTCTGAATTATGTTGACACATATAAAACTAATATATACCAAGATTGGTGATGCTACGATGGAAAATAAGAAAGTTTTTCGCACTAGAACTAGTTTTTCGACCAACCGTTTATATGGCTATATGCTATATTCATCCGATTTTGATACATTTTTCCACAAATGTGTAAAATCATCTAAAACTAATATATACCAATATTGGTGACGCTACGATGGAAAATAAAAAAGTTTTTCTCACTAAGACTTATTTTTTGACCGATTGTTCCTATGGCAGCTATAAGATATAGTTATCCGATCCGGCCGGTTCCGACATATTAGTTGCGTGCAGTAAAAAGACTGTGCAAAATTTCAGCTCGATAGCTTTAAAACTGAGAGAAACAGACAGACAGACGGACAGACAGACGGACGGACGGACAAGCGGAAATGAACTCAGCTCGTCGTCCTGATCAAGAATATATATAGTTTATGGGGTCGGAAATGAATATTTCTATGCGTTACAAACTTCTGGGCAAAATTAATATACACTTTTCAAGTGTATAATTACCGTGCCTTTGAATTTCCATACGAACAAAATAATACCCAGAAATACGGTTTTAGTTGCGATTTTAATTCCCCTGCTTGAGTTTGTGTTAATTTTGTCCAGTCTTTTGTTGCTGACTAGGAAAAGAGTTTCCGACCATACATGCGCATATGTATGGATGAATTTTTGAACATAATTATCAAATTAGAGGAAGTTGAGAGACATCCGAAACAGCTCGCTTTTCGGAGTTGGTTCATTTGTTATTCAAAGTTATGGAAACATAACTAGCATGACCTCGAACCGACTAAAATCACTTTAAAAATTATAAAATATATATAAACATTATTTTTTGCAAAAACTAATTCTGTGGTTGCAATTTTATTTTAAGAACGGAACCCCATTAATAAGTAAAAGGATTCGGTTCGGGTTCTTGTGATTACCCAGCAGACCAATAAACGAGCTTTAAGCGAGAGCTCGTATGTGAGCAAAGAATACTCGCACTCGAGCTTTGCAGCGAGAGTTTCGCGATAAAAAACCGAGTGCTAGAAAAAAGAATATTATGTTGTTTGTAGTTTATATAAGAAGCGACACCGAAGCGCCAGTAAAGAGAATTGCACTTGTAAATTATGCCTTGTTTGAGGATTGAAAAATTCCCTTGTTCAATTGTCCTTAATTTGACAAAGTGTTCAGTCGAGTGCTAAAACGTAAAAGTGTCAACACACCTAAGAAATAAATTATTATTGTAATATTTTTAAGTTGTATATGGAATATTCCATATCAACTCAGCCACCCCAATTTTTTTTTTGTCTCCAAAAAATTATTAATCGCTATCATTTAGGCGGACAATATACACATGAGAATACCTTAACATGGTTTTCAGATTCAGAATATGTGTATGTAACTTGAAAAATTTGTTCCGAGATGGAAGACAGCGCGAGTATACGTGAATAATTTATTTTTGTTTCAAAGTTTGCTTTTTCGTTTTTTTTTCAGCTTAATGTATTAAAGTTATCCTAGAAAATTCATAATTAAAATATTTTTTATCATTGCATTATTAAATTTTAGTTACCCAAGTTACCCAAAATATACGCCTTTATGTAAAAACGAAAAAAAAAGATAATTATATTCTTAAGGTTAATTATTAAAATGTATTTTGTAGAATGCCACGAAGTGATCTGTGTGCGAATCCTATGTTATCTCCCGATAAGAAAGGTCACGTTGGAGTACATTTACGTACAATATCCCCAGTTATACACGCTAAGTTTCCCTTTCTACCAATGACTGCAAAAATTTGCAGTCGATGTCGAACCAAGGCTTCAAGACATTGATATTTTTTTCTTCACAAAAGAAGAGCACGAGATTGTCAAAGGAAATTTAAAGACAAGATTTGATAATGCCAAATCCATTCATGGTATTCAGAAGCAGCACTGCTTTATTCCAGGAATGGAAAATCAATTGCGATTCAAACGATTTTCGGCAGCAGTTGATGAGGAAGTGTTTCCAAGAAGGAAAAACAGCAGAAGCTAACAGAAAGATTCCTGGACACTAATTGCGTACAGTGCTGCCAAAGAAAACAAATAAAAGCGCATGGTTTTTTCATCTTTTAAAAAATATTCAATCATATTTTATCAATATCAATAGCTCTTTTTTAATTTCTGTATATTTTCTGTAATGTTTTCCCAATACCAGCCACAAATGTTGGGCCACTGAGTTGTAACTTAACCAGGAAATTAAACATTAAGCTATTAAAAACAAAATGGAATTGAAACAAATAAAAGTTTTCAAACTCTATTTCTTATGACTCTTTGACGAAATCATATTCCGAATCGTTAGAAATATCAAAAAGGTTTCGCTAGAGATATCGCTAAGGACTCGCTAGTCCTATTTCTTGCGACTATCTTTAATGAAACTTTCACTGCCACAAACTGAACGACGAATAGATCATATTGCTGTCTTTTCCCGATCCCTTTGACAGAGTTTTGTCGGGTTAAATCTTGCATTTCAATTGTATGCGTTATTTTCAACGGAGTTCGGTTCCCGTTTCGGTTTAGGCATTACAAAAACCTAGACCGAACTGTTTTTAAAGGGTTCGGTTCCTGACCAGTTTGCAGCCAAGATTAAAATAAAGTTTGAGTCTTTTGTTTGTTTAAAAAAAAAAAATTTAATTATTGATAACTTTTCAGCACAAGTAAAAACGAAGAGTAAAAATACGCTTCTCTCAAATTCGATTATTCCATTTGTCGATCGTTTGGCTAGAATGCCCAATTTTTAATTCTCAAAGAATTGCAGAGAAATTTTTTTATTTTATGTCTGCCTTAGTAGTTTTCCCAAATTATTGTAGCTTCCCTATTAAATAAATTCAATTTTGATTTCATTTCAATTTTCATAATTATTTTTATTTTTCATTTTGCTTAATTATAAAAGCCAATTTTATGTTTTTAAAAAAAACTACAAACTAAAATAGAATACTTAAACTATTAAACACGATTAAGATCAAAACTTAGACTTAGACAATTTTGAGTCCTATGTACAATAAAATGAGGATGGTGGGAAGGAGTTTGTATCCAATAGATATATATATATAGTATATACAATTTGGTGTTTTTTTTTTATATTTTCTTTTTTATACAAATAATTTTTGGATGTGAGCTCAGTGAATAGGTGTGTGTATGTATGTTTAAGTAAGTGTGTGTGTGCCAGCTAGCTGTCTCTTTCTAACAAAACCTGTCTGTCCTAACGTCCAATTGGTCGAACATTGGAAATTTACATAAACAAATAAAATAAAAAACAACAACAAATTGGGTGGGTGGGCCCGAGCTCCGCCCACTAGACGCACACAAAGATGCCACGCATGGCATTGGCAGCCGCAAAACCGTTGCGAGACGCACCAAAAGGCGCAGGAGATTCACCCAGTTTCTGACGCTTAACCATCTCATGATCGGCGGCGGCGGCTGTGGAGGAGGAGAAAGTTGAGGAGGAGGAGGAATTGGTTTCCGCTTCCAGTTGATAGAATTTGCGTCGATGATTGGGTGTTTCCTCCTCTTCGCTGTCATTGAAACTGTGCACCGAACTGCGGGAGGTTTTCATGCTCAAGTCCATGGGACCATCTTGTTGAGGCTTGGCCAAAACAGGGACAGGCGTGGTCTCACCGCCTATCGAGCACACAGATACAGGCGACAGGGATTGCATTTTGGCGGCAAAACTCAAGGGACTGCAGCTCTGGGATTTGGGTGGTGTGGCACGGATGGCAATGGGATGCAACAGAGGCGATTGACTGTGTTGAACAACTTCCTCTTCTTCGGGCAGGCACACATCAATGGGCGACTGTCTGGCCGAGGTGGGTCGGGTGGGTGGTGTTGCACTGCTTGGAGGAGCTGCTGCTGCTGCTACACTGCTGGGAGGCGTAAAGCGACTCTGTGATTCGGCGGAGGCGGCGGAATCCACACTTTGACGATGCTTGTACATCTCCTGACGGTAAGCGGCATCAGCGGCAGCTGCTGCTGCGGCACTGGCATGATAGCCGGGGAATAACAAGTGTGGTGGCAGCTGGAAGGGTGTTTGGGGTGTGGCCATCATGCTGAAGAAGGGCAAATGCTCGGGTAAATAACTGGGATAGCCCAGCAGAGGAGGCATATGGGGATGACGCTGTTGCTGCTGCTGCTGCTGTTGTTGTTGCTGCTGATGATGATGATGTTGATGATGCTGCTGTTGTTGTTGTTGCTGGAGATGAGCTGCTGCTACTGCCGCCATTTCACCAAACCCGGAAGGCGAACCAACGGGTGAGGAAACACTACCGGGTGCCTTGCCTGCGGCTTGTGCGGCCGCCTGTTCATGCTCTTGCAGCAAACAATGTATCTTAAACCAATTGGAACGACGACCATAGCGTGAGCCACCCTTGGACATGCCCACATTATAGCATTTACGTAGGCGACAGGCCTTACAGGTGGTGCGATTCTTTTTGTCAATGATGCATTTGCCCTCATTTTTGCACTCACTTATGGTGCTGATATTGTTGTACGAGCGACCAAAAAAGGACTAAAATGAGAGGAGAGAAGAGAATGGGCGTGTGATTAGTTGGTGAAAGTTGTTGGTTTATTAAAATGTTTCCTCAAATATTGTGATTTTGCTTTAATATTCAGAGATCAGTTCAATATTTTATTAAATTTAATCTCAAATATTCCAATATTTTATCATCTTAGGAATTTTATTAAATATTTAAATTATATTAAAAAAAATTGTGTCATATTTAGAAAATATTTAAATGTTTTTAAGACCACAATATTTCAATTTTTTTTATTTTATTTCATATGAAAGATTTAAAATACTCCACAAATCGGCTTTAAAATTTGATTCTACGAAGTTTCAAGTATTTTGTTTATTTTAAATTTCTAACACATCATTTAACTATTTTTCGGCATATTTCAAAAATTTTAAACAAAAACAACGATCGCTTTGTTATAAATTTTTCAATTTGAATAATACAATTATAGAAAGGATTTTGTAAAAAGTTTTTCATAATTAAAAAACTTTCCTTTTTTTCAAAAGACTATAGTAATTTTAAAAACTCGGGGATTTTCCACTAACCAAATATTTTTAAGTAAAATCTCGAAAGACTTTTGTCTAAGTAGACATTCCTCAAGATTTTTAAATTGTCTGAAGTGTTTTTTTTTTTAAGTTTAGGTCCCAGTTAACTCATTCACTGAATTTGTTAAACTAAAACCACTATAAATTGTTGTTTTTTTTTCTTTGCTAACTTTTCTTAAATTTTCAGACTGGTTAAAGTAATTTTGTTAGCTTCTAACTCAACACTGATCTATATTGGTTACGAACCAACTCACAAACAGAATAAACTAACCTTACATCTCGATAAACATTTCTTAAACTTGGCCCAACTTGAGAACTATTGTATGTTGGTATATAACAAGTCGAGAACTTTCACTCTTTGACACTTACCTTGCATCCTTCGCATGTAAAGGCACCAAAATGGAAACCCGCCGCTGGCTCACCGCACACTTTGCAAGTTTGATTCATCTGTAAACGAGATAGAAATCCATTTTTTAGTAAAGCGTTTAATCCACACACACACACACAATTTGGTCACTGGTAATCCATATAAAAGTTCGCCTATTTTTTTTCAGAAACTAACCAGGTTGAACACCATTTTTTGAAGGGTTCCTTTATTTTTTACGGCAATTTGCAATATAAATTTTTTCTCTGCGAGTTCTGTTCCTGTTCTGAGCTGTCAAGCAACTGATGCTGTGACCCTTAAAACTCAACACATTTATAGCAAAAAACGAAAAATGACTAAGGATGCATTTTTTATGATCCCAGGCAGGCGGAAAAAAACTTAAGCTAGCGGATTATGCAACCCTATGCGTTCATCATAAAACTCAGGTAGCAGCAAGCTGCATATACATATATTTTTTAAAGACAACTCAAGTCATTACGAGTTCTGTTTTCCATTCCTAAAAAAATGATTTTGAACAGACCTTGACGTCAGGTCGTAAAAAGACATTTCCCTAGTCGAAAACGATTTTTTGGGCAATTTTTTCCCGTGAAACTGTAAAAAATCGAAGTAGTGCACTGAGTGTCATAAACCATATTTTTGCCGGCGGACGCGCGTACCCGAAATGTGAATTGACTTTCAGCGGGCGCAACTTACCTTTTTTGTGTGTGTTGCTGATGTTTTGGTTGTTTTTTTTTTGAAAACGTTTTTAAAATGTTCGTTCACTAGATATCACGCTGTGGTTTTTTTTGTGAATCTTTGAATGCACTTGGTAAGTATATTCCGTTAAGTTTTGTACTATTTTTCTGGCTAGTTTTTCACGCGATTTTCTCTCTGTTGGTTACTCACGAGTTGTGTGTAACTGACACTTCGGCTACAAACTGACGACTGATTTCTGGCTCAAACTCGTAACTGGCAAGAAGCATTTCTGTGTGTCGTCGTCTCGCTTACTGGTCAAAACGGCACGATTATTTCCAGTTTTTCATTAGAGATCAGATGCAGAGAGCGAGCAAGAGCTAGAGAGAGGGAGAGGGATCAAATTGCACTCAGATTGAGTCACTGTTAAGTTCCTGTTAGCTGGCAATGTTAATGAATGAGCTCGACTCAGAGAGTGTCGTCGTCGTAGTGATAGTAAATGTCTTCTCTCTCACTCTCCAGTGTCCGATTTGCATTGCTCTGATATTATTCGTTATTCGGTTATTTATTTAATGTGCTCGCATGTTAAGGGCGGTTGAATTTCTCACTACCACACATACAGTCGGAAATTGTGGTTACATATGGTGCTGGCTATTGACTTCATTTTCAACAGTTGCTCATTTCATTTAACAGGGGCGGAGCCACTGCTCTTGCCTGGGGAATGAAAATATGGTTGGAGGTACTTGGGAACTATGAAGTGTTTGTGTTTTTTTTTTTGGTTGCGTCTATTGATTAACCGTCGCTTTTTTTGGCGTACGATTTCTATGAGACGAATCACCGTTAGTATTCATATGCATAAATGAATATGTTTTCATACAAAATATTTAAAAAGTTCCAAAATAACTCGCATTTTATGGTGCTTGTTACTTTGGAGTCGCAACGAGGTTGCAAGCGAAAATTCCTCATAATAAAAATTTAAAAAAAATATAAACTACCTAAAAAATTATAAGTATTTTTAATTAGTGAAAATTGGAAAAACACATGTGTTGGGGGAAGGACCTCAATGGTAATTCAGCGGACCGAAATAATGAAATGCGGGGGCAATGGAAGTTTTAAATTTTTAAGCTGAGGTAACTCTGCATATTTCTAGTTGTGGATGAGAAATTTGGGAAACTCCATTGCCTTGTCTACCGAAAGGCCAAGGAAAAATATGAAAAGGCATAAAAACCGTATGAGGTAGATGGTCGCTAAATTGAATCGGACTACAAGTAATAAGCTAAGCATCTGTGTGATGAAATTCAATTCTCAGAATTTCAATATCGTCGAATTAATTTTAATTAATCAGAAAATATCTTATTAAATTAATTTAATATAATCTGTATCAAACGTACAAAGTGTATAATGAGTTTGTGCAAATCTATGCAACAGCCAGAAGAAAGCATATCTCACCCTTTTAAAGTATATATATTCCTGATCAGCAGATTTAGCTATTTCCGTCTGTCCGTCTGTCTTTCCGTGAGAACAAACCGATCTTAGAGTTGGTAAGAGCTAGACGCTAGATATATATGAAGCGTAGATTTCTTCTACCTGCAGGCAAATGCAGTTTATTTTTAATATCCGCCACCTCATATCTTTCATAATCTCGTATATATATTGTTTCAATTTACATATTTTTTCGCCCTGCGTCTTCTCTGCAATTGAAGAACCTCATATATATTGTTATCATTATCATTTATCGATCCATCCATGATTTTCCGATCTAATGAATGATAGTCGAGCTATAAGCAAATCAAATAATTACGCTGGGCAGCACCGGCCCCTACCGTAAGGGATAGCACTTGCACTCTGACAGGTACATAGATTATTACAGCAATATTAGCAATTCTTGAAATTGCAGTTCGATCGGTCCGATTGCTTAGAAATAATCTTATACACACCGTTGACCAAGTGATCGAATTCGGCTGATTCCGACATAAAGAAAAGAAGCCAATGTGCCAAGTTTCATCCAATTGGCTTTATAATCAGCTATTACTTTTCTAATTATACCTCATGTCCATCCTCGTCGTTGGTCACATATTTAAAGCTTTCAAGAAAAGCCTAAGCCAGAGCAATAAAATTTACACTTTTCCTCATTTTATCCATTTAATCCCAACAATATTATTATGTCTCAGGTAAACTCTTTTTTGTCTCAGCTTGTGCCTTATGGCCTCAGTGCAAAATAAGTATAAGAATGAAATAATGCAATTAATACTTTTAAGCATCAGATTTATCGGCACTTTAGTTGCTATTGCTGATACTTCTCATCATCAAATTAATATGGATTTCAATTGATAAATATCCGTACGATGCTCTGTAGTATTTGCTTTAAAAATAATTAAATTCGAATAACCTAACGGTTAATTAGCTCTTTCGCTTTAAGCCAAGAAATATGGTACAATGAAACTAAAGAGAGTACAGAGGATCAGTCTTAACCACAGAAAAAGTTTGGCAAATCTAAAAAATGACGTTCTTAAAGGAAGGAAGTTGGCATCTCACTTGAATCATTTTAATATAAAGGGTGATTTAGTAAGCGCTGTTCTAAGGCCCATTCACCAAAAATTAGAGATTCAGGAACAGTCGAAGCTGTGCAATATTTCTGAGAAGGCTAAGATAAGGTGAAAGCGACTTTTGTTCGGCATATTTCACATGGACTACTTCTTAAATGGCAAAACAAATATTTGAAATTATTATTTAGTGCTTTTGGACTCAAAAAAATAATTAGCATAAGTGGAAAATAGTTGCAATTATTTATTAAAATTTATGTAATGGTCAGGAAATAGGCATTTTACTAGAATCACTCAAGAACATTATGCATTTATTTATTTGTTATGAGAAAGTTTACTTGCCAATTTGGAGCCAAATTTAACGACAATCTAGATTGTTTAACGACATTCGACCACAAGTTGGGTGATTTTTGAAACAGTGAAAGCAGTGAATACTTTGTGGGAAATCGAGAACACAGCAGGCTAAGCTGAGTCTTGCCAGTCAACGTGAAGTTGGGAATGGATGTTTTGCGATGTCCCTGGCAAATTCCACTTCAATTACCTTTAAAATTTTACAGAACAATTTCCAATAAATATTTTTTAATGTTTTGGATCGATTTGCCGCTATGAGGTGACCCGCACACTAGATCTTCCCTGCATTAGCAAAATTAAGTGAACTGATTTACGAAAAGTTATCACTCACATCTTCGATGAAAAATGATTTATAAATCTTCAATAAATGGCTCGTTGGAAAAAAATAAAGAAGCAATACCAAAATCGATTATTATATAAAGCATTAAAAAAATAGAAGGGCAATTTGTTTGATAAAATATAGTTGCTTCACTTAGGTCTGAAAGTTTTTAGCTCGACCTCGAATACTCCCAGAAAAGGATTGGGGATGGAGTATCTCCAGGCAGCGTCTTAGCTTGCTTACACTTAGAAAAAAATGGCGTTATAAAAGGCAGCACAAATTTCTTACTTTTATTCCCTATCAGTTCTCATTTTTTCCATTCTTAAAATAAGCCCACTTTCTCAAAAGTATACCATCCGTTCTTAATCAACGAACGATCTGAGAAAATTCGTTCTTAAAATAGTTCTTACAAAAAAATCTCCTAATCACTGAGCATAGACATATTAACTCGGTATGCTTAAGATGCCTGTCATATATGAAAACAGAAGACCAAGGTTCGAGTGCTAGGGTGAACGAAAAAAAAAACATTTGATTTAGTTGAGAAGTCTATAAACGAGAGAGTGGGTGGGAGAGGGGGTTGCGAATGAGGTCATCCATAAAATTTCGTTCCGTTTCAAAATCAAGACCGGATGTTTCTTTAACGAGCAACGTCAGGTCTCAAAAAAGCATTCACAACTGAAGCACACCGTTCTCGGTATTAGGAAAAACAGACTTACCCTACTATTGAGAACGAAAAGCAATGTATTCGGTACATTTAGAACGGATTTTTTCTGAGTGTAGCAGCGACATGCCCATCTCGCTCGACATCCCAATTTAAGTTTGGGAACAGTTTAACTACAACAGAAAAAAACACAACCATCATAAGCGAGGCTTGAGTTAAGCTGTTAGCCCAAGTAAATGTATTTTGCATTTGCTGCTTTCTGCTTCTGTGATCTTCCAGCATTGCATACACTCAGAAAAAATCGAACGGGTTAGAATTTATACCATTTTGTATCTTTAATTTCAAGTTTAATTCGATCCAGGTTGTACTTAAGTTTCAAATAGACCAAAAATGATCCTGAAATGAAAACAAAATTCCTAAATCAAGTACTCAATACTTAAATCAAGAAATCTTTGTACTCAAACGTTTGGTACTTAAAAAGTTAACTTAAACTAAGTACGAAACAATCTAATAAGAACGAGTCGGGATTGGTCCAAGACCATTTTGTTCTTAGAATAAGTTTAAAAAACCTTGCAATAGCCCTAAATGTACTTAACGTATCCCGAAACGGTCTAAAATCAAGTATTTCGAAATTGGAAAATCGTACTTAAATCAAGTAGTTCGTATTATTGACACCGTATGTACTTGATTTAAGCACAAAGTTCTCGCTCCTTTTCTGAATGTACATTGTTCTTTCTGAGGCGATGCACTTACGTGCGTGAAACACGTCAGCAATACGCTGCTGAGAATGCTAGCATCCTTCGGAGCAAGGCCAGGAGAAGGAGCTGGCTCTTGAGTCCAACCAAAAGGCCATTTTTGACACAATTGCATAAACTACGATTTATAAAGGCAACAGGATCACTGGAACTAAATGGTACATCCGTACCAGTTATATGGAGTTATATGAGCTGTCCAGCTACCCCAACAATCTAGCCAGGCGGCAGAGTATCAGGATGCAGAAGATACATCCTGTTGACTTGACAGGTCGCTGGGTTTATCATCTGTAGAGATTAATTCGAATGATTCCTATTGCCTTATCAAATCTTTTGCATACATGTTCATCTTGATCAATTCATACTTTCTTTTGTCTTTCGCTTCAAAACAAAAGTACCCATAAATGTTCAAATTAACTCTTTTTATGAGTTAAGAACTACCTGTTTCTGTGGTGTTCCTGCAGCCAGGAACTAACCCTTTTATGAATCGTGTCTTTGTTTTTAGCCCCTTTTGTGTGTGTGTTTAACCCTTTTATGGTTTGGCATTGTTTTCCAAAGGGTTAACAACACCGAACAAAAAGCCGACTTTGTGACTGAGTGAACATAAGTTCAACAATTGCTGTTTTGGCTTTAGAGTAAATTAATTTCATTAAATAACTCATTAGTTGAGCTTCTTAGAACATTCCCACTTTAGTTTCGATCGTAAAAGTAGAGAGAAGACGTTACATGAAGCCAGCATCAGGCACATTCCGCGTAAAAATGCCGAAAACGAAACAAAAGGCTTGCAAAAAAGTCAAAAATGTGGAATGGTCCTCGTCGTCGTCGTCTTCCACCTTTTTTCCCTTTTGTTGCAATCGATTCGATTTTTTCGTCGTTTTTTTCACACCATAAAAAATTTCGCGAATTTCCGCCCGCTGCCCAAATGGGTAATTTTTCCCTTGCTGGGTAATTAGTTAGCCCGAAAAAAATGAGAACAATTGTTGTCCAACTTTTAATCCGGTTTAATCCCCGGGCTTAAGTTTTTTGCGCGCTCGGCATAGAGTTGAGTCCTAGCGCGTCGCGTCGGCGGGCTGGACTCATCATAATTATGATCCTAGGATAATCTGCAGCTTAGGTAAGCTGATCCCGCGATTAGGTAACGAAATCACCAGGCTTAGGTAGCCACAAGAATTGCCCTAAAAAAACGTCGAAGAGTCATAAAGTCATATTCGTCATGCCGAGGGTGTCATAAAAAGTCGAGCAGCCGCCTCTCTAACCCGAGCCAATGCAGATCACTATGGCAAGTTTTATTTTTTAAGAGGAAAAGGTTTAACAGGATAAACAGTAAGTAGTTTGTTTTTTTTTCGCGCACATGTTTCACCTTGAGGTGAGGTGGGTGAAAAATAAAAAAGTCAATTGCTTTGGGAGAGTTGCGTAAAAAACGCTGAAAGGGAAATTCAAGGAAAACTCAAGGTCAGTTCTTTATAAAAAAAAACGGTGTGTTTTTTAATTTGCAGTGACTTTTTGACTTTTCAACTTTTTTAATGGCTCACAGTCATAAAAATGTCAGACGGAAATGTTTTTTAGCTACTAAATTATGCCTAGAGCTTACCTGGAGAAGTCAACTCGTTCGTACACGCTCGTTCGCATTTACATAGTTTGATTGCATCATTTCGACCAGCAGCAGATGACTGTATAACCAGCACATATCAATCACACAACAGCATCGACTCCATCTCCGGCACGAGAGTCGAGTTCCCCCAAGTAATTTGCATATTTTTGATTTAACAGCTCGAGCTTAAATTAAATTAAAAAAAATCGATTTCTTTGTTATTGTAATTTTGTATGTGTGAAATTTGGACATTTTTTTTGATAAGTTTGCATTTGATTTCAGTTGGGTCAAATGTTTATTGCTCACACTGCAATTAGTAAATAGATTTCAGTGAATCATCTTTGAGTTTTAAGTTTGTATTCATTATATTTGATGACTTTTCAAATTGTTTTTTTTTTTTAAGTAGAGAAATAACTTTTATACCTGAACCAAGTTGGTTATGTAAAGAAAACTTAGTTACTATTTACTGTGCATTCGCTATTTCAAATGATCTATAGAAAATTATTGATTTAGTATAACTACATTTGAAAAAAAGGTCGATAGGTCCATTGTGATATGGTGAAGTGCCAGAAAAAACTATAAAAGGAATTCCCCTAGACTGAATCACCGTGGTAAATAAAATCACTTTAGTAAAGATACAACCTCAAACTGTGATGTATCTGAGAAATCGAGTACGCAGCGTTGAGTATATAGCTGAAATCATATAACACAGGTTTACATGGATTGTAAGGTACATATTTTCTTCAACAGCATAAACAGAGAGTAGAGATTTTAGGTGTAAACTACTTATACTTTGCCAAAATAGCATGGCCGCCACAGGTTGCCAACATCGACTCGCACGAATTGAAAACTCCTGATCATGCAGACAGATAAAATTTATTTCATATTTTGGCGACGCCCCCAACCAGGCAAATATAGTATTCATCATTCTTTATCGATCCACCATACATCGTTTTTAGATCAGATGCACGATAGTCATGTTATAAGTCCGTGATGTTTCGATTATGATTATAAATCGACCTAAAAACTCGGCCTTTTTCTTCAAACACTTAAAAGTAAACACTTAAAAGTATAGTATAAGTGAAACTGACGCCTTTTAAATAAACGCTATGTCCTTGATATATCGCTGAATATCCTTTTTTGACAGCGATATACACTGAACAAAATTTTGGGTATGAGCAAAAGAGAAAAATGGTTGGTTTTGGTAGTTTCCGTTATAGCGCAACCTTCAAACTTTTACTTCAATTTCCTCCAAGTCCATGCACTCCATGCACTCCCCGCCACTTAAATAAGACACCCCCTCCCTTATGTCTGTTTTAATTTAACCACTGCTCCCATGATAGAGACCTAATTCTTATACCCGTTACTCGTAGAGTAAAAAGGGTATACTAAGTTCGAGCAAATGTATGTAACAGGCAGAAGGAAGCATTTCCGACCCCATAAAGTATATATATTCTTGATCAGCATCAATAGCCGAGTCGATATAGACCTGTCCGTCTGTCCGTCCGTCAGTCTGTCCGTCTGTCTGTATGAACACCTAGATCTCAGAGACTATAAGAGCTAGAGCTACCATTTTTTCACTGTAGACTTGTATTTTCTGCACGCAGATCAAGTTTGTTTCAAATTTTTGCCACGCCCCCTCTCGCCCACGCAATATGAAAAAAACCTCATATCTCCCACAATTTTGAAAATAGATTGTTCGAACCTTCTAGACATATATTTTAATCATCATTACCTATCGATCCGCCATACATCATTTTTCGATCAAATGAACGATTAAAGAGTTGCCACCCCCGCAATTTGAAAAAAAAACTCATATCTTCCAAAATTTGGGCATGTTGTGATCTAAAAAAATATTCTTAAATAAACCTTACCCTGAGTAACGGGTATATCGAAGTCGAGCAGGGCCGACTTCAACTTACGCTCTCGTTTTGTATTCCCTTGCAGAGGGTATATTAAAATTGTCCTGACGTTTGTAACGCATAGAAGGAAGCATCTCCGACCCCTTAGAGAATATATATTGATCAGCATGACGAGAATGAGTTCATTTACGTCTGTCCGTCCGTCCCTCAGTTTTCAAGCTATCTTGACCAAACTTTGCAAACAGTCTTAAAATACACACAGGCTGCACATTTATCCGAAAGGGACGGATCGGATGACTATATCATATAGCTGTCATAGGAACGATCGGTCAACAAACTAGTTCTAGTGAGAAGTACTTTTTAGTTTTCCACCATAGCGTCACCAATCTTGGTATATATTAGTTTTATATTTGTCCACTTCTAGTGAGAAAATCTTTTTTGTTATGAATGTTACCGTCTTTAAAAAAGTGCAAGGGTATTTAAACCAGGGCTGCAAACCCCTTTAATTTTGACTAGGGTTCGGTTCGGGGTTCGAACCCTTACCCTACTCTGGGGGTTCGGTTCCACAACCGGTTCCCTTCAAATTGAGAACCGGGGTTCCGGTTCGGGTTCGGGTTCCAGATAGCATTTTATATATTTATGTACATAATAAGTAATTTAATAGAATTTGAAGACGAGATGCCATATAATCTGCCTCTTGATGGCTTGGAAGTCAAGTACATAAGTGATCTGTCTTGATTGATTGATTGTATGTATGTTTAGAAGAGTTAAGCGATTCTGCCAACTTGCACTCACAGCGAAAGTCATTTCTCCTTGTAGTGGGATTGCTGAATCTGATGTGATTTTTGTGGCTATGAAACCTGCAAAAAACACGGCCACTTTTGGCCTAAAAATAAGAGATGAGCTTTATCTGCGTACCCGTGATTTAGTAACTGTGATTGACCATATCGGCGTAACTGTGATTAAGTCACAGTGACTGGCAGTCATCAAATCACACTGTTACTTCAAATATGCAGTCACTGTGTGATTTAATGATTGCCAGTGACCGGGACTTAATCACAGACATGCCGGGTTGTCTCATCCCTAACTTAAAGTGTTCAGCCACACACACACGTACATACATTTCCGAGAATTCAGTCAAATTATTTCTTCTACAAATGGGACCGCCACAGCACGGCTTTGACTGGCATATTGTGAGAGTGAAATGTTAAAAGAACTTTATTTGTGATTTGGTTAAAAAAAATTAAGAAATTTAAATAAAGTGCAACTTTCTGTGTGCAAAATTGTACACAGAAATACGGTTTCAGATACAAATTGAATTCCCTTGCTTGAGGTTGTGTAAAATGTGATGGGCAAAAGTGTCGCCATCCGTACATGGGCATATGAATGGATACATTTTTCTTCATAATAATGAAATATTTTAAACCATCAAAGTGCAAAAATAAATTCTATGCTTGCCAATTTATTTTTAGAACCGAACCCCATCGATAAGAAAACAGGGTTAGGTTCGGGTTCACGAGAACCCGATTATTTTCAATGGGGTTCGGTTCCCGGTTCGGTTCAGGCATTACCAGAACCTGAACCGAACCGGTTCTGAAGGGTTCGGTTCCGGACCGGTTTGCAGCCCTGATTTAAACATCGGCGGAGTCGATGCAAGCGTTCTATTTTTTAAAATTAAAGTTAATTTAGTTGTTGCAATATATCCAGAAGAAAGACTTATCGACAAAGTTTTATATATTAAGGCCTCATTCCAGATACCATAAAAACTTATTTCGGCCGAATACTTCATATGAATAGAAACACTTTTGAAAAGATCTGAACGCTAAATGCTTTTAAAAAGCTGTATTACTTATATGAAGCATACACACAAAAAAAAACGTTGGTAAATCCGACATTTTTCATTGGTAAATCCGCCAATTTCCCATTTTGTTTTTCGCCCAACAATTTTTCATTTCAAAAATAAATGGTTTACACTTTTGATTTTCAAAATTGTTTCCATTTTGATTTTAAAGTGTTTTACTTTTGAAATAAAAAAAAAATAAAAATTTTGTGAAACAGTTTTCTCTAGTGGTTTGTGTGTTTTGGACACACACACACACACACACCAACCATTACAAACAAAGTCGGTCTCTTCCTCGATGCTGAACTTGAATTCGTTTGTTTCTGAAATTTTTTTATTTTTTATAATATTATTAAATCTTTACCTTGTCTGGGACTTGAACACACGACCTCTGGGACACACAACACTGAAAGACAAACGCCTGCACCTCAACGCATTCGGCTACTGCACGCTCGCGAAGGAATTGAGCGTAGAGCACATGTTAAGCTGGTGGTGGTAGCCGACCAGGGTTTTTTTGTTTCTGTTCTATTTTTAGCATATCGACTCGACAAAAATCGCACATAATTGATCAAAATTGCCAACATTTTGATTCTATGGAAATCAAAAGTGAACTTGTAATTTGAAGGCAAAAGTGTCTGCTCTTTAAAATCAAACAATTACGCAGTTGTTTGAAATGTCGTTTTTACGTGTAGATTGGTAAAATCAAAAAGAAAAATGATTAATTACAATACTTTATAGGCAAAGTTGAAAAATGTGATTTTTACAATTTTTTTTTTTTTTGTGTGTAGCAAATATTTACCGAAAAAATGAGGGGTCCTAATTTTGAGCCATTTGAATAGAACATGCTTCTAATGGGATCGTTATCCTTGGCACGTGCACTCATATTTTTTGTTGATCGGACATTTAAGTTATTTTGGATTATTTATTTTAAAAAGACGAAGTTTTAATACACTTGCAAAAGTTAACTCCAACTGATATAACCAATAGAATATATACAGGATATAGATGTCAGATATTTTTTCTTCTTCTTTGGCCCGATTATAAATCACAACCGTTAGATATTTATTAATTCAAAATCGTTATGAATCTAATTCTTGTCTTTAAAATTTAATCACGCTACTATCAAAAAATGAAGTTTTCCTAGTAAGACACATTTACCGACCGATCGGTCTTTTGGCAGCTATGGAATATAGTCATCCGTTCTTAACCATATTTTGTGGAACTGTTTAAATGAATATAATATTTTCGATTCCTGAGGTAAAAAACGTTATCATGGATAACAAAAAAGTATTTTCTACTAAGACCCATTTTCCGACCGATCGTTCCTATGCATAGCTATGGCAGCTATATGCTTAATCTTCAGATTTTGATAAAACTTTCCAGAATTGAAAGAAAATAATTTATTTTTACAAAGGTTGGTGACGCTACTATGGACTAAGGCTTATTTTCCATCTGATCGATTTTGTTCCATATTTCCAAATTTACAGAAACAAAAAAAAATTATTTTAAAAATAAAACCCATTATTTTTGCTTCATGGCACAATTACATCCAGGGCTGCAAGTCGCTTTGGCACCGAACCGGTTCGAACCCGGAATTTCGACTTTTCTTTTACTGCAAACCGAACCTTGAACTGAACATCTTGTGAAAAAATAGTTGAACCTGTACCTGTTCTGAACCAAAACTTTTGGTTCGGTTCAGCAAAAGTTACAAGTCTTAGTTAAGCGGTTTTTGTTTTGTTTTTTAAGTTTACTATAAATAAAATCGAAAGTTAAGGTATACAAAAAGACAGAAATGCTGAATATTTTATTAAAAATTTTTTTAATTTTTAACAAAATAATTTCTGTTGTATATGAATTTGATAAAACTTGGGACGAATCAAGTTTCGATCCAAAACCTTAACACAAAAACCTTGATCCTCAAAATTCTGAACCTTAACCATTGATACATTTTGGTACGAAACCGCGAACTGGACCTCCGAAAAAATTATTTGGGTCTGCAGCCCTGACTACATAAATTACACAAGATTACAAATAAAATATAATTTCCGCATTGCATTTTTAGACGCTGAATCCACATCAGTTTTCTGATTCCACCTCTTAAGAGATGTTTCTATCACATCCTATTAAATAACGTTTCGAAGATATTTGTTTTATCAAATTTGTTTTTCTAAAATATATGAAAAAAGGTCAATAATTTATAGAATTTGCTTTGTAGTCCGGTTCAAATGACTTTATGACTGCATACACTAAATAAAACTCTTTGTTTAATTATCAAATTACGATTTACAAAAATCAGTCGGCTTAATGGTTCTGTGTTTACTTTTCCATTGAAATTTTAACTTGCTTAAATTTTAATATACTTTCTTCACTAGTCTCATTCAACTTTTCATATCAATTGATAGCTCCATCCAACCGCAAAAATGTTTTGCACAAAATTTGCTAAAGAAAAGTGAATAAAACTTGTTTTGATTTTTGCCAATTTCTCTTCGATTTTTTATTGCTGTTTGTTGTTGGTTGGTTTATTTGTTTTTTTTTTAGCCATTTGACAGATGTTGTTTTGTTAATAACTTCATTACGCTTTGGCTAGATCAAACTCGTTCTATGATGTATTGATTTTGACTTATCGAACAATTGATATTGTATTGGAATTATGAAATTATGCAAATGAGCCAAAATTATGATTTAGAATAACAATACACAACGCGAAGGGGTTGAAAGCAAACCAAAGACTTTTGGCAAATATGAGAAATTTATGATCGGGCATGACAACATAAATAATAATTACGCTACAATTATGACACTTTTTGTCTCCAAACGAAAATTAAGAGCTCACCGAGTGCGGCTGTAAATCCTTCCTGCTTCCCGAATTGCTGGAAGTTCCGCGCAAAAACTTCCCACGGATCAGAGGCGATCACTAACGATATGTTAATAGTACGAAGACCCACATGTTTAAGATTAGAGAGAATTGGTAACTGGAAGCTAGAAAGAAGCTGGGATTGAGGAAAACCCCCTAAACGGAAGTTGAATCGCGGCTGCGGTTTTCGATTGCCAGCCGCGCATGCCTGAGGGAAAAGTGCAAATTTTCCAAAAATTGAATGTGGTTTTTCACACACCACCATACCACACATGAGCTCTCCTCGCTCGCTGCTGATCTCAATTAAATCCGGGACTTGTTTGATCAGATCCTGGCTTTGGAATTTACAAAAATTGCACAAGAGCCGAGCGACACCACTGACTCGACTCGAGACCTGAGCTGAGGCATAAGCCACGGCTAATGCTCATTAATCCCAGCCAAGCAAGTTAAAGCCAAACTGCGGAAAAAACGTAGTCAATGGACAGGCTGCTGGGAAATGCCCAAATCTTCACTGACATCTTGTGAGGAAGCGATGAGTGCGAAAAATGAGTGAGTGATTAAAGTGATCAGTGATCAAATGTGATTTACATTGATGACTTTGGTTATACCCAACATTAAATTCAAATTCGTACATATTTAAACAGAATTCTGAGCTAATGGAATAACCTAGAAGATGCAGAATTTTTCAATTATTCTATTCAGGGTATACCACAGTCGGGATGGACTAACTTTCTATATTTTATGAGGGAAGTATTAGAAATGTGTCCACCTCAATAGACCTCACACATAATTGTTTAGTTCTTGGAATGGTTATGAATTTATGATTTCACTTATCAATGAATGAATGAATGAATGATTATCTTTATGAATAAAAAACTGACCGGAAACCTGGCACTCCTCCCACCCCATCTTCCAGGTTTTCTGTGGCAACAAGTGCAAATGCAGCGCCATCAGACTTGCCAGAAGGTTCACTCATACGTACGTACTCAGTTGTTATGCAAAGCGCATGCCACGAATGGGTTTTGGTTTTACGCTTTGGCATTCTGAATGCGATGCATTTCCTGCCTGGGTCAAAAAACTCGCCCACAGTGTTAAGTGTTCGTTTTTTTAGTTTTCTATAACTGTCCGTTGGTATAATGTTTAATTAATTAAATTGAGTTTAAAATGCAACGCCAGAAACTTGTAAACGACCATAAAGACGTCTGACTGGCGCCGGTTGTTAGAATTTAGGGGTTTAACTTCGAATCCGAATCCATCCATTCATGATGTTCCATTTCCAATTAGTTGCACGTTCTCCGCTATGCTAATCCAATGAAGAAGACTCTCCATACGAGTATTTCACCTCATCATGTCCTTCCGCCCAACTTTGACAAGGCGGCTCGTTTCTTTCTTTCGCTTTTCTTTTTGTGGGCTTTTGTTTTTGACAAACTCACATGTCATTTGATTTTATGTTCACACGGGACAATTTATATGCTAATTTGCAGTGGGCATCAAAGGAAAAGCCGTTGGTTGCCTCTGATGAAGGTGTTAGAAAAGTAATTACGTTGCATTTAAATGCTCAATTAGTGCGCAGACAACGATGAAGAGAAGCCGATGTCTTCAAAAGACTGTCAACATGATTGGTGGAACCGCACGCATGTCACAAACGAGCGCAACGAACCTGCAAGTACTTTCGTCAAACATACGAGTTTGTATCTTGCTCCTCCTGCAACAGTTTGCTGAGCTGGTTTCGTTAACTTGAAGAAACTGTGGCAGAAGCTTTGAGTACGAGTACGAGTAGTTGGATCATAGGCACATCGAAACAGACGTTGCTTTTCCCCTAAAAGCTTTAAAATACTAAGTTTCAGAACTGCACTCAAAAATAGTCAGGTACCTTATAAGAAGTAGTCGTAGCTATAGTCGAATGTCCCGACTACGAAATACCTTGTACCCTTAGGTTAGTTAGGCCAATTAAGGCCCATTAAGTTACCACATAACCCTTTCTACGCTTTTGTAGAGGAAGGGACTTTCCTTATAAACCAGTTTGAAAGAAGCACGAATTTTAGCAGTGAGGCAACATCTATTTTAGAGATTTCTGAGGGATATCGTAAAAAGAGACGACCCAAAACGGCGAGTCGCCTTCTGCTGAGCGCTGGGCAATGACAGAAGAGGTGATGTACACTCTTCTCTTCATACTCTGAGTTTAAGCAGAAGAACTTGCTTCCTGATCAATGATATATTTCTTGGTAATTTAAGCAGTCTACTTTTTCTCTTGTGCTTAATATGATATAATATGATATGATATATGAAGATACCTTACAAGTATGTTAAATAATAAGAGCAGTTTTATTAAGCTGATAAGTGATCAAGTGTCTCTGTTGAACGCGCCCATTGTGTCTAATGTAGAGCCTTACGACAAGTCTTCCTCTTAGATATTTTCTCTTCCTAGATGGAGTTGAGTAGTGGCACCAAGTCTAGCGAGGTTGTCGGCCATCTAGTTGTCATCTATGTTACAGTGGCACCCAGTAGGCACCCAAAGGAGATTGCTAAGCAATCTCAGTTAGGGACCTGCGGCATTGCGTTTTGGCATTGTTAATATTACTGTCAAGGACTTTAAGGGCAGCTTGTATATCTGAGAATATGAATATGTCGGACTCTCTGACTAAGAGGTTTTCAAGAAGGTTTGCAACCTCCTGGATGTTTACAACCTCGGCTTGGTAAACAATACTATGATCAGGAAATCGAAATGCAGTTTTAATATCGAGGTCTGGACTCCGCCTCCTACCCGACCATCCCCCTGTACCCTTATACGCATATACACACATTCCCATACAGACAGCCACACATAAACGCAGCTGATGCCAAAGACGCCGCAGTTGCAACAGCCGCAAAGACGCAACAGTCGCGACGCTGCACAGTGGCGCCCGTAGAACAAGTGAGGTTACGAAAATCAAAAATTGCATGGACACCTACGAAATTTTGATTGACCCCTTTTTATAGGAAATTGTTCAACGATATCAAATATGAACCCCTTAATAAAATGCGATTTTTAATTTAGAAGTTATCTATATATATATAGAAATAGCCCTTTAAAGTTGGCCGATTTTCTGTTTAAAAAAAAACACAAAATTGTTTGCTAATTTGGTCCACTTTCGGGTAGAATTACGAAAATTAGGTAACTATTGATGTATTTATTAAATGTATAATTTAAAAAATACTGCTTGCCTTGTATTTCTCCAGGTAAATCGCTATTTACCAACTGTAATTTTTTCACTATTTTTCAGCTTTGATGGAAAATAAAAAAAAATATATAATTTTTTATATTTGCCATATTTTCAAAATATCTTTTTTGATTAGTCCTTTACCGAATTCAAAAAGGTCCAGCTGCCCGTCGCCGCCTCTGCGACTGTTAGAGGCAAAATACGTAAAAAAGACATCATGACCCCATCTTCCGATCCACTTTTTCATCTCAGCGGCATGTGAAGTATAGATGGGACCGGGGCGGAAATTTTCGGGTTTCCCGCGGGTCCCGAAAAATTTTTCGGGATCTGGACGGGATTCAATTTCAAATTTGGGTTCGGGGTCGGGACAGATCTGGACAGACTAAAGTCGGGATCGGGACGGAGTCGAATTTACAGTCCCGCGCCCATCTCTAATGTGAAGTCACGAAAAAAAGTTAGAGTTCACTAGTATAGTTCAAAAATAATTAATCGTTTAGAGAAACCTTGTCTTATGAATTGTAAAAATTACTTTGGAAAAAACTTAAAAAAAAAATTTATAAAAATTCGAAAATGTTGGGTAGTAATTTTAAAACATAGAAACATTTAAAAAAAAAAAAAAATTAAAATAAAATTTTTTTTACCAAAAAATTTTTTTTTTTTCATAAATGTTGACTATGATAACCCGTAGGTACGCATCTAGTATGCGTAGCACCTCTTCCAAACATAGGTTGAACCATTATTTATCATTTGGCATTTAAATTATTCTATTATCTCATATGGTTCAAAAGTTATGAGTTTTGAAACAAAAAAACGAGGCTGAAAAAGCAAATCTATAACAAACTTGATCTGCGTTTGGTATACACCTTACATCCCAAAGCAGATGGCTCTATCTTTCATAGTTTCTGAGTTCGACACGTTCATACTGATAGACGAATAGGCAGAGGCGGCGGAAATTTGTTAATGCTGAGCTGTTGATAGAAGCGCAAGTGGAAAAGGTTCAGCAAACAAATGTTGTATGCATTTTTGGTAAACTCCGTTAACTTCTAATACTTACTTACTTAAGCTTATTTTTAATTTTTTCAACGGTCTTTGACAGGTAAAGAGTATATTACAGTCGGGCTTGACCGATTTTCTTACTTGTTTTAATATGAACAACTATTTTCATTACATTTCAAGAATTTTGTAAATAAAATTTTTAATTTATTTTTAATTTTCCAATTCTTTAATAGAGGAGGCTACAGTATGTATATGTATAATTCTGGATTTGGGTCATATTTTTCTTATACTAGATCTTGTTAGTACATAACTTTGATACATAAATGAAGTGTGCTTGTCATTAGGGATTTATTCAATATCCATTTAGATTTGGTACCTAAATATAACAATTCCACTATAAGACCTAGACCATGGGAGCTAAGTAATAGTAATGTGATCGTAGATTGAAGATTGTAGTTTTAGAGTGGGTTGGACCATGGGAGCTAAGTAATAGTAATGTGATCGTAGATTGAAGATTGTAGTTTTAGAGTGGGTTGGAAATATTACAACTTGTATTTATTTGCAGAATTTGAAGAAAAATTTACATTAAAGCAACCTTTCATAGTTATAGACATCTTGACGATGTCTTTTCCAAGTTCAGCAGATCCATCGAGAAAGTAATGAAAATAACATATCAAACTGGGATAAGTACCAACAACAACCGAAATATACTCAAAAATCCGCTGCATTAATTGTCTTGGATTATTTTTAGAAACTGGAAGTTAACCAAGTCAAGCCAGAGCCATTTCACAAAACTCCCCCTCTCTCGATCTCTGTTTCATCTCAACTCCAGATCACTTAGTTGGTACTTATCTAAATCGGACTCTTACTAAGTGATTTCCATGCTTTTGTCACACGCTTTCCCAAGCTCTTCAAACTGGTCTCCTGCGTTTTCTTCTTCTACTTCGGTTCGATTTTTTTAACTCAAACTCCTAAATTATAATAAACGTGTAATCGTAATGTGTGCTTATGAACATAATCCTCAGGTGATTTCAAATGAATTAGCGATGCTAAATGTCAAAGCCGAAATGATATCAAAGCAGTGTTCAGTGTTCCCCCAACCGGTTCCCCCTACCAGCCATCATAATAAAAAAAGAAACCAATCCAACGATTGATTCAAATGTGCAGGCGAACGCAATAAACTCCACGATTGGATGGCGGTGGCCTCCGAGGAGGTCTTTTGCTGCACTTGTTCTAGCAGCGCTAAAAATTGGCATAGCATTTTGCTTCAACTTCAAGTTTTGATGATCGCTCTGAGACTTTTACGACACACTCGGTGGGTATTTATGCGGTGCATCTCTAGGATGAAAGCCACTTGGGTGGTATATCGAGCAGCATATCCACAGCTACTCGAACTCATTAGGTTTTTTTCTTTCTTTTTTTTTTGCAGGTTTCTGAGATCGTAAATGTTTGGATTTGTGAGACATTTTAATGGCCAAAAGCGGGTTGAACTTTGACAATCAAAATGTGGGACAAGTTCAATGGCAGAGGAAGACCCTGAAGGAACCGCACCCATACCAAAACACTCTCGACGACTGGCTGCATCGTGAGCATTGTGTGTGAGTGGGAGTGCGATCTCCATCTGGCTTTGGCTTTGACTTTCCCAGGCCAGTTTTTAGAGCAGCAATTAATGATCTCCAAAGTCAAGTTTTATCTCAGACTGTCAATAATCCTAGCCCAACTCTCCGCACAACCAGCTACCCAAGATCATCTTCGTTGCATTCCAAGTGGTTGCTTTGTCAGAAAACACACACACACAAACATATGGAAACGGGTGGATAAATGGAAAGTCAAAAGGCGATTGCAAAGATCGCAACGATCACAAATATGTTATAGAAAATTGTACAACAAAAAAAGCAAGCAAAACTCACTTTGATTTGTTTATTTCGATGCCACACGAAGCCTTCCAGCTCCTTGGCCAGCAGTTGTTGGCTGCTGCTGCCTGTTGCCTTTTTTTCTCTTTTGGCCAGCAAACTTGACCTTTCACTCTGAATCGCTGCCTTCGATTTGCCGGAAGCGCTCAACCCAAAATATATCACCAAGCGAATATCTACACAAAAATGATGATTGGAGGAGCACCACACCACCACCACACCACACCACCACCAGCACCAGAATACAACAATGAGAGGGCACAGCCAGAGTCGACCACTGCGACCAACCTACGAACAATATCTGTAAAAATAAAAACGCCCAACGCCAAAAAAAAAAAAAAATAGTAGACGATGCCCATTGTTGTCTTGGCCAAATGTAATGCAGTCAGTTGCTGATCTAGCCTAGCCCTAGGGCCAAGAGGTAGGCAGCAGTTTTGGCTTGGTTAGAGATCTGGAACTTGAATAAAAAAAAACAACAACCAAGTGGAGGGTCAAAGCGCGCATTGAACTAGTTAAATCATTTGAATAATCACTGAAAAATTGGGTTGGGCTCGGAAAAACTGGGGACTACCTAAATGGAAGCCAAGGAGAAAATATACTGGGTGGAATGCAGAAATAGACTTCAAGGAGGAAGAGATATAATTGAAATAGTTGCTCGAAAATTAGGAAGCTTGCACTTGGAGCTCGAAACGAGAAGTAAATCAAATATGAAAATATGTCTAAACCGTGTTTATCTTTGAATGTTACTTTAGAACCCCAGTATTTATTCCCATCACTGACGATATGAATAGACAAAACTGGCTAGAGATGCAAATGGGTTTTTAATTGATACAATCCAAACATGCATTTCAGCCCAGCCACAAGCAGAACAAATGATAGAAATATTTGTAAACTTTGACGACTTCTTCCCCCTGATTTTTCCCACTGTCCTGCTAATATACCTGTTATCAGACACATCCATCTAAAGATTTTGCAGATCGCCGTGCTTCTTCACCTCATTCCAACTTCAATATTTTCGGGTTCGCTATTAAGCCTTTGTATAAATATTGGTTCATGTTTTTTTAGTAGCGAGGATAGCTGAACCCCTAAGTGGATGCCCTTAGCTGACTGTTTACTGCCTGGGATTCTCTGGAAGGCATATGAAAATATGTGATCGACGTCCTCACAGGTTTCTCCAATAGGGATCCTCCTCATGCTTGAAGCTGTGCAAATATGCCTCGAAGCCTCGAACTAGTTCCTGAAAATCGGCACAACTCTAATGGAGAATTCTAGCAGATGCGAATGCGAACTGGCCTTCGTGGGAGAGATCCCACCGACTAATTTTGGAATTCATGCAGATTCTATGCAAGCTAGGAGCAGCTCGACTAAACCCCTATACAGTCAACTTAGATACTCATTGAGCAAAAACAACTATTTCCAACACAAACAAGTAAGAAAGTCGGTCAAGCCCGACTGTAATATACTCTGTTCCTATTTGTACGAAACTAATAACTTTAAAGTGTGAGGTTTTTCAAAATCTGAGGGTGGCAACTCTTTCGACTATCGTTCATCTGGTTGAAAAACGATGTATGGGGGCTCGACAAGTAATGATGAGTAGAATTACCGTAGTACATAACTCGTAAAATTATAAAATTTGTATTTAATTTTCTATTAACATAAACGTATCTATATTAGTCACGCGGGAATCACGCGTGATTTCTGACCGCAGGCCATCTCAATTACATCGCTCCTCTCATAGCAAGGTCCAATTGGGAAATTACCAGTTAGCTATTGCCTTCTCGCTCTCTCTTTCTCGTAAGTTCTACCAATCGCCTCGGTGTTGTTGTTGTCGTTGGTTTTTATTTTCTTTTACGTATAGCTCTAATATCGTTCATCTGATCGAAAAATGATGTATGGCGGGTCGATTCAAAATAAGTAGTAGAATATATGTCTAGAATGTTCGAACTATCTATCTTGAAAATTGTGGGAGTTATTTCGATTTTTTAAATTGCGTGGCAAAAATGAAAACTAAACTTGATCTGCCTGCAAGTATAAGAAATATATGTTCCATACACCTCAAACCTCTATCTCTTACCATCTCTGAGATCTCTTCGCTCATACGGACGGACGGACAGACGGACAGACGGATATGGCTATATCGACTCGGCTGTTGATGCTGATCAAGAATATATATACTTTATAGGGTCGGAGATGCCTCCTTCTGGCTGTTACATACATTTGCACAAACCCAATATACTCTTCGTACCTTCGGTACAGAGTATAAAAACGGTCCCAGCCTAATATCATTTATAATTAGAGCTAGATGTGAAAGGCTGAACTTACGATTCCATTCATAAGCCAAATGCACCATCTGAAATTTGAACACCAAAGAAGACACGTACCACTTGATCGCTGTTTGCCCGATTATACAGGAAATCAGAAAGTTATATTTCAGCAAGGAGAATTAAACCAACAACAAGTCATTGAAATACCAAATGGAGAACATTGGAGCACCCTGTTTAAGTTTTTATTAGAAGCACCATAGGCAACCAATATTGTCAGAAGACTTCAAATATATTCTTAACTTATCTAGTTTACTTAAGCTCAACAGCTGACGGCTTTGAGCCAAAGCTAAGTTTATTATAATTTATTTACAATCTGTAACCTGTTCATAGTCTCAACCTCAGAACGATTCGGTCTTTCTCGACGAGCAAAGAATCCGGGTGTATTATGAGAATGTGGCTATAGGGATTTTAGGTCACCTATTATAATTATGTACACCTCATATGAATATTGTGAATATATAAACCACTAGAAGCATTTTATTAGAGCACCACTAAAATTAAGTTCAAATTAATCTGTAGCAAAGCACAATCATTATCGGGGGTGACACAGATATCAATAGAGATTTTGACGACGGTTGGTTTGTAAATCGTGCCACAGAACTATAAGAGACTTCAACTTATTATTCGAATGTCTAGTTGAAATTTATTTTATGGTTAAACTGCACTAATAGGGATGCGTCTCTCGCAAATAATTTATAGCAATTTCAAATCATAATTTTTTTTTTGATATTTAACATTACCTACACAGAGAAAAAAATTGATATCAAATGGCAGTCACTTCCACATTTTTTCATATAAATTTTACTCCGATATGACGAAGATTAACTTGATATGATAAAAATATCAATACGATCTTTTTTATATAAAAACGAGAGCGTAAGTTGAAGTCGGCCCTGCTCGACTTCGAAATACCCGTTACTCAGGGTTTATTTAAGATTATTTTATAAGATTACAATATGCCCAAATTTTGGGAGATATAAGGATTTTTCCGAATTGCGGGTGCGGCAACTCTACTATGGCTCATCTGATCGGGAAATGAAGTTTGGCGGATCGATAGGTAATAATGATTAAAATATATGTCTAGAAAGTTCGAATGATCCATCTTCAAAGTTGTGGGAGTGAGGTATTTTTCAAATTGCGGGGGTGGCAACTCTGCTATCGTTCATCTGATCGAAAAATGATGTATAGGGGATCGATAAGTAATGATGTTTAAAATATATGTCTAGAAGGTTCGAACAATCAATTTTAAAAATTGTAGAAGATATGAGGTTTTTTTCATATTGCGGGGGCGGGAGGGGGCGTGGCAAAAATTTGAAACAAACTTGATCTGCGTGCAAACAATACACTGAAAAAATGGTAGCTCTAGCTCTTATAGTCTCTGAGATCTAGGTGTTCATACAGACGGACGGACAGACGGACGGACGGACAGACGGACAGACGAACATGTCTATATCAACTCGGCTGTTGATGCTGATCAAGAATATATATACTTTATGGGGTCGGAGATGCTTCCTTCTGCCTGTTACATACATTTGCACGAACTTAGTATACCCTTTTTACTCTACGAGTAACGGGTATAAAAAAACATTGCCTGGTCTGAGGCGAACTCGAATGAAATGACGCCTCAACGCAGTCAGCCAACGCACTCGCTTATGGATAAACGTCTAAGAGACTATTTACAGGGTTGCCAATATTCGACGGACCCATGTTTTTTTTTAAAAATCAAAGAAAAAAATAAAAATTTGGCGGTTGGCAATCTTAATCATTTAATTTGTTCCAAGTAGATTTGTTTACATCAATTTTTGAATATGATATCTCTCAAATGGCCGCCTCTGGCGTTGATGGCGTATTGTGCCCTTTTTGCAGCATTTTCCATCGTTTTCGCCAACATTTCGGCCGGAATAGCGGCTATTTCTTCACGAATGTTGTCCTTGAGCTCTTCTACGGTCCTTGGCTTGTTAACGTAAACCTTTGACTTCAAATATCCCCACAAGAAGAAGTCAGGCGGCGTCAAATCGGGCGAACGCGGTGGCCAGTCCAAATCACCACTTTTCGACATCAAACGGCCCGGAAACAATTTCTTCAGAAAATCGATTGTTATGCGACTTGTGTGCGGTGGAGCGCCGTCTTGTTGAAACCAGAACTGCCTCATACGCTTTCGACGAATAATTGGCATCACAAAATTGGTCATCATGTCGCGATAACGCTCCTGGTTGATGGTAACAGCATGGCCATTTTCATTTTGGAAGAAAAAACGGCCCAATGACCGTTTTCGCACTAACGCCGCACCAAACTGTGACTTTTTCGTCATGAAGAGGCACTTCTTGAATCTCCTGAGGATTTTCAGTGGCGTAAATGCGGCAATTTTGCTTATTTACGGTCCCATTCAATGTGAAATGGGCTTCATCGGACATGATAATTTTGTTCCAAAATTGCTCGTCATCTTCGGCCATTTCGATGACTCTTTGGGCCCATTCCAATCGACGAGGCTTGTCCGCAGGCAACAACCTTTGCGTCAATTGAATTTTGTACGGGAACAAATGCAAATCAACGCGAATAATCCGTTGTAAAGTGGACCGAGCCATGCCCAACTGCTGAGAACGGCGTTTTTGGGATGTTCTTGGGGACCTCTCAACACTGGCTCGTACGGCAGCGATATTCTCGGCCGATCGCCTTGGTCGACTTTTATTTGGCCTCTTCGGATTAGAAAGAGCCTCACCAGTCGAAAATTTTTCGTATAAACGCTTAATGGTGTTCTTAGAAGGCGCACTTTTCACATTTTTTAATTTTTTAAAAGCACGTTGAGTTTTCACAATTGACTTGTTCTGTTGAATGTAAATTTCAACTATTTTAGAGCGCTCGCGTGGCGTGTATTGTTCCATGGTAAAAATCTGCTTGGACTGACGCTTCAAACGCGGTATGTCATTAAGCGATCTGACATCTCTGTCAAAAGTTATGGCGTTGCCAGATGGGTCCGTCGAATATGGGCAACCCTGTATGTAAAGTATGAAAAAATTTGATATTTTTAAAAGATCAGTTTAACCAGCAAAGATTAAATTGATCTTGAGCTTTTTTTTCTCTGTGTATACAAATTTGTTTACATTTTTGATGATGTCAATTAATATACATTTAAGTTTTAGTATAAATTCCAATAATTTTCTCAAAAAAGAAATGGTAAAACTTTAAAATATTTTTGCGCCTAACTACATTTTCTGTGTCAATGCTAACTGAGGTTGGTTTGCGAACTTGCTTTGGTGGGCTGGCGTATTGGCTTCGGTTGATTTGGCAAAATCTCTTTATAAAATACGGGTTGAAACCAAACAAAAGAGATTTCTGTGGCAGCAAAGAATTGGAATTCGGTTGGATTTCGGTTAGAAGAGATTTCTGTGGCATATATTTGTTAATGTTCTTAAATAGAAATATATTAAAGCTATGTTAAAGTTTTTCACGACTTAAATTTTGAAAATACTAGCTAAAGGTCTCAAATTACTTATTGAAAAGTATGATGCTCGGAAAAAGAGAGTGCACCACTGAACGGACCCAAAACGGCGGTTTGATTTGCTGCAAAAACCATTTTTTAAACGAACTGGTGGTATAAAACCTCCATGAACCACTGAACCGAACCACTCTGAATATCCGAGCGGTTTGCTTACCTGAAGAAGATGTAGCATTATTAATAAATACTTTTTGAGTTCAGTCTCAAGATAAGAAGTGATTCAATCAAAAAGCCCTAACGAAAAGCCCAACAATCGAAATTTTCAAAATTATCATCACTTTGCTTGCTTTTAGTAAATCCATAATTCACGCTTATGGTAAATTTAAGTTTGTAGTAATGAATCTGCCTTTTACGAACCCATGCTAGATAGGTAAAATAATGGATAAAAAAGAATGTGCACCAGATATGTTATTAATTTTTCAATAAGTTTTGGTATAGCAAAGAGTTGTGAAATTCCTCTGTGGTTGGCAAAGTAAAAGAGGTAATAATTTGTGATTTCCTCCAATTCGTAGGAAATATTGATTGCTCAAGCGATTTAGAAAATAAAATAAAAAATAGATGGGAAAGAAAGTTACGGCATTGCTTTAAAATACAAGAGACTGATATTAAGAACTGATTATAGAGAGAGTGACTGAAATAGAGATTATTTAATGCCACAAATTGACAACGTCAAAAGTTCCTTTGAAACTTAACGCAAAATGCAGTAAAGCATTTGAGGCACAAAAGATTAAATTAATTTCTTCTTATTAAAAATCCCCACTAAGGATAAGCGTTTCCAATCTCACCGCAGCGATACCGTCAACGTCTCTAAACTTATGTGACGCTTAGCATAGATCTTGGCCTCTAAAAACGATCAAATACTGTATTTCATCGGAATAAGAATTGACAAAAAGAGCGACCATTCCGTAGACTTGATCAAATTCAAGAATGTTAAAAAACTAAGTCCTGATGAAACGTCCATTCTGTAAACAGAGATAGAAAAAATCAAGTTTCCGGAGGACTGTAAGTCGGTGGGGGTATTTACAACATAATCCCGGCACTTGTTATACAAATTTACTCCTGGTAAATTATAATTCCTTTTCTCACTGCACCATTCGAACAATTACACTTAATAGAGTTGCTGTCTGTCATTAGAAAAAATACTATGGTCATCAGCTGCTTCATAAATTCTCTATGGCAAATTCTCTTCGTCGCGTTAACCTGCTGAAGAAGTCACATAAATTAAAAGCCCCCAACAACAACAACAAAACAGTTCAGGTTCAACATTTTGTTGTCATTTCTTTGTGGCACGTTTAATAAACTATACACACTTTATGCCTCGTTGTTTTTGTTGTTGTTGTTGTCGATGGCTGTTATATGATTTCATATATCATCAGGTCCAACGAGGAGCAGCAACTGCTTGTTCAGCATGCGCAGGCGTGCGGCATTTAGTTCAGCCTGTCGTCTGTCTGTCGTTTGTGGTTGTTGTTGTTATTGTTGCTGTATATACTTTTTGATAACATTTTATTGTCCGCTTTATAAATTATTGGCGTTTGCCATGTCGATGGGATCGGCATTGAGGAGGCAACGAGAATCGGGGCAAAAAGTATCCTTTTACGTTTCGATCGCTCTTTTTTTGGTATGCAGCATGTGTCCAAATTTGTGCAGCATACAAATAAAATACTAAAGAAAAATACTAACCTTTTGTTATATTAAAGAATATACCCTGCAATTGAAGGGAAAACAATGGGGGTAGAATGAACCAAGACGAAAAAAGAAATATTAATACAATCGGTATAAATATTACCTCCAAAAAAAAAATATATTCAGGGGTCTCCTGGAAATTTCTATAGATTTTGGCCCCGGTTGGTTTTCCAAAATCTTGAAAAATCCGTCGGTGGCACAAAACATCGAAAGATTTTATATTCTTATTTGAAATCTACTGAGAAGGTTTGTGTCTAAGATAATGGTCCATCAAATCCAATAGGATTCTGTCTCTGATAAACAAAATTTCCTTTTTTTTGAAAGTGTAATTGGCTTAGGTGTTTCTAGATAATCTATTAAGCTTTAACCCATTTTCTTTAAGAAATAAATCCAAATATTTGATTAAAGTTTCTGATATAAACTTGCCGATTACCGTTGAAATTCAAATTTTCCCAACTGAATATCAATCTTTGTCTATTCTACTAAGTACTCTGATAAGAAGACTTCCTTACACTTATTCAGTGATTTTTTCCGAATATTTCAAACTATTATAACAATCAAAGTTTCTTAAATACCAACTCATAATTTTCTAAGCACATGTAATCCAACAAAATACAAATAACTCCTTATTTTAGGAAAGATTAAATAAGATTTTGACAATTATTCAGATCTGATTATTAATTGCAAGGGATATCCGCTAGTCCATTCGTTTCTCAGTTGTTTAAAATTTCTGAATTGATTTTCTTTCAATTTGATATTATTTTTTTTTTCGCTGTCGCCTGCGCGTGTTTTGGCCTTTTAGGGCGCATCGCCCCAACAGCACAGCACACAATTGAGTGTAGTGTGAAAGTTGCTTTAAATACTCGGTAACTTGGTTCGATATCAATGCGTTGAGGCGATGACAATGACGACTTCTGGCTCGAACGCGCACCATTTATGTCTGCGACACATTCATCATCGTCAAACGTGAGGGACAAAATACAGAACTGCTGGTTTCTGCACCTGTCTGATGCAATTCAGAAACTTTAATTATACATAAGAGTAGCAGACAACAGCACACCCGCTGTGCTTTATGGGGTTCAGTTCTAACTGGAGCCAGACCTAATTACACTGCTAGGAATGGACGTGATATTCTGTGTGATATGCCAGCTATGCCTTAATATGTACATTTCCCATCAAAATGATATAATTATATCCCAGAAAATGTAAGTAAGAGAGAACAGAGCAGGCCGCTCCTCTGTGTGTAAATTGATATCAACAAATTACGCGAAAATATTTCAAAAATATTAACGAATGTTGGAAAATGATATAATGATTGCAAGATGATGAATGTGACAAGGCACTGTGAGAAATTTTTAAATTTGTGAACAAATTTTAAATATAAGGAATCTTTTCAAATACGACTTGGAAATAAAAAAGGGCTTTACAATTTTTGAAATTACGTCTGAAAACCAGACTGGTTATTTTTTAAGGCAGTGCCTTTTTTAATTTCCCGCGGTATCAATTTAAATGCAACAATGCTCCTGTCAACTACCATCTGTACTACTACTTTACAATTTTAAGCAAGTTGCGTTTTTAGTTTGTGTTTGACAGCCATTGAAAGCAAACAACCTCGTGAATTTCGAACCATCACCAAAACCCAGGAGAGGTTTGATAAATATTATTTACACTCTGCACCATAAATTTATCTGGTTAAGAAAAGGTTGACTTAATTTCGTTGTGATCATAGCAGCACAAGTGACCAAAAGTAAATGTCACCCCAGAAATCTTCGAACAAATCTGTGAAATGATAGTGAATGATCGGAGATTTAAAGTGCGTGAAAAAATTAACAGCTTCAATGGGTATTTTAATTTTTTTATTTTTGTAAACTAGTTAGGGTATTCACGACAACTTGCTTATATGATAACTTGTTAAAAAATGAAATCTCCAACAACAAAATGTACTACCGAAAAATAAGCTGACATCACCAGCCTAGAGCTGGGTCATGTGGTTGCCTGGTTAAAATTCAATTTCAGTGTTGGTAAACACTTCAAAAAGTGCTACCCATTGGCTGCCAGAATTGTAATATTTTGTTGATAAAGCGCCACTATTTCATAAAGCACACTAAGCTGGCACTTCCACCTTGGTGGCAATGGTGTAGAGGTTAAGGTGTGAGACTGAAAGTCAACAAGACCTGAGTTCAAATTACAGTAAGGTCGGTCTATAACTAAATTCTTTTTTTTTGTGTTCTACAAGAACCTTTTGATTATTGCAATTACCTAAAATGCAATAACATATTATTTTAGACCATTTTCATTATTTATATTTTTAAAATACCTATCGGAAAATTTTTCAATATAGTTGGCTCTGATTTACTGAGTTTTAATAATCAAGAAATTCACAAACAAGTGTGTTCACGACAGATGAAGATAAAGTTTAATTTTTCAACAGGTTATCAAATAAGCAAATTGTCGTGAATACCCTAAGTGTAATAGATAAATTTTGCTGATGCACACGTAAGTAGTCGCTATGATACTACCCAAATATAGCCCCTCCGATTAATTCCTTTTACCAAGCCTGACAAAAACGATAAGATATTTGGATCGAATGTTTAGGTCATTATTAAAACAAATGCCTATATTGAGAAACTCATTCAGACACAAAATTCGACATTAAAAACAATATAAGTTAACATGTTAACATGTTATATTATATAACATGAAGCCTTTATAGATTATCATGTCTCATGCGTCGAACAATGTGAACTCAGCCTAAGTTTAATAATACGTTTGCCCCTAAAAGTATGCAAACTTTATTTGCTTCAATAATTATCTATTTGAACGAGTCGGTTATGGTAGAGTCATACATAATTTACACTGTGCATTTGTTCATATTGTCCGAGATGTTTAATATATACTAAATAAATAAGTGTTACGGCAAATATGATTGAAAAACGTTCCTAAATTATTTCTATTCATTTCTATTCTATACTTTTAAGGGTAATTATCATGATAAATTTTATGTTTATAAATGAGCTATATGATATGAAACTCATGCTTTCTACAATTTACAAAATCAAAAGTGTCCTTGTTTATGGAGCTTTTGGCAACTCCTAAAATAAGCAGCTGTTTGGTAAAAGACAGTGCTAACCCACAGATCTGGCAGCACCAACGCAACGGAAAGTTGGCTGCGCATCAGCATTTCATGTATTGATGGCAAATTCATAGTCAACTTTCGTGTGTTAATCGTGTTTATGCACTCACTTTCGGACCCACTTCATGAAATGATTTTGCATATTGAGCATAGCCATTAACGTAGTATATGTTGAATAATTATTCATTATAATAGAACAAGTTTTTTGACGAAAAAAAAAACATCCTTCATTCAAAAAGTCACTGACTTATTAAAGTGCCCTCGTATACACTGGTCGGCACAATTATTTTGACAAACAATTTTTCATAATATCTTTGAAACAAAAAATCGGAAAATGTTGAAATTTTTATGGCATACTAGTACAGAAGAGAGCTTACAAAAAAGCATAAGAAGTTCACAGTCGGATGCTTGCATAAGAGAATTAAAATAAAAATGTAAAATTTGGTAATTATTTTGACAAGATTTGAAAATTGATTTATCCTCGAAAGAGGAGCTAAAATGCTATATGAGTTATTGCTTCTAAATGCATTTTTCACGCTGAATCCGAATCTGGTTTCAGAGATCCTATATCTTTAATGGATTAGCTGCAAATTGAACCTAAAAATGCAAAAAATGGCTACTTTGGCCATTTTCCCCATCGGCCTACGTCATAGAATTTCGCTTATTTTATACATCTGATTTTTTATAGAAAAGCTTTATACTCTGAGTAAATAAGGTATCATCGAAACCTGATTTATCGGCCACAAATATTGAGTAAATTTCGATTTGAAAAATACCCTAGCGCTCTAGTGAAATTAAAAAATGGGCGGGATCGCCACAAAATTCAGAATTATATATTTATTTACGTGTGTTTTTCTAAAGTTAAGTGTTTTTCTTAATAAACAAGTCGATAAATCAGAATTTTCAAACTTTTTCATTAATTTGCATATAAATCAGCCATATTGTGCAGATCGATTACGAACTTATAACTTATAAAATGATTTATGTATTAACTGGATTATGAAGATACTGGTAAGCACTAAGACATGTAAAAATTCGAAATACAAAATAAGCGATATTCTACAACTTAGGGCTTGGTGAAAATGGCCAAATTAGCCATTTTTGGCATTTTAAGGTTCAATTTGCAGCTAAACCATTAAAGATATAGGATCTCTGAAACCAGATTCGGATTCAGCGTGAAAAATGCATTTAGAAGCAATAACTCATTTAGCATTGTAGCTCCTGTTTGGAGAATAAATCAATTTTCAAATCTTGTCAAAATAATTATGCCAAACCAAATTGTACATTTTTATTTTAATTTTCCTATGCAAGCATCCAATTGTGAACTTCTTATGCTTTATTGAAAGCTCTCTTCTGTACTAGTTTGCCATAAAAATTTCAACATTTTCAGATTTTTTGTTTCAAAGATATTATGAAAAATTTTTTGTCAAAATAATTGTGCCGACCAGTGTATATACGTTCCCTTGTGAAAATTTCATTCTTAACCATTTAAACCACTTAAAAAAATGGCAAAACTCGCTTTACATTGCATCTGACTATCTAGTGACTCCGTTTATGTTAAAGCTTTATTATCGCCCTCCAAAATCGAAATCCGTATATAGTGTAATAAATTTCAGTATGCGTTTTCTTTGAAGATTTAAAATAAATTTTAAATAGTGTGACAATTTAAATTTTTAGGAACAATTTGACTAATTTACTACTAACTAAATTATGACTAATTTATGTTTTATCGAAAAAACTCGTCGGTGTTAGCGAGTCAGAGAATACTTTAATTGGACGTACAATGCTTTTGATGAGGCTGAGATTACACTCACGATCAACTTTATTTCATTATCGAAAAATTGTGACTAAAATTGTTCTTAACAAGAAAGCAAAGCTAACCTCGACAATGCAGAAGTTTTAATACACATGCAAAAGTTCACTCCAACTGATTTAACCGATAATATATATAGGTTATAAATTTCAGATATTTATATATTTAAAATCATTGAGAATCTAAATTTGATCACGCTACAATAAAAAAGAACGTTTCCTGTCAAAACGCATTTTCCGACCGATCGGTCCTATGGCAGCTATATGCTATAGTCATCCTAATTTGATAAAACCTTCTAGAATTGTGTGGAAGCGTATAAAACCTATATATACCAAGATTGGTGACACTACGCTGGAAAACAACAAAGTTTTTCTCACTACAAGTAGCTTTTGACCGATCGTTCCATGGCAGCTATAAGATATAGTCATCCGATCCGGCCAGTTCCGACATATTAGTTTAAAACTGAGTGACTAGTTGGCGTAGAAACAGACAGACGGTCGGGCGGACAAACGGAAATGAACTCAGCTCATCGTCCTGATCAAGAATATATACAGTTTATGGGGTCGGAAATGAATATCTGGACAAAATGAAGTGTATAAAAACCTGAAAAATCGATTTTAAACATGGTTAAACAGCCCTTGAATTGCACGCTTTAATTTTTATTTAAATAAAAGACAAATTGAAAAACTCTTTTGGTTTTCTCTCCAGAATTAAAAACAAAAAAACACTAAAAAAAAACTATGTGCAAAGGTAGAAGACCCTCTTAAGTTAGGTTGTGATTATTATTGATTTATTTACAGACCAGATTTAGTTCCAATAGGTGTCTAGTTCTTCATGCTTTCACCCTGACATTTAATGAATTGTACGCCTTTGTCACAAATAAAAAATTTTTCCTTGAGCCGAAGGCCAAGACGCTAGCGCTCTTTCTTAATAATTAATTATGATATTTCTATTTTATTATAATGTATTGTAATTAATTTTATAAAAAAAAATTTTTTCATATACAATCTAAGCATATTTGGTTAACCACAAATTCGGTATGAGCGAAAACGCAAACTTTAAACGTAAATTCTTGATAATTCGGGGTCGAGAGCATTTTGTTCCAGAATAGGTATCAATAACTTTTTATACACTTGAAAAGTGTATATTAATTTTGCCCAGAAGTTTGTAACGCATAGAAATATTAATTTCCGACCCCATAAACTATATATATTCTTGATCAGGACGACGAGCTGAGTTCATTTCCGCTTGTCCGTCCGTCCGTCTGTCTGTCTGTCTGTCTGTCTGTCTGTCTGTTTCTACGCAAACTAGTCCCTCAGTTTTAAAGCTATCGAGCTGAAATTTTGCACAGAGTCTTCTTTTTACTGCACGCAACTAATATGTCGGAACCGGCCGGATCGGATGAGTATATCGTATAGCTGTCATAGGAACGACCGGTCGAAAAATAAGTCTTTGTGAGAAAAACTTTTTTGATTTCCATCGTAGCTTCACCAATCGTGGAATTTATTAGTTTTATATGTTTCCACACAATTCGGAAAAAATTTATCAAAATCGGATGACTATAGCATATAGCTGCCATATAAACGGTCGGTCAAAAAACTACTTCTAGTGAGAAAAACTTTTTTGTTTTCCATCGTAGCGTCTCCAATCTTGGTATATATTAGTTTAATATGCTTTCACATAATTTCCCAAAAATTTATCAAAATCGGATGACTATAGCATATAGCTGCCATTGAACCGATCGGTCGGAAAATGTGTTTTACTAAGCAAAGTTTTTTTTATGGTATCAAATTTTTATTATCAATGATTTAAAAGTTTTAAATATTTGATATCTATATCCTAAAAATTTTTTACCAGTTAAATCAGTTGGAGTAAACTTTTTCAAGTGTATTAAAACTTCGGCACAGTCGAAGTTAGCTTTGCCTTCTCGTTTTTTTTGCAGGACAGCCACATTTTGCTAATGTCGTCTAAAATTAGTTGAAAGAAGTTAAAAATTGGGTCAATTCGTAATCGCCTCTTTAACTCGAAATCCATATGCTGCCTAATTGATGGGGAAAATCCGCAGCTAACGGCAGTACTTTGAGTAAAATACATAACATCAATTTCTCAAAATAAAGTTTTTAAGTTGTAAAAAAACGCTCTAAATTTATTTTTTGACCTAATACAATACCTTAAAAAATGATTTACTTTGAGAAAATACAGAACTCAATCAAGAAAAAAATATTAATATTAAAATAACAGTTGAACCAAAAAGCGCTCCCCAAGTTAACTCCTTCCCCTTCCTAGTTGCTGCTGTTTCTCTCACTGTACTTACCTTCCCGCCTAATTATGCCCAATTTAAAAAGGGTTAATTAAGGCACAAAACGTAGCACACGAAATCGAATTGTGTCCTCCATTGGGCAAGGCGTTATTAATATGCGACATTTCTGATATCTTTTTGCCAGCCGCTGTCGCAACAACAACAATAACATAAAAGCCCTGAGTCCTTCTTCCTCTACATACAAAATGTATGTAGGTAATTACATACAGCATTTGTCATAACACCAGATATGGACATTCGAGACGAAAACCCGAACTATGCGCGAGGCAGGCGCGCACAAAAAAATTGTAAATATCATCATCATCATGCGTCCGCGCATCATTCGGGATGGGGGGGGAACACATTTTATAAATAAAACAAAATCATAAATGCGAAGTCTTGAGTCCCAAGATCTTGGGTGCCATATAATAATTACAGCCTGGGCTTCATCACCATCATCATCATCGTTATGATGGGTAGACATTTCGCTTTGGAATTCGGAGCATTGTGTCATATTTAATACAGAAATTTTAATTAAACATAATTTGTAAGGAGTGCACGTTGAGAGCGGACGACGAATTGAGAGATTTCTCCAAGCGATAGCTAGACAAACCACAATTGAAATAGAGTAATTTATGACATTAAATGGTATACCGAGAGCTTTATAAAGATGGCTAGAGCAACTTGTCCGACAACAGGTAGAGGAATTTCCTTTGATCTTTATCGATTGAGCAATGCGAGGTGCGAGTTTTGCTGGAGTATTGATCGCGGGGGATTCATTTTTGCATGCAAGCATAGTAGACAAATTGATATCGCTTTCCAATGTTTTTTGCAAGTTTTATAATAATTAATAATATCCGTGCCGATTTCTCAACTTTTACACCTAAAAACATTTGTATGGAAAGTTGAGCAGGGACGATTTCAACTTACGCTCTCGTTAGTATTAATATTTTAGCCTATCAATATGAAAAGTTTATACGTTTATTAACTTGAGGCTAGAAATTTCAACAAATGTAAATGTAAAGCGCATCGTCGAAGGTTTTTGAATATTTTAGATCGATTCCTGATCTATTTTGAATATGTGCACCAAATTTGCAAGTCAAAAAGTTTTTTGGTTGACGAGTAATCTTTAACAAGACTAAAAAATAAAACGTGATATATCTGGTCTAATTAACCATTCCCTGTTGATTGTAAATAACTAAGATTTATTAATTTCACCACTTTCAAGATTTGACATTACGGATTTTTTCACCCTTGAAAATGTCGTCGCTCAGAAACACTCTTAAGGGTTGTTGATGGTGAGTTCCTATTCAGTCCTACTGGAAGCGCTCCGGAAACGCTCCTAAGAAGTGAACTTGTGGGATTCACTATTCAATCCTACTAGGAGCGCTCCAGAACCGGTCCAAAAACGTGTAGCTGTGGGTGTCCCTTTTTAATCCAGTTAAGAAGCGTTTCCATTGGCGGTTTTCAGCTTGGTTTTCGGATATTCGAAGAAACATCGGTTCGGTTCTTGATTCAGTTTACGATCAAAATCCGTTCGCGGTGGTACGATTTGGTTCAGAACCGGTTTGCATCACTGGTTAAAACAGTTACAAATGGCGCCCAACGTGGGGTTCGAAAACGAATAGGATAAACCTTTTATTTGGTTTTCGAAAGATTAGGCAGAAACAACTCCATTAAAACCCCGGCTCACTTTGCTGACATTAGTCAACGTCGAAATTGATTTGATTGAGAAGTGTGAGGTCAATCCCATGCTTTTCCAATAACCTCGAATTGCTGACCACCTGTTTATTAAGTCGGAGACAGACCAGTCATTTAACTCTGTCCACCATCTTTCGTGTGTGTATCCATACAGTTTACTTGGGTGCACAAGTACCCACCCCATTTTCCCTGAGCAAAGCTGACATGTGTAAGACGAGTATGCTCCCAGTAATGCTGTCCGTTCACCATGGTAGTTACAACCACGGTTGCCACTTTAAAAAAATTAATATGATCCAAGAAAATGTAAAAGGCTCCACTTAAAAAAATAATGCTCCAAAAAATGTTACATTACTACTTGTTCAGCGTCGCTCTATTCCACTCTTCTTCATCTAAAAATAGTGTCATGTACTAGATATATAGATACAATAGATATTCTGGGAACGATTATTCGAGGAGACTTGTCGCATATAGCCCAGATTCAAGTATTCCTGAAGTCGTATTGGCCTTTAACTGCTCATCCATTTTTAAGCGACATTCGTAATTCAGTCCGATATATCTGGAGTGCCCTAGGTCAATATGCTTTGAATTGCGAAATAGAAGAGATACCACATATCTAACCAAATCATCCCTTCTGATTGACTATATACATAATTTAATCCATTATTGTCAACATAATTTTTTAAGTCATTTATGGACCAAACATATTCAGATTTTCGTCATCAATATCTTATTTTCTTCGTAATAGTGAAATTTATTAGGGTAAATGATAAAAATGATTTTAATTTTCAACCACTTACAGATTTTAGAAAATCAAATTTTTCACGTTTTTGAAAAAAAAAATCATTTTTTCGAAATATTTTTGCTTCTAACTTTCAAACTGCTAAACCGATTGAAAAATGTCTTGAACTAGATTTTTAGGAATTGCATACCCTTTTGATTCATCCCTTGCTTGACTCCATCCAAATTTTCTAATTTAAGATATGGCTTAAAATGTAAGTGTACCTACCGAAAAACTAAAAAAAAATTCTATCCATACAAAAATTTTTTAAATTCATTTTTGAGTTTAGCATTCCAAAATACATCATTAAAAAATAATAGCTTCAATGGCTCTTTTTCGCTGTAAACTAGTGTTATAAAAGAATAAAGTTCCTAAATAATTCCAATTCCTGGAGACAGCATACTTTGAAGGGCATTTATCATTTTCAATTTTTTGTGCATAAACGAGGTATACATAGCATATATTTTATCAATTTCATAGCTTTGCTTTAATTCAGTGTTCGGCAAGACCGTATCAAGTGTGTATAGTAAAATTCGCAGCGACAGCGACATCAGCAGAACGACAGTAAAAGATCGTTACGTCTGCTGTTTGTGCTCTGCAGAGGCAGTCTCATTATATTTCTTACAAAAGATTCTAGATCTTAAAATACCTGATGGTTTTTTCTTTTGAGAAGTCAACCAGGTTGTATATTTGGACGCTCATCTTAAAATAAAATTTAGGTTTACTTAGTTTATTAAGAAAATTATTAACAAATTCGAAAAATCTTTATCACACAAAAATATTAATTAATTACTTGTCTATTTTTCTACAATAATTTTGCAAGGAGCACAAATCTTTGCGAAAATTCTTTATCTTTAAAAAAACACTTTGTTCTGATCACTTTTAGGCTTTCAGTTTTAGCGATATTTACTTTTCCATTTAAATTAATTAAATTTATCATTTTATTCTTATGAAAAAAATTGCTTTGCTTAAAAAGCTCCATTTTGCAATAAACTAAAAATAATTCGCGTGATTTCTGACCGCAGGCCACTCATGCACGCTCCTCCCATACTCGGTCTTTCCTACTTACACAAATATCTATTGGAAAGAAGGGAGGGGCAACGAAAGCGGCGCAGTCAGTAAGCTATTGCCCCTCGCTCTCTCTTTCTCGTAAGTGGCGCGGGTGTTGTTGTTGTCGTTGCATTAAATTTCACACATAGCGCCACTATTGTTCATCTGATCGGAAAACGATGTATGGGGGCTGATAAGAAATGATGAGTAGAATATATGTCTAAAAGGTTCGAACAACCTAACTCCAAAATTGTGGAAGATATTCAGTTTTTTTAATTTGCGGGGAGGCAGGGGGCGTGGCAAATCAAAACTAAACTGATCGCCGCAAGTAGAAGAAATATATGTTCCATACACTTTAAACCTCTATCTCTTACCATCTCTGAGATCTCTTCGTTCATACGGACAGACGGACAGACGGACATGGCTATATCGACTCGGCTGTTGATGCTGATCAAGAATATATATACTTTATGGGGTCGGAGATGCTTCCTTCTGGCTGTTACATACATTTGCACAAACCCAATATACTCTGTGTACCTTCGGTACAGAGTATAACAACGTAAATCCAACAATTTACACTTAGATTCAAATATTTTTACCAATAATATTGCACCACAGTGTGTTTTATTAAATATAAAGTGTGTCAACTTAAAACTTTCATTTAATATGCCCATAGTTGATATAAAGTGTTGTACTGTTATATTTAATGTGGTGGCATATTTAAATAAATGTTTAAGCATATTCACTTAAACTATGATTCATAGTGAAATGCTTACACTGCCATAGTTAATTTAATTATTGCCAACTTTAATATTAGTATGTTTAACATTCGTTTTAAATTTATATCATATTACATATAAATATGTTTCATATTAAAATCAAATTATACTGTTTTGCAGTCATTTCGATTGTTCTTGACTCACACACATTCGCAGTATGTTACGCAAACTCCGAAAAACTCCATTCGGCTCACAACTCAACACCAAACGGGCTCAATAATGGGGGTTGATCTCGGAATGGCTTAGAACTGAGCGCGCCCGAGAGATTTTTTTTTCTTCTTATAACTACTTTTTGCGTATATATATATATTATATATTATTATTAATAATTGTATATTTGGATTCAACTTAAGTCTTCTTTAATATGAAGAAATATATTATAAATTAATAAATACTTACTTTAACTTTCCTTGTCTGGGAATCGAACACGGGACCTCGGGGACTGAAGCACGAGAACGTCTGCGTCTCAGCGCACTCGACCACAGCGCGCTTGCCAGACTAGGCGCCCAATGACATACAAGAGCGTTTGCTCCAGACGACAAAAGAGAGAAGCCAAGAGAGCAAATTTGCTATTGTTCTCAGCTTGTTCGCTCTCTCACTCGACATTTAAGCCAGCCTTAGTCACAAAGAGCGAGGCAAAAAAGTGAGAGTGTATTGGTGTGCGAATATAATGCGACGCAGAGCGGCTCGAACCTACCTTGTTGAAGGCTAGGCGAGCACTGATTGGCTTTGCTTGATTTTTACTCTCTTTGCGAAGGGCTCGGCATGTGTTCGGCTCGTGTCTGTGTGAATTTGCCGAATGTGTTCGGCCGCCTGCGTCTTGGACGACAACGTCTGATTTAAGCCCGAATCGGATTGAAAACAATCCCAAAAGGGATCAATCACGGATAATCAATCCTAAACGGGCTTAAAATTTCAATCCTTCCGTCGGGTTCAAATCAAGCTTTTTAGTCTTAAAAATATCAAGGCATTTTTTTTCTGTTTATGTATGTTTGCATGTGTGCAGGGCACCGCTACTTAAATTTAAGTTATTTACAGTTTGATTTGAATATGAAACGTTTTAAAGTTTAATATAAGCAAAGTTCGATTTAACTATTTCCAGGCAAAGTGTCAAGCACTTCGTTTTAACGTTGTTGAAATTGTACATTAAATTAACATCAAAATCAAATTAAATATTTTTCATATTTAAGTTAACTATATTTCATATTTACCACTGGTTTTTTCATATCAAGTGGTAAATGTTTGATTTTAATATGATTACCTTATACTTTAAGTATGGGCAAATTTAAAATTAAATATGGAAAATATTTGATTTACATATTTTCATAGTACATTTATATTTACTTCAAAAATCTTTGATTTTAAGTTCAATAAAATGTTTAAATTTGATATGAAACATATTTATTTTAATTATGTTTTTTGTAAGTATGTGCATAATAAAAAGAATGTTACAGTTTTAATACACTTGAAAAACTTTACTCCAACCGATTTAACCGGTCAAATATATATACAATATAGATATCAAATATTTACAATTTTTAAATCATTGATAATAAAAAATTTGATACCATAAAAAAAACTTTTTTTAGTAAAACACATTTTCCGACCAATTGGTCCTATGGCAGCGATATGCTATAGTCATCCGATTTTGATAAATTTTTTCAAAATTATGTGAAAGCATATATAAAACTAATATATACCAAGATTGGAGACGCTACGATAGAAAAAAAAAAGTTTTTCTCACTAGAAGTATTTTTTTGACCGACCGTTTATATGGCAGCTATATGCTATAGTCATCCGATTTTGATAAATTTTTTCCGAATTGTGTCAAAGCATATAAAACTAATATATATTAAGATTGGAGACGCTACGATGGAAAACAAAAAAGTTTTTCTCACTAGAAGTAATTTTTTGACCGTCCGTTTCTATGGCAGCTATATGCTATAGTCATCCGATTTTGATCAATTTTTTTCGAATTGTGGGGAAACATATAAAACTAATATATACTACGATTGGTGACGCTACGATGGAAATCAAAAAAGTTTTTCTCACAAAGACTTATTTTTCGACCGATCGTTCCTATGACAGCTATATGATATAGTCATCCGATCCGGCCGGTTCCGACATATTAGTTGCGTGCAGTAAAAAGAAGATTCTGTGCAAAAATTTCAGCTCGATAGCTTTAAAACTGAGGGACTAGTTTGCGTAGAAACAGACAGACAGACGGACAGACAGACAGACGGACAGACGGACAGACAGACAGACAGACGGACAGACGGACGGACGGACAACCGGAAAAATATATATAGTTTATGGGGTGGAATGGTATGGAGGAAGACTCAACATACGATTTAATATGACAAACATTAAATTAAATTTGCGTACATCTTCATTTTAATAAATTTCATATTAAATCTGTAATGCTAATATGTTTTTAGTTAAAATTAAGTAATTTATATTTGAATCTAATATGAAAAATAGCATTTTCAAAATTAATATACTAATATTTAATTATACTATGCACTTTTTTTATCAGTGTAGGCAACCAAAACGTTAGCAGAGATGAAAAGCAGAACACTCCACTCTAGGTTTTCTTGATTTCTGGTGAGCTTTTGCCAAACTAAAAACGCATAATACAATGCAGATCCAAAATATATAAAATTTTATTTTTGTCTTAAAGCATTAGAATTGTGAAAGTGTGCGAAAAATGCGTTCGAAAAAAATCCGTTCTAAGAGCACACAAAATATGAACATTAGTTGACGAAAGTCTATCAAGCACGCTTGTTCTTAAATCGTAAACATTGGGTTAGGTTGTTTCATAAACATTTTGGGTTTGTTTCAATAACAATTCGCGCCAGATTTTTGAACAGTTTGAGGATGCTTTACAAAATTTAAAAGCGGTGGAGGTAAAATAAGCAGAGTCAAGTCAATAGTTGTGGGGAATTAAAAATATAATTGGATATGGATCTGACATCGCTTTACTCCTCAAGTACCACCAGTACCTGTTTTGGATCATTTATTTAATTCTGAAAAACAAAGTAAAAACTACATGTCAGCTATGATTTCTATAGGAATCGATCTCGGGAACTTACCGTGAGCACGCATGAAAATGCATATTAGTCCACTGCAAAGGTGCTACTTCTTTTTTTGTACGGTAGTTAGAATGAGTTCATGTTTTATGAACGAAACAATATAAAAAAAATCCCAAATATAATTAAAGAAAATTAAAATTTTCCGTGTGCTGTATAAGCGCAACTATGGGCAACAACAAAATCAAACAATGCAAATTAGCTACGTTACGTTACGCCGGGTCTCCCAATATCTACTTATCGCTCGTTGACCCTTGTGTTCCTGGAATCCAGAAAATATTATAGAATGCCTTTAGCAGTTTCTCTTCCTCTGGGCAGAAGTTGCGTCTTTGAGCCTTGAAATCCGGTGGAAGGTAAACCATCCCAGGAGAACAATACCAGCTTCCAGCTCTTCTTTCTGCAGGATGTGACTGCGAGGCTCAAACCCAACCCCACAGAATGATTCTCGGCCCCTATCTATTACATTGGGTTTCAAAATGACAAATATCAGAAATGACAAATTTGGTAGAAAAACCTTTTCTTCTATATATTTTTCTGGACAAGGTAGCAACACTGGCTGAAAACAACTGTTCGAGGCTATTCAAATGCAAATCAATTTTAAGTTGGGACAATCTTTTCAGATTGTCCATTTAATACTATGTTTAGTTTAATTGAATTTCAATATATGCATTTAATGACTCCTCCCCATTGACGACTGATCTGTCCTTCTCTTGTTCGCTGACCGCGACTCTTCACTGGTTACTGAAGTAACCAAACCTGTGCTCCACAAAAGCCGACAATCAACGGCAGCAGTCAAGTGGGGTCAGTTCTTCAAAAAGATCAAAAAAGATATACTTTGGCGCTTAAGTGTTTTTTTTTCACTCTCTCGAGTTCTTCAAGTTGGTTTCTTATTGAGTTGTTATATATTTTTCTGTCTGTCTTGTTTTTTTGTGGTCTACTCGAGTTTGTTAGGCAACTTTAGTAGGGCAAACAAAAGCAATTAGACGGCGTCTTCTGACAGGGACCCTGAAAGGAATGCCAAGAGTGCGGTTTATCGATCAGACCCAAGCGGGGGGCTACTGTTCAAAAGCAAAGAACTCGAACCTCAAGTGCGTCGGAGGAGTAGGAGGAAGAGTGAGGTGTTAAAAATTCGACTCTGTTGCTCTTATTATGATTTTTTGGCTGCTTTGTGGCTTTTGATGGACATTTACGATATGAAAAATGTATTTCTTTTGTTTCATCTGTTTGACAAGCGATGCGTACAAATCAAAGCAGGAATGGGTCTCGGTCTATCGGTCGTTCCGTCGGCCAGTCCAATCTGTTGTTTGATTAATAGCCGCACAATTGATATGTTAAGTGGTAAATTACGCCATTGGCACGCAAATGTGTCTGGTTATAAAAAAAATTGAATTGTTGTTTGTTTAAGGCGCCGCAAATGAAACGAGAGATAAAAATCTCTGCTCCAAAGTGATTTAATTTTGTCTCTATACAGCCACAAAAACAGATACCTTGTCAGAGAAAGTTATTCAATGTTTTTTTTGATTTGAATTTTCCAGCTCGGGAAAACGGTTGGTTCGTTCGTTTAGCCATTAGTCTATTTTGAACACGCTTTTGGTTCCCGTTTTTATTTTTTTAAAAGACAAAATCCCATTAACGTTAATACAATGGGTAGGGTCATTAAAATTTTGCCACGCCATAAAATCGTCGTAGAAGTGTTATAAAAGTCATTTAAAATTCGAATTTTGCCAAATGCGAGACCTGCGCAACTTTATGCTCAACTAAAATGATTTAATTTCGAAACGTGCCGTGCAAGTTTAACGACCAATTTTCGATTTTTAATATATAGCAGTTTAGTATGCACCAGCAATGAATTTACATATTTTGGATTTTTGGTATTCGTTAGGGATATCAGGTGACCATGTTGGGCAGATAAAATGGTTTTTGAAAAGAATATCGATGGTAGTAATGGAAGTGGGTATAGTTTAAGAAAAACGAAGCACAATAAACTTTAATTGATAGTCCCCTAAAATATTCCCCTAAATGTTATATCTTGCGCAAAGACAAAATTCAGTCAACCTGATGGGACTCGCCTCCATCACATCCGATCTTTGCCCTATTGGAAGACGCACTCTTGCGGTGGTAGCGAAAGCTGTCTCGCAGGATGCCCAAGCTGCTTTGCATTGATTCATTCGCTGTAAAATATTGAGAGCAATTACCAGTGATAAGAAAGGTACTCATTATTTTTACATAGGTAAGGTACAAGGTAAATGCCAAGAACTATGCCTATGGGTATATAATTTAAATTTAAATCTAAAAACTCTTTCAAGTGTGCCAGGGATAGCAAAATAATACAACGTTTACTTAGTGTATTTTTCAACTAGCTTTATTTGCTAGTTGAAATCATACCTAACCTCTGGTGCATAACTATAGCCGCACCAAACTTTTTCAATTTACGTAACGTAAAATAAACAAGACACAAAAATGACAATGCAAAATTTACCGTTAAGATTTAGTTTTCGTTTTGTTCATAACTATAGCCGCACTATTGAATTTCTTATTCTGTGTTTGGTTACCGATAATTTCTGTTGTTTCAGTAAATTAAAAAAAAAAGTATGTATCGTGGAACACACGGTACGAGCGAAGCTCTTTACGAAGAAAAATCAGAATCAAAATAAGAATTCTTGCATAAAAATATAAAGATATTTTATTATTTTATATAAAATATTGTGAAATAGTGTACCTTTACCAGTCCCAGATCCTTGATCCCATATCATTGATCTCAGATCCTTGTTCCCAGATCCCTAACCCCAAAAACCAGATCCCAGGGCCCTGATACCAGTTCCCTTATCACAGATCCGAGATCCATCCCTGATCCTAGATCACAGATCCGAGATTCATCCCAGATCCCTGACCCAAAAACAAGATCCTTGATCCCAGATCCCTAATCAATGATCCCAGACCCCTGATCCCAGATCCTAGATCACAGATCCGAGATCCATCCATGATCCGATATCCCAAATCTCAGATCCCTGATCCCAGATCCCTGACACCGAAAACCACATCCTTGATCCCAGATCCCTAATCAATGATCCCAGGCCCCTGATACCAGATCTCAGATCCCAGACCCCTGATCCCAGTTCCCTTATTCCAGATAACAGATCCGAGATCCATCCCAGATCCCTGACCCCAAAAACCATATCCCTTATCAATGATCCCATATCCCAGTCTCCTGATCACAGAACCGAGATCTATCCCTGATTCCAGATCCCAGATCCCAAAGAAATCAAAGTCAAAATTTTTCTCCTTTTAGTCCCCCAGCCGAACGTCCGTTAAAGAGCTTTGCTCTAATAATTAAATTGTATTTTTTCTGTGGTATTGGTAAATTATTGCCATGAGACATGAAAAGAAAATTTTTGGAACAATCAAGTTTATGGACGGAACAAAACGGAGGACCCAACCCAAAGCTGAGTAAGCGAGATTAGTGTCGATTAGTGAGCTCTAGAAGGAATTTGTTGCAGGGCGCCAATTATTTAGCGGCTCAATGTTGCTTACATGTCTCACTCTGGACGGTTGCACTTGTTTTAAAGAACTCAACAAACATTGTTTCCCAAAAATTAAAAGCGGTATCAAGACTGCTGGACCGCCGTAAAGTCGGCCAGGTCGAATTTGCCCGACAAAACATATCCACTAATTGGACAAAGGAAGTATTTAAATTAATCGCATTACAATTTTTGGATTTTCTAGGTAATTTTTTTGGATGAGAAAAACTGATTTGCATCTTCTCCTGACATGAATCCTATGGAGAACATAGGGACTTTATAACTTTTGAGAGAATACCCCAACAAATCATTTAAAGATGTCTAAATGCTAAAATGGACATTAATTAAGGCATGGGAAGAACTTCCCCAAGTTTGCTGAAAACACTGGTGGATAGTATGCCGAATCGAATTTTAGAACTAATTAAAGTCATTCTCATTACTTAAATTATTTTAAAAAAGTCTCGGTCCATTCTTATTCCGCTTTTTCATGAAGGATTTTCCTCAAGCGCTTTCCAACTCAAATGGCCTTATGCAAGATGTATCTATGGAGGTGAGGCACTTAGACAAAAGCTCAAGTTTCACAGCTTACATATTGTCAGTGTGCAGCTAACACTTGACGTGAACGGTTGGTCCGCGCACGGCTGTTCTCCATGCGCACATGTATGCGCGTACGACTTACACACACATACATACAAAAATATGTGCGTGCATCTCAAATGACCCCTGCAATTTTTTAGTGTGCCTATGACACTCGACGCGTACGGTCACGCCGCGCTTGAGCGAACACACACACACACTTTCATGCAAACGTTGTCTTGTCTCACCTCATAGATACATCTTGGCCTTATGTACGCCAATGACTTTAAGCTATCTATGTATCCAGTTTATTAGCTTCTATTGCAAAGTGACCAAAGCTCTTTTATTGATAAGTGTAAAATCACGACCTTTTACCGAATCAAGCTGTATTTATATTAATACATCATTAATGGCGAACCGTTTGTATTTATAAAGTCCACCAATTGGTTAAATTTTTCGAACATAAGATGAGCTTTAAAAGTCACATTATTTTCTTTTATAAGAAAGCCAAAAGTGTCCTCTGTTTTATCATGAGTTTAATGATCCATACTAATCTAAAATATTGATCTGCTTCTGGTCTTCGCTGTATCAGATACAGCAAGATCATATAAAATCAGTTCAGTTATCCTTCGTGGCCTTAACTGGAATACCAACGGGCGTCTACCTCGTTTCGAACAGAGATACTTTTTGATTGACCTCGCTTCTCTAAGTCCCGTAAAATTTGTCAATTTGTCATGTGTAAGGTAAAAGGTACACTAAATTTGTATTTAGTTATATCTTTGTTGAAAAAAAATAGCAGAATTGTTTGGTATTATTTATTTTAAAGCTACCGAATATTACTCTTTTTTTGTATAGTTTTATAGCGAAGCTGCGCACGCAGTTTGCATGCTTTTAAGCTGATAAGAATATTACTTTACGAAAATATCAAGGGGTGGTCAACACAAACGTGCCTTAAAATGGTCAACATATGCACTTTTACCAACTTGAGGCTTAAATTAACAAAAATCCGGACGTGATGGAAAATAATCACGAGAACCCGAACCCGAACCTAACCCAGATTTCTAAATGATGGGGTTCGGTTCTAAAAAAAATTGCAAGCACAGAATTTATTTTTGCACTTTGATGATAAAAAATATTTCATAATTATGAACAAAAATGTATTCACTCATATGCCCATGTATGGACGGCGACACTCTTCCCGTCCGCAACAAAAGACTGGACAAAATAACACAACCTTAAGCAAGGGAATTCAATTTGCATCCGAAACCGTATTTGTGGGTATTATTTTGTACGTACGGAGATGCAACGGCACGATGCATACAAGGAAAAATTTTATTTTTTTACCCAAGTCACAATTTAAATACTTTTAGCATTTCACTTTCACAATATGCCAGTCAAAGCCGTGCTGTGGCGGTCCCATTCTTGGAAAAAATAGCTCTGACTGGAATTCGCGGAAATGTGTTCGGCCACACTATAAGTAAGGGATGAGACATACTGGCGTGTCTGTGATTAAGTCACTGTCACGGGCAATCATCAAATCACAGTGACTGCATATAAAAACAGTGTGATTTGGTGACTACAAGTCACTGTGACTTGGCCAATCACAGTTACTAAATCACGGATACGCCGATAAAGGTCATCTCTTATTTATAAGCTGTGGCCGTGTTTTTGCAGGTTTCATGGCCACAAAAAGCACATCAGTTTCAGGAATCCCACTACTGTGAAAGAAAAATGACTTTCGCTGAGAGTGCAAGTTGGCAGTATCGCTGAACTCTTCTAAACATACATACAATGTCTGATTGTTTAGTCAATCTAGACAGATCATTTATGTGCTTGACTGCCAAAAACAGCAGCAGTTTATAAGGCATCTCTTCTTCAAACTCTATTAAATTATTTATTATGTACATAAATATATAAAATGCAATCTGGAACCCGAACCCGAACCGGAACCTCGGTTCTCAATTTAAAGGGAACCGGTTGTGGAACCGAACCCCTAGCGTAGGGTAAGGGTTCGAACCCCGAACCGAACCCCTGTCGAAATTGGAGGGGTTTGCAGCCCTGGTTAACCACACATAAATTATTAAGTATCACCTCTTTAAGGAACTAAAAAACTTGGAATTTTGTTGCCTTGTGTAAAAGCATTATGAGTTTAAATTTGCCGCCTACATCTTGTAAGAAATTCTTAATACATAAAAAGCTCTCACTAAAAGCATCCACTTGTACTACAAGCTCAGAGAAAAAGCCCTTTTTGAATAACTTAAAGCTCCACCTCAAGCTTTTACAGTAAATTTTTATTATCTACCCAGCCGAAAAGTATGCAATGCTTTTGCAAGTGCTGCGGCACCGTTACAAATTCAAACAGCATTCCCTTAATTATATTTCTGGCCATTTATTACTTTTATTTTCGATGCTTTATCTCATATAATTTTGCAAAAATTTGTCATTTAGTTTACTGTTATATTTAATACCAACTTTTTGCACATTTCTTAATATTTTTAAAGCAACAACTTTCATAAAATGTGTTTTCAATTTTATTGTTTTGTTTATAGTTGTGTTGTTTTTATTTCATTTAAGAATATAAATTATGCGTACTCTAAAATAAACCATAAATTAACAAATGCCTTATAGGATACATACAATTTGTGTTGTTTTTTTCTTCTTTTGTTTAATCTCATATGTATATTTTGTATATGTATTTGTATATTTGTTTTGTTATTTATAATATAGAGCCATATTATATAGAGAAGTAAGCATACTATCTGTACAAGACTTTGTTGAAAGAGAGAGTAAATATAGGGGAGGGGGACGAATTTCAGTTAGTGTTCGAAAGGAACTTCCTAATCGCCCAAGATGATACTGCAAGTAAAAGAATTTGACAGATGAGATTAACCAGAAAGAAAGAAATAAATGGAAATACAGTGAATATAATTCATATTAAGTGGAGTCAGTAAAATTAATTAATATGCATTTTATTTTTGCTTATTGAATCAACAAAAATAAAGTCAAATTCAAGAAACATTAAACTCAAATTCAAGGCTATTGAAAATAAAGTTAAATGAATATATCAAATAAAATGGTTATCAAACTCAAAACAATTTAAGCTCTACCAAACCTAAAGCAAATCCAAATCAAATTGAGCTCCATCCAACGCAAACGTAAATACAATTATGTAAAGTTTGCAACATAGCGAATCAAGCCTCATCCAATTATAATGACATCGAATAAAGCACCAAAACACATACAAATACAAGCCAATACAAATTTAAGATTGAATGTAATGGAAATAGCAAACCAATTCCAATTGATTTTAACAAAAACATTTAGTTGGTCAAATTTCAAATATTCCAACTAAAATTAATTCCATATCGGATTTAAAACTACTTTAAACTGAATTTTCCTTGGGTTAATCTAAATTAAATACTCAAATATGTAAATTTAAAAATAAATTGTACTTATACTTTCTCAGATGTTAAGATGAATATCTAATCACTGACTTCCACTGAACTGCTAGCTTTAAGCAAATTGTTGTAAATATTATTGGGCAATAAAGCAAACCATTATTATTATTATTAACTTCTTTAAACCAATATACCACAGCTAGTCAAAAGGAAAGTTTCCTATAGAAATTAAATCAATTGAATATTAAATTCAAAACAATTTGATCACAAATCATACTAAATTTTATTCAAAGCAATTTTTATTTAAATCGATTTGTATTCAAATCCAACGATTTTTAAATTTAAGTAAATTTTAACTCAAATCCCAATTTGATTAATTTTAAATCAATTAAAAATCGAGTCAAAATTGTGTCTTCATAATACATTTTAATCTAATTAGTTTTAAATTCAAATCAAATGAACTATTTAAAAATAAAAAATAGAAGGCTAATATCGGCTCCGCCGATGTTTAAATACCCATGCTGTTTTTAAAAGACGCTACCATGGATAACAAAATAGTTTTTCTCACTGGAATTAGTTTTTGACAGACCGTTTCTATGGCAGCTATATGCTATAGTCATCCGATTTCGATCAATATTTCCAGAATTATGTGGAAGCATATAAATCTTATAGACACCACGATTGGTGGCGCTTCGATGAAAAACAAAACAGTTTTTCTCACCAAGACTTATTTTCCGACCGATCGTTCCTATGGCAGCTATAGGATATAGTCGTCCGATCCGGCCGGTTCCGACATATTAGATGCGTGGAGTAAAAAGAAGACACTGTGCAAAGCTCGATAGCTTTAAAACTGAGGGACTAGATCGCGTAGAAACAGACAGACGGACAGACAGACGGACAGACAGACAGCCGGACAGACGGACGGACGGACAGACGGACGGACGGACAGACGGACGGACGGACGGACGGACGGACGGACGGACAGACGGACGGACGGACAGACGGACGGACGGACAGACGGAATTGAACTCAGCTCGTCGTCCTGATCAAGAATATATATAGTTTATAGGGTCGGAAACGAATATTTCTATGCGTTACAAACTTCTGGGCAAAATTAATATACACTTTGCAAGCAGGGTGTCAAACCGGAACCCGAACCGGAACCGTATACCAAAAAGAACCGATTGAAACTTAGAACCAGAACCGGAACCAGAACCGTTATTATATATTTTTTGAGAACCGGTATTTTGGAACCTTTATTTTTGGAACCGAAATGACCGAAAAGAACCGAAACATTGTACCGGTACAGTTTCGGTTTTGAGTTTTTTTTTGTTATTTCATTTTTATTGCTTAAATCAGGGATTGCTTCAGGGTAAAACGCAGGATAAACGTTAGCAAAAACTTACAAATGTGAAGTTAAGGGACCATCTGGTATAGCCTGAAATTTTCAATTAAAATAACAATTTCATCTTATTTTGTTGCATTTATTTTGGTTCAATAAATTCCAAATATTATTAATTTATCCTTCATTTTTGCATTTACAAAGGAAACGAATTATTAATTGGCCCAAATGGACTTAACCTAACAGCACTGTTAAATTTTGATCGGTAACGTTATCTGAAAACAGTGTATTTATCATTTCATCAGATATCAAAAGTTCTTCTTGCTCTTCTATTATTAGGATTTTTTTTTTGAGGTAAAGTTTATTATGTTTAATTTTCCTTCTTTATAACTACTTTCTGTTGTGTATGTTACTATTATTTCTATTATATCTTCGGATTAAAGGATTTTTAAATTATACCGGTCCATACCGGTACGTACCGGTATACCGAAATAAAAACCAAGGTACCGATACGGAACCGAATACCGTACTAAACTAGAACCTAAACAGAACCTTTTACCGAAACATTAGTTTCGGTACGTACCAGAACCGGAACCGAAATTCGATTCGGTTTGATTCCCTGTTTGCAAGTGTATAAAAATCGACCTTGGGGCCGTTTTCTCAAATTAATGTTTTTGAAAAGAAGGTGGATATTAGGAAAATGAATGTTGCCAACTTTTAGGTCGCTTTGGAAAACATACGCTCATAAAAGCATAAATATTAAAAAGCGACCCTTGGTGTCAATTGAAATAAATTGATTATACAAATCGTACAATGTCCAATAAAAAAAAATGTTAAATGAAATCAAAGTTAAAGTTAAATCAAATCAAATCAAATCAAAACATAAATCTGTACTAAGATTATACGCAGAAAATTAATTATGATAAACCCCCTAATAGTATTTGCTTCATTTGCTTTAATAATTATCTTCTTGAACGAGTCGGCTATGGGAGAGTCATACATAATTTACACTGTGCATTTATTCAGTGTTGAGTGTTGAGTTAAATATAAAAGAAAAATGTTCCCTAATTATTCCTATTCATATACATTGCATACTCTGAAGTGCATTTACCATAATAAATTTTGTGTGTATTAATGAGGAATGTGTCAATTACCAATCAAAATGGAAATCAAATTAAAATAAAGTCAAGTCAATATTAAATTCAACATACAAATAGAATCATATACGAATTGAAAACAATGCAAATTAATTTTAAATCAAATCCAGCACAAATTCAATTTGAATCATGTGGAAATCGATTTCAATTAAGGTTAAAAAAAATGAAATCAAAACATTTTAATCTACTTACATACGTTTCCTCAATGATTTTCTCCTTCTGCGTAGCTTTTTATATGAAAATTTGCTCGGTGAGATTTTATAGTCATCATCGAATTCCAATTCGAGTTTGATAAGATTTTGCAAATTTAATTGGCAATCCTGGAGAAAAACAAATACAGACCATTACTAAATAATAACTGGAAATTAATAAAACTATCTCTACTACCTCTAAATTCTTGAAATGCCAGCGAGAATCATTGGGTGAGCCACCGCCTCCTGCTCCTGCCATTCCTCCACTCTCCGTCAACTGACTGAGGCAGGTGCGCATGGTGGGCCAACATTGACAACGTTTGTTTGTAATCTCACAGCCCGGTTCCAAAACAATTGCCTCGCCCTCAGTACAGTTATTAATGGGGTTATAGGTCAGGGCGGTCAGGTGCTGTAAATCTGCAATAAATTTAAAAAAGAAACACACACACCCACATACACAAATATGGAAGTTAGCTATGTTGAATGTTAATGGGAAAAAATATTTGGTTAAATAACAAATTAAATGTGCATTAAGCTGCCGCCTGTTTCATGATTTTTAAGAGCATTTAAAAGCGATTATATAGTTATTAAAATTTTAAATAAATGCTGTGCACCCATTACCACCCAATTCATAAGTATAAAAAGGGAAATGTCAAGGGAAAATGTTTGTTTGTTGAAAATGTGTACTCCCTACGGGTTTTGTGGTGTGTTTTTAGTGCTCCTCTTAGCTGTGGCTCTGGCCAAGGTAGGTAAGCTCCTCTAAGCTGCAAAAAATGTGCGCCTACCACCTTCTTCCCTTTGTGTTTAGAACAACTATCAAGTCCAGGTCCATAGCTTTAAATGTCTCATAGCCAAGGCCAAAGCTGTCAATGAGCTGACTTGTGCCCTACAAAAGCAACGTGGCAAACCTTTAATTTCCGTACGCTTCAATCTCAACGAAACATTGGAGAACTTCAATATGCAATTGATTTTTAATTTAATCAAAAAGGATAACAGTCGCTTAAAGATTGCTGATGTTCAAATGGATGGCTGCAAGTATTTAAACTCATTTTATGATTATAATTTCTTTGGCAAATTTTATAAACGAATTAAGGAGGTGGGCATTTTACCCAAGGCATGTCCCATTCTAGGGGTAAGAGAGAGAACATTTTTTTTGTAACATTTATTTGATTAACTACTACAATTTGTGTGGCAATTTGTGTATTTTCCCAATACGGATTGGGACAAAAAAACAAGGATTGGAAAAAAATTAGAAAAAAATATAATGAGGAAATCTAATATAAAGAAATCCAAAATTAGGAAATCAAAAATCGGGAAAAAGAAAAAATTCGGAAATTTAAAAACAAGAAAAACAATAAATAAGAAAATCATATATCAAGAAATTGAAAGTAAGTAACTACTTATTTGTTTCGTCTGACGCAGAAGTTTGTTTCTTTTTCCGAAAAAACCACATATCTCCCACAATTAAAAAATAAATAAAATGAACTTAAGACTTTTAGGACCTAAAATTATGATCACAAAGATCTTAATATAGTTCGATATGAACTTAATAATTTATATCTCGCAACGGTCTAGAATTAAGTATTTCGGGATTGGAAAAATCGTACCTAAAATAAGAACTTTGTACTTGAATCAAGTATTGTCTTTACACCTTTTGAACTTGATTAAAGTACACCTAATTCTGCTTTTACACGGTAGTTACGTTCCATTAATAGAAGAAACGGGAATTCGTTCCAAATCATTAAACCCTCAATAAAAACTTCAAGTATTAGATACATTAAGGCATAAATGCACAGTTTATTACATGAAAACAGAAGAGTATTCATTTTTTAAAGTAAAAATAAGACTTATATACTTTTTTTGTAGACCGTGTTAAACTAAAACCGTGTAAGACAGAATTAGGTGTACAAAAATCTTGATTTTTTCTCTGAGTGTATATTCACAAATGACACTGTTAACACATAGATTAGGCAACACTTAAGCAACGTTGAGTTGTGTGAGCCTCACCATATCATGAATTGTTGTTCGTGTGTTAGTCGAATTAATGAAATGGTATTTATACACGAATTTTCGGAACCATTTCCTGAAATGATATTGCAAAATCATCATAGCATAAACGTGGTAACTGATTAGTTGGTGTTGTTCAGCTCTCAACAGTAATCACGAGAATTATCTAGCCATCAAAGCAATAATTGACAATAACAAGCTTGTTGTTGTAATTGTTTTCAGGCCTGCCTGTTTGGTTTTAGTTCCAGCGCCCTGACAATCGCTCTTAGTTGTTCTCACAAAAGTTTAATTTAAATGCCGCGGTTGGCCAGGAGATTGCTTGAAGTGTATGCTGTGTCCGTGTAAGCTATATGCGTTATTTTCAAATTCTATTTTACCCCTATTAAAAAATCGTCCGTACCGAAACTAAAGATGTTTCGACCAGAAGCCTTTTAAGCTGTTGCCAAGTTTTTGGCTATTGAAGCCAAATTTGTAATTTTATATGACTACATAAACTAAGCTAAACTAAATATTTGCAAATTGTTTATTTGATAAAAGTTTAGCCATAAAAACAGAAAATCATTTGGAAAAAGTCCTCACTGGAATACAAACACTTGTATTTTGACCAGTCCGGAACAAACATTAGAAATTAATCTCGCGGATTGCCGCACATCACAAATTGCTACACAAATTAACCTAGTTAGCTCAACCAACTGCAGAGGCTGAACAAATTGACATAATCAAATTGTTGTTATATTATGCAGGGAAAACTCTATCAGATACGCAACTATACAGTTATGCCGGATGACTTTCCGCCCGGTGCCCCGCAGTCCAAATGGCAAATGCGATTGAAAATGCTGAAACAAATGGAACTCTATGCGGATATATTATTTGAGGGCGCTGTGGTCTATAATACGTGATGTTAATGCATAATGCAGACGACTAAATACATATGCTGCCCCCCGCTCGCCCACCCCCGCCGCCGTCACCACTAGTAATCCTTCTATCTGCAATCAGCGCTCGTTTCACTTACCCATGCACACGCCCAGGCCGCTGCTAATGGGCAGCTTCGTCACACACTGCAAGGGGGGCTCACATTGACCGGAAAATCCGCCTGGCCCACCGCAGGATTCGCCTAAAGTTTTGGCGCAGATGCGGCAACATCTGTAAATGAATAAATATGATTATATATACTTACATGTGTTTGTGTGTGTGTGTATTTATGTGTAATTGATTAGAGCAGCGATGGGCGCAGCAATAACAAGTGTTTTGTCATCATTTTGTTAAGAAAATAAAAATTTGCACAATTGTTGTTGTAACGGGTCGGGCCACTACGTGCCCATCGCTGGATTTGAGTGATCGCTCACTTAACTTACTTGCATGGATCCCACAGCATTAGGCCTTTGCCTGGACAGTCCAGTGCACGGATTACATCGCATTCCTTGGGATTGCAATAGCATTTGAGGCCATTTACCACATTGTTGCTGCCACCGCCAGCTGCTGCCATTATCAGAAGTAGATAACAACACAAGTAGATGAGATAGACGACTCGCACGTTCCAACGACGACGAAAATAGCTTCCGTTCTGCCGCATCCTAGTCGGAAGTGTGGCTTTGTTATTGCTGCTGCTGCACGGTTTGCCTATCCTTGTGCGTACAATATCCATGCTGTGGGCCGTTCCACTGCCAGCCGCCCACCATTCACCTCGTCTTCCTCTTTCTCTTTGCGCTCTTCCGCCCATTTATAGGCAATTTTTATTGTTGTGCTTTGGCTGCTGCTGCTGCTGCTGATGGTGCTCTACTTGGTGGCTGTTTTTTCGGGCTCGGCTTGGCTCTGGCACAGGCAATTTGCATGTTGACTGTAAAAGAGCAGAGGCGGAGGCGTTGTTAAATGATTAAAATGCCATAAACTAGTAGAAGACGCGCCCCTTCCGCCCACCTCCCCCCAGCAATACGTCCGTTCAGTTAAATGAGGTTTTTGCAATTGAAAAGTTGCTGCGGAAATCGGTTTGGCTGTCCAATTTTCTGTATTGATGGAGGCGGAAGTTATTCACAAAACAATAATTGTCATGCCATGTGGCTTTGGTGGGAGAACACAAATTGAGATTGCCAATCGTATATCATGAATGAAATATAGTTGTAGCCTACTTTTAGGGGCTCAAGGAAAATTAAGTATAGTATCAGCAATTTTAAAACTATGTTCTCTTATTTGTAAAGCACACATTTTGCCAACTTCCAATACTTCTAATAACTAATATGTTTATAAAAAAAAGCATTATATTTGCCCTTCAAAGTGTGCTATGTTAATGAATATTAATTACACAGTGCAGCATGGGTCCAGTTATAGAAGGAAGGGGCATAGTAATAATGATACGTAGGTTGCTATATATATTTCTGGCCTCATAATGAAAACGCGAATATTTATGATCAAAAATGGTTTTATTGTTTTTAAAAGTATTCTCCAGCAAGATTTATACACTTTTGCATGCGCTCAAATCAATTGTCGAAGCACTTTTTCCATTTCGATTGAGACACCTCCAAAACATGGTTTTTGAACTCTTCAATAGCATCTTCTGGCGACAAAAGTCGTTGACCACGCATTTTTCCCTTGATGTGCGGGAATAAAAAAAAGTCATTGGGTGCCTAGTCTGGGCTGTACGGCGGTCAAAAAGGGGCTGGTGTGAGCTGATGTGTGAGAGCTCGCATTGTCATGGTGCACAATGAGCTGTCTTCTCTTGTTCGTTTTTCGAATTTCTCCGAAGACCAAAAATTAAAAAAAAAATGTTTCTGGGAATATCCTGCCGTATACGTAATATTACATTCTTTTACTTATGTAACTTAATTTTTGTTTAGCGCTTGGTGATTTCTTTCAAATCAGTGAAAATCGTTTTGGCCAGCATGGTTTAGCAAAGAAATAATGGTTGTTTAAGGTGTCGTTCCTTTTTTCACTAAAGGAAAGTCGTTCTCGAAATCAACAAACATTTTCATTATTTTAACCTATTTTTCAGTAACCTACAAAATTGATAATGAAAAAAGAATAGAAGAGAGAGATTATTCTAACTATTCTATCGTTTGATAACATTTTTCTTACTTGCCCTACTCATGGTACATAAGTTACCTCTTAAAAAAAGTTTTTAAATACATTTTTACATTTTGTTATATGAATAGAATCATTTTTGAACAGCTCTTGAGTATCAAAGCAATGTCAAAGTGTTTCAATTTGTATGATGTATTGTGACAAAATAAATATTGTTATTGATCTGAGCAATAGGCTTATAGGGTTACATGGGTTTTGAGATATAATACAACAATACACATGTTTAAAATATTTTCCCTAAGTTTTAAGACAATTGGAATAAAACTCTGAAAGATAGCTGGTTTTTTTTAAAGTGGCCCATAAGGGACAGGTCGGGCTTTTCTCAAAAAATGCTTTTTGAGGACTTTGGACACGTTTTCGTAAAAACATGTCAACCGATTTTTCTTAAAATTGGATCCCTCCTTGAATATAGGATATGATAATGATTAAACGAAGCATTCTTTTTCACAAGGTAACTTCTTGTTTCTATTCTTCCTATTTATATTCACATTTATCTCATGTGTTCTGCAAATCGGTTTCAATCCAAAAACGACCCAAATAGTATGAGAATTAGGTCGAAAGCGATTTGTACATAGTACACTTGGGTATTATTTTGCTTAAAAAAATTTTAATTTCTTTTATTTTTAATCTCTTCGTTTTATCACGAGCTATACTCACCCACTAACAGAAATAAATTCTGTTATTGATTTCAGTTTAATCTATTAACAGTTATCGTGTCCACCGCGTGGAGACTTTTAAGGTGTCTTCGGAAACCAGCTCAGTGGTTGAGTTTTTTTAATATTCTTAAATTAAACTTATGTCCAAATATATTTTGAATGTTGCTCTTTCTTTTGCAAAAAAGAGTAAATAAATTAATTCGTTGATTAAAATTAAAAAGAAAATGAAAGAAAATAGGCATTTTCAGGCCCTGAAAACAAATGTAACCCTTTAAAAACCATAACATTTTTTAATATAAATGTTGGTGCGTGCACCTTAACTTAGTGTAAAGCTGTTTATGGCCTTCTGAAATCGTTTTTATTATCAACAAATTTTTATTAATTATATGAACATTATAGCTGATTTTGGTACTGAGGATGGTCGAAGATGGTAAATTTGGGCATTTCCACAGAAAGGTCTACCGAGACCGAATATTAATATAAAAGAATTATATTAAAACAGTATGTTTTTAAAGAATTTACCCCTTTACTTGGTTGCCATTAAAAGAAAACTCCACTGAGAAATCTAATTATTGTTTTTCTTGTTTTGATAAATTTAAAATTTTCCCTTATTCAATACTTTTCTTACAGGAACAATTAACTAAAAATGTTAAGAAGAGCAACCAAGGATCAGTTAACGTTTATTTTTCAATTTATTTTACTCAAAATCAGCATTTGTTATTACAACTTTTGCGTAATCAAATGTAAGAGCTTGAAAATTTTAATGTGAATGTGTTTATTTAATGCGTGAAAAAATTGTAAGCTGAAGAAAATGAAAATCTAAGTTTGTCACGTCACGCCCTTTGCAAGGACAAATGTTGATTGTTTAATTTTTGCGTTTTGTGTCCTTTAGCGGTTGAGAAACTCGCTTGAAATATGTTTTATATGCCGAAACCACCCGGGTGGGGCAGTTGCCCCCGCTACTACGCCCTTGCACATGACGATCTTGCATTATCAGTTCACGCACGGCATCAATGTTTTTTGGCACAACGACTGTTTTTGGTCGACCTTCACGACCTTCGTCTTCGAGCGAGCGTCGCCCGCGATTGAATTCATTAAACCAATTTTTCACAGTGCTATAGGATGGTGCTTCATCGCCATACAAAGATTTAAGTTCATCGTTGCACTCTTGTCGTGATAATTCACGACGAAAGTTGTAAAAAATGATTGCACGAAAATTTTCACGAGTTAATTCCATTTTTCTGCCGAGGTAAGTTTATGATTAATCGTTAATCGATATTAAACGTGGTCACACATGAAAGAGTTGTATGGAGCTTTTATCAATAAAAGGCCAAAATTTTTTTTGTGAAAAGGCCAATTGGTCCTAAAATGGCTAGAAGTGACCTAGGCCAGAAACTTAAATTGCAACCCACGTATTTTCGATTCCTTCACTAAAGTTCAGTGAAGAAAGAAGATGAAATATATCATGAAATAAGTTTTTGCTGTGTGCTAAATATAAGAATCAAGTATCTGATTTGTCGTTTTGGAAAGACTGTACTGAGCTTCCACTAATGCAAAAACTTGTACGGGAAGTATTTGGCAACTGCATTAGCAACCAATGAGAGGGAAATACAAAAAGTAAAAAAAAAAATTGTTTTTTTCGGACTCAAAAATTTTCGGGATTTGGGACGGTCGGAAGAAGTTTAACACTCCCAGGATTTTGCGGGACGGGATTTTACTGTCCCGCCCCCATTTATAGTTCCAATTTCAATTAGCGACAAATGAAGCAATTTTGAATTTATGTGTAAATTAATTTCTGTGTATTGAGCGTCAAATCACGTGTAACATATTAGTGGAAAAAATAAGAATCAACGCAAAAAATTTGATTAAAATCAATATATATATTGAAAACAGAGAAATTAACTTTTTTTGTTTCTAATTTAAATAATTTAATGCGTGTGTGTTTTTTCAGAAATTTTATGGTTTTTTCAGTTCATTAGTGTTTTCTTGTCTTCACAAATCATTTGTAGGTCAGCTTTAAGTTGTGTCCCCCCCTGAATCCTCCAATGGGTTTTGTTTTGTATTATTAATAAATCCTTTTAGATAATAATAAAGATAATTTTAGCTGCCGTGCTTTGTGCTAGAAGCTCCTGCTTCGGGCTGCGGGTTTTTGTTGTGTTGTTGCTTATGTGTTTTTTTAAGCTGTGTTAGTTTTTTGTTATTACAGTAAACATTCTAAACAAGTAACTTATCTGAACCAATTTTTTAAAAAAAGTTTCTTAGTTAGATAAAGATGCTTATATAGAAAAAATGAGTATAAATATTAAGATAAATCAGTTTTGTGGCTATAAAAAAATACAAGCAGTTTTATGAGGTAAAATAGTAATAATTAAGTCTTCAACGAACTGCTTTATTTTTGATTCGTCGCAAAAACAAAGATCTCGTTGCTTTTAAGGTTATTTTATTCTGTCCAATCTTCTGCGACATTGAAAGAATCTATCACATTATCGATGCTGCTTGTGCTTCATTTTTATACCCTTGCAGAGGGTATATTAAAATTGTCACGATGTTTGTAACGCATAGAAGGAAGCATCTCCGACCCCATAAACTATATATATTCTTGATCAGCATGACGAGCTGAGTCTATATAGCTGTCCGTCTGTCCGTCCGTCTGTTTCTATGCTATCTCCTCCCTCAGTTTTAGAGCTATCTTGACCAAACTTTGCAAAAGTCTTTAAATACACATAGCTGCACATTTGTCGGAATCGGCCGGATCGGATGACTATATCATATAGCTGCCATAGGAACGATCTGTCCATAAACTAGTTCTAGTGAGAAAAACTTTTTGTTTTTCTATTGAATCGTCACCAAACTTGGTATATATTAGTTTTATACCCCTTTACACAATTCTGGAAAAATTTATCAAAATCGGATGACTATAGCATATAGCTGCCATATAAACGGTCAGTAAAAAAACTAGTTCTAGTGAGAAAAACTTTTTGTTTTCTATTGAATCGTCACCAAACTTGGTATATATTAGTTTTATACCCCTTCACAGAATTCTGGAAAAATTTATCAAAATCGGTGACTATACTATAGCTGCCATATAAACGGTCAGTTTCTATAGAAAAACTTTTTTTTTTCCATAAAGCGTCACCAATCTTGTATAGTTTTATACCCCTCACACAATTCTGGAAAATTTTTTAGGGGGGTAGGAAACGGTCGGTCAAAAAACTAGTTGTAGTAGAAAAACTTTTTGTTATCAATGGTAGTGACTTTCAAAAACTGCAAGTATTAAAACATCGGCGTAGCCGTTTATCTATTTTCCATATGACCCTCATTGTTCGCGAAGCCCTCGTCATTGCTATTTCAAAAAGAACGCTGCGCTCGTTGCTACCAATCGCCCATTCCATTATTTTATTCTCAGTTAAATCATTTTCGATTACCAAATTGTACAGTCTGACAGGGGGATATTGTCCTTTTCCATAAAATGATCGGTATATTAAATTCTATTTCGCCGATCGATGAATCGAGGAATATATTAGATTTATATGCTTTCACACAGTTCTGGAAAAATTTATCAAAATCGAATGTCTATAGCATATAGCTGCCATATAAAAGGTCGGACCAAAAACTAGTTCTAGTGAGAAAAACTTTTTTGTTTCCCATCGTAGCGTCACCAATCGTGGTATATATCAGTTTTATATGTTTCCACACAATTCTGTAAGAATTAATCAAAATCGGATGACTATAGCATATGGCTGCCATAGGAACGATCGGTCTAAAAGCTAGTTATAATGAGAAAAACTTATTTGTTATCAATGGTATCGCTTTTCAAAAACTGCAAGGGTAATTAAAGCATCGGCGTAGCCGATTTTAGCCTTCAATGTTTTTAAAGATGATACTTGTATGTGGAGTAAGAGGTAGGCGTGAGTGTGTGTCATTTTTATAATTAAAATTTAAGCCCTCTTGTGGTCAGTGTTAGGGTTTAGGGGGAGTGTCAATCATATTCATCTTCATACCTTATTTTTATACACTTGAAAAGTGTATATTAATTTTGCCCAGAAGTTTGTAACGCATAGAAATATTCATTTCCGACCCCATAAACTATATATATTCTTGATCAGGACGACGAGCCGAGTTCAATTCCGTCTGTCCGTCCGTCCTCGTCCGTCTGTTTCTCCGACTAGTCCCTCGTTTTAAAGCTATCGTCTGAATTTTCCACAGGTCTGTTTTTACTGCCGCAACTAGTCGGAACCGCCGGATCGGATGACTATATCTTAAAGCTGCATACGAGCTGAAAAAAATTTTGCACAGAGACTTTTTTTTTTCCGTTGTAGCGCAACTTGGATAATTATTTTAGGTGATTGCATATTTGTGGAAAAATTTATCAAAATCGGATGACTATAGCTTATAGCTGCCATAGGAACGATCGCTCGAAAAACAAGTATCTAGTGAGAAAAACTTTTTTTTCTATTGTAGCGTCACCAATCTTAGTATATATTAATTAAGATGGTTTTACATATTTGTGGAAAAATTTATCAAAATCGGATGAATATAGCATATAGCTGCCATATAAAGGGTCGGTCAAAAAACAAGTTCTAGTGGGAAAAACTTTTTTATTTCCCATCGTAGCGTCACCAATCTTGGTATATATTAGTTTTATATGCGTTCACACAATTCTGGAAGATTTTATTAAAATCGGAGGACTATAGCATATAGCTGCCATAGGACCGATTGGTCGAAAAAATGTGTTTTACTAAGAAAAGAGTTTTTTTTTATGGTATCAAATTTTTATTATCAATGATTTAAAAATTTAAAATATCTGATATCTATATCCTATATATATTTTACCGGTTAAATCAGCTGGAGTTAAGGTTTTCAAGTGTATTAAAACTTCGGCACAGTCGAAGTTAGCTTTGCCTTCTCGTTTAAATTGTTGTTAAGAGCCTTAGCCAATATTTTACCCCTGTACCTCCATACAATCGAAAACAGTGTGCTAAGGTGAATTTTCCAAGTCTAAAGCCTCACAGATAAAGTCAAATCAGTGTGCTTAAAAGAGACTGTAGACGATTACGTAGTATGCGTGCAAGTACATACACATTTTATGGGGTCGAAGATGCTTCCTTTGGCTGTTACATACATTTCCACAAACTCATAATACTCTTTGTATAGAGTAAAAAAAAAGTTCGTAGAAAAAATCATCTTAAGTTACAGCCAAGTCAGGTGCCTATTTTGTGACTTATAAAAAGGATATTATTCAGCGGGGTTACAAAAAATTTATTGAGTTAACAGGGAACTAAGCACAAACTTTTAAAAACAATTTATTACATTTTTTAACATTTCAACCCTATAGAATTAGACAAACAGACAGATGAAAAAGGCTTCAAAAGCATGTCCCTTTGTCCACTTTATAGCATTGGTTATAAAATAGCTTTATAATTTGGTGCGTCGATGATTCGGATTATATCATAACTTAGTTGCTCATTTACTTATTAAAATCAAATGAGCTGACAAATGTCAATAACTTTATCTACGTTATTGCACAAATAAAAAATCATGATTTTTGATATTGATATAAACAATTCTTTAAAAAACCCTGCTCGACTTCGATATACCCGTTACTCAGGGTAAGGTTTATTTAAGAATATTTTATTAGATCACAACATGCCCAAATTGTGGGAGATATGAGGTTTCTTCCAAATTGCTGGTGGCAACTCTACTATAGCTCATCTGATCGGGAAATGATGCATGGCGGATCGATAAGTAATGATGATTAAAAAATATATCTAGAAGGTTCGAACAATCTATTTTCAAAATTGTGGATGATATGAGGTATTTTTCAAATTGCGGGGGCGTGAACTTTTCTATCGTTCATCTGATCAGGAAATGATGTAAGGCTGATCGATCCGATTGGTAATGATGATTAAAATATATGTCGAGAGGGTTCGAATAATCTTTCTTCAAAATTGTTGGGGATATGAAGACTTTTCCAAATTGCGTGGGTGGCAACTCTACTATCGTACATCTGATCGGAAAATGATGTATGGCGGATCGATTGGTAATGATGATTATAATATATGTCTAGAAAATTCAAACCATCTATCTTCAAAATTGTGGGAGATATGAGGTATTTTCCAAAATGCGTGGGTGGCAACTCTTCTATCGTTCATCTGATCGAAAAATGATGTATGGCGGATCGATAGGTAATGATGATTAAAATATATGTCTAGCAGGTTTGAACAATCTATTTTCAAAATTGAGGGAGATCTGAGGTTTTTTCATATTGCGGGGGCGGGAGGGGGCGTGGCAAAAATTTGAAACAAACTTGATCTGCGTGCAGAAGATACAAGTCTACACTGAAAAAATGGTTGCTCTAGCTCTTATAGTTCCTGAGATCTAGGTGTTCATACAGACGGGCGGACGGACGGACAGACGGACATGTCTATATCGACTCGGCTATTGATGCTGATCAAGAATATATATACTTTATGGGGTCGGAAATGCTTCCTTCTGCCTGTTACATACATTTGCACGAACTTAGTATACCTGTTTTACTCAACGAGTAACGGGTATAAAAAATAAAGCTTGCATACTTTGAGGGGCAAAAAGCATGATTTTTAAAAAGCGTTAACGTAGTATTTGCCAGCTCTTACCAATTTATGATAGTTTAATCCCTGTCGGATAAGGAAACCTTTTTCAGTGGTTCAAATAAGCGCTTAACTTTTGTAAAATTGAAGGAGTTGGGTAAGAGTCGTGGCAAAAATTTTAGATATACTTGATCTTGGTGTAGACCATCATCTAAATATTGGTTGCTATAGCTCTTATATGCGTTCATATTGACAGACATACGGAAGCGAATAAACAATACATAAATTTTAAGCGGTTGAAAGTGCTTCCTTCTGTCTGTTACATACAATTTATTTCCTCGAGCTTCGTATTCCCATTTTACTTCACGCGAAACGGGTATAAAAACCTTACTTCAAATAGTTTTTACGGTTTTAATGTAGCCCATTTTATTACCGTTTTTCTATTATTCAAAATAGCAATTGTAGCCAAGTGACCACAAAAAAATATTCAAAGTAATTTCACGCTGTAATTCAGGGCAGAACTCAAATTCATTTCGCAAGTTAATTAACATTCATAACAAAATCAAAGCCACAAAAAACAAAATTAAGAAACAAACTTTTTGTCTAAATTCATTTTCCGGGTAAAAACATTCAAACACCCAAAAGTATGCCACATAAAACGCACAGAGCAGAAACAACAAAAAAAAGTTGAAAAGAGAAATCAAATTTCGGGAACACATGCCCAACTAATTTGTATTTAACGATTCAAGTGTTTTATGGTGCACCCCAGTCCCAAACCGCTCCATCGCTCCGTCACATTGTTGCGCAGTCTATTTGCTTTGAAATCAATGGAAAAATAATCAACTTTTTGTTGTATATTTTCTGTACTTTGTTTTTTGAGCTTTCACTTTGCATTTTGGTTGAGAAGGACACTCGAACGGGATTGTTGTTGATTTTATATAAAAACTACACAAAATGAACGTCAAGCATTCGGTTCTTCACTGAAACACGCACACACACACCTCGTTACACCTCCTCTAGGATTCGGTTGTGGTTGTTGTTGTTATTGTTGTTGCCGCTCGTCAATTTCGTCGGTTGACGATGAATCCTGACGGAAAAGTTCTTTATGAATTTTTCATGCGCTTTTGTCTGCCGCACGCGGCCATTTAAGGCAAGAGACTAAAAACTAAATTGAATGGGTCCTTTTGCCAGTTCGAACGTATGTGCGGCCAGTCAGGGAATTTTCTCCTGAATTAAAGTTGTCACTTTTTGAGAGAGAAATTCCCCAGTATTGAGTAGGTTCTTGGAGAGAGAGCATGCGCCTTAGATGATGAACCTGGAAGGCAATGTTATCAGACAGAGAGAACACTCATACAGTTTTACAATGTTTATACGAGATCTTTGCATATTTTTGGTTTATTTTGAAAGTTACACAAGGGAATAGTGTAAGGTGCAACTGGTTATATAAATATGGAGTGCACTGAACAAAAACATACATTCAAGGGGCATAGACGGGTTTACTAGGCGTATCGGCCCCCAATCCTATCCCTATTTCAAGTATGCAGTTTCAAAGTACCAGCCCTGAATTTTAGAAACGACTTTTATCATTTCCAACAAAATAATTTTTCAGATATTTAAAATGCAATCCGCGACTTGCAAAATTCTGCAAAATTTTCAACATCAATTATTTTAGACTTTTAGTTGGGGTACAACTTTTATATTAAACATAGTTAATTGTCATTGCAGATACAATTTGTATAATTTTTGCAGAATTTTTGAAGGTGTGAAAGGTGGTTAAAATTTATTAAAACAAAAGTGTTAAAAAACTTCTTGAAGATCTCATCGGACACAGATCGCTTTCCAAACCTGGAGATATATGCATTGTTGACAGAGGCTTAACCTTTTTATGGAAGATTTAATTAGATATTGTTCGTTTAATAAACTTTTTTGTAAAAATTAACATTTCTTATACGCAAACATATGCACTTTTTATTCATGATATATAATGAATCCCGGCATGTCACCAATGTCAGATACGTCGTTGAGGCTATTTATTGTTTATTGGGAAAAAAATATCATATTCTTCATCAGCAGATTGATAACAAAATCTTGCAAAAATAAAAGACTATTTGCTGTAAAGCAGTTTTGTAAAAACAATAAGTTTGGCAAGCATCTAGATGTAGCGAGGAAATCTCTTAGGAGATAATAATCTAAATGAACCGAAAAAAAGCTTTCAAAACCTTAAAGCAGTATGAAGTAATATGCGGCTGGAGTAATCGCTAAGTTTTGTATCAAACAGTTTCTTCTCCGGATACTATTTACTTTTTTGAAACAACTGAGAAGGACCTTAATGCATTTTACACCTGCTCGGTAAAGGCAGGCCATTTGTGTTTTTTTCAACACATTCCCCTTGGCTTACTAGTATTAAATTCAATCTAACAAAACCTAAAATCCGCTGACTAAATTTTAATATTATTCTACATTTGCAAAGTGTATATTAATTTTGCCCAGAAGTTTGTAACGCATAGAAATATTCATTTCCGATCCCATTAACTATATATATTCTTGATCAGGACGACGAGCTGAGTTCAATTCCGTCTGTCCGTCCATCCGCCTGTCTGTTTGTACGCAAACTAGTCGCTCAGTCTTAAAGCTATCTAGCTGAATATCTACACCTTTTCAAAGCTGTATAAATTGAAAAAAAAAAACGAGAAGGCAAAGCTAACTTCGACTGTGCCGAAGTTTTAATACACTTAAAAAACTTTACTCCAACTGATTTAACCTGTAAAATATATATAGGATATAGAAATCAGATATTAAAAATTTTAAATCATTGATAATAAAAATTTGATACCATAAAAAAAACTTTTCTTAGTAAAACACATTTTCCGACCGATCGGTCCTATGGCAGCTATATGCTATAGTGATCCGATTTTGATAAATTTTTTCAGAAATTTGTAAAAGAATATAAAACTCATATCTACCAAGATTGGTGACGATACGATAGAAAACAAAAAAGTTTTCCTCACTAGAACTTGTTTTTTGACCGACCGTTTCTATGGCAGCTATATGGTATAGTCATCCGATTTTGATCAACTTTTCCTGAATTATATGGAAACATATAAAACTAATATATACCACGATTGGTGACGCTACGATGAAAAACAAAAAAGTTTTTTTCACTAAGACTTATTTTCCGACCGATCGTTCCTATGGCAGCTATACGATATAGTCATCCTATCCGGCCGGTTCCGACGTATTAGTTGCGTGCAGCAAAAAGAAGACTCTGTGCAAAATTTCAGCTCGATAGCTTGAAAACTGAGGGACTAGTTCGCGTAGAAACAGACAGACGGACAGACAGACGGACAGACGGACGGACGGACAGACGGAATTGAACTCAGCTCGTCGTTCTGATCAAGAATATATATAGTTTATGGGGTCGGAAATGAATATTTCTATGCGTTACAAACTTCTGGGCAAAATTAATATACACTTTTCAAGTGTATAAAAATAAATAAATACCCTTGCAGTTTTTGAAAGGCGCTATCATTGATATCAAATAAGTTTTTCCCATTACAACGAGTTTTTAGACCGATCGTTCCTATGGCATCTATATGCTATAGTCATCCACTTTTTATTAAGTTTTCCAGAATTCTGTGAAAGCATATAAAACTAGTATATACAACGATTGGTGACGCTACGATGGAAAACAAAAGAGTTTTTCTCACTAGAACTAAAACTATTTCTTGAGTTATAAAAAAATGTTAAAAATTAATCGTTATTTTTGAGAGTTATCAAAAAAATACAGAAATTTAAAAATCATGGTGCAAATGGACAGATAAGCCATCTGGGATTTGATTGGAATATTTTGCACTCTCATAGAGTGATTATGAGCGAATGATTTTTTTGATGAAAAAAAAAATTGTTATTTGCGGTCCCTGATTTAACCTTCTTTCTTTAAATTAAATTTATATTTAAACATATTGTACGAATTAAATAATGGAATAAAGAGAGAAACTACTACTATTACTTAAAGAAATTATTTGAGTCCTTTCCAAAACGGATGTACGAGGTCATAGTTAATCGTCGGCAATGAAAAAAAAAAACAAACCGCCAGAAAACAGTACCATGAAAAAAAGTTTTTCTCACTAGAACTAGTTTTACACCGTTTAAAGATACTATAGTCATCCGATTTTGATAATTTGCCGATTTTGAAACTACCAAAAACCGAACCGTTTTAAATGATAACATAAATACAAATTGGTAATGCTACGGAAAACAAAAAGTTTTTTCACTAAACCTAGTTTTTTCCGTTTATATGGCAGCTATATGATATAATCATCCGATTTTGATAAATTTTTCCAAAAATGTGTGAAAGCATATAAAACTAATACATACTAAGATTGGTAACGCTACGATGGAAAACAAAAAAGTTTTTCTCACTAGAACTAGATTTTTGACAGACCGTTTATATGGCAGCTATATGCTATAGTCATCCGATTTTGATAAATTTTTCCAAAATTGTGTGAAAGCATATAAAACTAATATATACAAAGATTGGTGACGCTACGATGGAAAACAAAAAAGTTTTTCTCATTAGAACTAGTTTTTGGACCGATCGTTCCTATGACTATATGATATAGTCATCCGATCCGGCGATTTCGACAAATGTGCAGCGTATTTGTATTTAAAGACTTTTGCAAAGTTTGGTCGATAGCTTCAAAACTGAGGGAGGAGATAGCATGAAACAGACGGACACGGACGGACGGACGGACAGCGGACAACGGAAATGAACCAGCTCGCAGCTGATCAAGAATATATATACTTTATGTGGTCGGAAATGCTTCCTTCACTGCGTTACAAACATCGTGACAATTTTAATATACCCTCTGCAAGGGTATAAAAACCTGTTTAAAAGCAATGAAATTACAATAAAAATATTTTTGGAGGTGTTTAGTATTAATTTTCCTATAATATTCGATATTTTTCAGAGCGGGTGCTAATCATATGTCCGATTAAAAGTTTCGAATTTTTTATGATAATATCTTTAAAATTTTATTTAGTTTGTTACTTCCACAACCGACATTGATTTTTGCGTATAATTTAATTAACTTTCATTGGCAAGAAATGCATAAAAATCGTTTTATTTGATTGGCTAAAGCTTTAAAGTCAAGAAGGAGAGGGCGCTAATCGGTTGTCTGACAGTGTAAATAGATCCACATCAGGCTTGCTTTATTAAAGGGTTGTAGCCATGAGACGATTACAGGCAGGAAATTTACCGTACAGTCCAGGGAATTTAAAGCTCGCAAACTAGTCGATCGTTCATCGGATTTTCTCTAGAGTAATTAACTTATTTGGGATGAAAGGTCCCAAAACCCATTATAGAAATAATTCATTGTGTTTTCAGAACTCAAAATAGTTTGGAAAAATATCATGTTTTTGAATATGTCGATTTTGACCTTATAGTATTTTTCTATTTATTTTTCAAAACGTTTGAATAACTTTATAATTTTACCTAGCACTTGCAATGTTTATATAATTTTTTACCTGTAGATTATAATCTATAATTTTTCAATTTGTTCTACTGACAATAACGTGTAGTCAATGGCCGTGTTCAGCAGAAGAACTTGCTCCCTGATCAATGATATATTTCTTGTTAATTTACGTAGCCTACTTTTCCTCTTGTGTTTAATATGATATTTTCATGGATCGTTTCTAAATGTCAATTTAACCAGACCCCCAAAAAGTATGCTAAATAATAAGAGTAGTTTTATTAGGCTGATCAGTGATAAAGTGTTACTGCTGAACGCGCCCAATAACACAACTTGACATACCGAATTCAAATTTTAAGATATTAAAATATTTTGATTATTATAAAAATGAGAATGTATTGTTAATTAAAAACTCTTAGGATTTAGCATAAAAAATGCCAGCCTCTGCGCTAAGCCTAGATATCATAAAATAAGCTGCCGCATAAACATAGTGAGTTAACCACTTCCGCTACTCCTACTGCTATTAGCTGATGATGATGATGAAGCGAGCTAAAAACAACGGATGCCAAATATGACACTTTAAAAAGTATATAAAGACAATTTGGTTTATTATAATTACAAAATAAAGCTACATCTTCCTGGTAGCTTGGCTTACTTAGGCCTATGATTTGGCCCGTTTATCAGCAGGCTAATGGGCAATTTTAAATTTTATAAAAAAATAAAAACCGCATACTTTATGAAACTTTTGAAGGCGCGTGTCAGCTGCTAATAAGCATCGCTCTAAGCAATTTGCCTCCAATAAAAGCCACACACAGCCCAGCATGGCTTAACCCCACCTCCCCGGGCCACCTAAAACAAAAAAAAAAAAGAAAAACTTGCAACTTTTCCAATTAGCGTAAAAACAGACATTTCTCAGTTCGAAGGAACACGGCTCGAGTTCAAGTCCGAGTCCAAGAAGCAGAACAAGAATACCACAGTAAATGTTGCGTAAAAACAGACTACAGGATGCTCGGCCTCCTTCCTCCAACAATTGTACATTGAAAAGAGCAATCGGGAATTATGAGTGGAGCAAACTTTTTAACAACAATAACCCAAAGAAAAACGGAAAAAAAACCACACTGAATATGAAAATATGGCACACGGGCAGAGAGGAGGCTGGAAAAACTTGCCTGCAGAATAAATGTGCAACAATGCGGGTTGGGGCAATCGTTTCAAATGTATGTAAATCCCTCGGTTCCTGTTCTTTCCCGAATCGTGCATTTCAGCTATTAATTCTTGAACAATTGCTGGCAGGCAAAAGTTTTTCCTTGAGCGAAAGAGGCAGGGATTGGATGAGTGAGTGCACACATTTATTTTCAATGTTTCATTACTTTACAACTTTTTGATGACAGTTTTATTGGCGTTTAAAAAAATATGGCCATAATACATATACAAGTGGCAGTTATCATTTTTTTAGAGGGGATTTTACAATAAAAGTTTCATCTAGGTAGGAAGCGGTGAAACAGGAAACCCAAATTAAAAGCATTTTTCCTAAGGGTTTATTACTAAAGTAAGTCAACTGTGCTCCTTAATTTGATGGCGGGTACGCTCAAGTTCTCAAGCAGATCGGATGACTATATCTTACAGCTGCTATAGGAACGATCGGTCGTAAAATAGGTCTTAGTGAGAAAAATGATAGATATGATAGAAACTCGGCAATTATAAATATTATAATATTAAATCGGGTGACTATATCTTAAAACTGCCATAGAACCATTCGCGTTGGAAAGGGTCTTACCTAGAAAAAAATTTTTCTTTTCTATGATAGCGCTCTTCAACTGAGCAGTAACGAAAATGAAATGTTTTCAAAATGATTGGCAGAATTTGGTCGGAATCGGGAGACTATATCCTATAGCTGCAAAATCAAGTTTTTCTGTGCTAACCGATTCATACAACCATGACTTCGGCTTGCGTCTGTGTCAAAAAAAAACAAAGAAATGCAATTTATTTTTGCCATGAGCTGGGGACAAGGTGCGTGTGGAGTGGATTTTTTTTTTCGCGATTTTAGACTTCTATCGCTGCAATAACCCAATATAATACTTGCTATTGATGGTTTTGCCTTTTTCGAAGAAAATTATATCGTGAGAATTCCAAAATACTAAAGGCATAACCTTGCCATTTGACGTTTGAGTTTTTTGTCATTTTGAACGCCTTTTACCAGGTTCCCATCAAACAGTTGACAATCGATTCGACTCTGAAGTAAGAAAGGGGAGATAAATTCCATCTTTAAATTCGTAGTTTAAGCACGTTTTTGACGATATTATGCACAATTCAAGCTTTTTATTCTTGGCCGAATTCGAATTCGAATCATTTCTAATGTCCTCACTTCGATACTTTCTGAGATCACGTGTTTTTTAAAAAATTAAGCGAGAGCAGAGCAGAGAATGTCGAACCAACTTCGTTCTCTCTGTCATTTTTCGATCCAAAGCCGCGAGAGGAAAGCAAACAAGAATATCCTGAACTTGTGGAGAAAAGAGTTTAAGGTTTCCATTCTCAATCCAACGAAATGTAGCCTACTCCGAAACCCCCACAATTTGGACTTCTGCCTCTGCTTATACAAAACCAACCCTTGAATTGTATGTACACTCAGATAAAAATGCCATCCTATATTTTGTCGTTAAATTAAGATCGAATTTGTTCTTAAAATTTTGTTTGTTCTCGGGTTTGGAAATATCGTTTGTACTTGAATTTTCCCTGTTTACGTACGGAATTCTTAATTTTTTTCCTGAGCGTAGTTCCTTAATGTAGTTCCCAGATAAATTTTTTTCAATCTCAAACATGCTTGAAGCGATCCTGCTTTGATATTAAATTAACTTCCAATATAGGGATTATTTAAATCTTTATGAAATTGCAGCGGGATATATGTATGTAATCTTTTCAGGATTAATAACAGTGAGATCAAATCGATCTTTTCAGCTCGGCTTACGAATATCTGAGCTTGATCTGTTTTCATTACCGTTCCGGATTGATTTAACCCCGTTTGGATTGATTTTTTTTCTGTGTATATATAGGTTGAAATTATTATGTCTGTCCTAGGTCACTTTAAGCTTTATGAGTTTGGTATTTTCTGAAAAAAGTCTAAATATAACTTTTTGTTGAACGGTCACTCTGTTTATTGCTTACAATGGGCGCATTCACTGGAGATTTTCGATGACTGATTAGTTTTTAAAAACTACGTATGTATACTACATGGTATATTTTTTGGTGTCGACATTTTAATGTTGAAAACCTTTATTTCTTATTTAATATGACACATACAAATATTCTAAGTAAAATCAGCAATCATAAAACACAAATCGCTATTCAAAATTATCTGCTGAATGGCCGCATTGATTTACAAAATACATCAAGAAAGAACAATAGAATTTAACCGTGAACATTTCCGTGCGATTTTTTTTCACGATTTTATGCATCGAAGAACTAAAATTAAGACTACATGGACACTGATTTTCGAAGCGAGAAGAAGCGGTTGATTCTTTAAAAAAAATTGGCTGTTACAGTCCCCACCGGGGCCAAGTCGAGCTTCTCTCAATCTCTTGGCTCGTGTGTCTTTAAATTTTCGCTCAAGAGAAAGAATACAAAAACCACATATAGTTGTAGGCTTATCGCAGAAAACATTTTAATGCAAATGACAGTTGGGTCCTAATAACCAACTCACGTATCAAGGTTTCATTCATGACTATATACCAAACAAACATACCAAAGACGCGTTCCTGCATTTGGTCCACTGTATAGATTCGAGGTACCCATCGTAACAACATTTTTTTTTTCATTTTCTACTTTTCGTCTAAAAGTCTAGATGCGCATTCTTTTGATATCTTTGCGGCTTTAGCTGCCTTCCGGAATTTAACTATCAAGTCTGCATACCAATCAATAATTGTTAATTTTCCAGGAGCGGAGTCCTCATAACATTTGGAAACATTTGGGTCCACCTACTTTAATTCGGTCCTAAAAACGTGAGAGGTGCTCAGAATGTCAATCTTTTACTCCATTATAGAAATCTATACATGTAATATTTTTCTGTATTTATACACTTAAAAAGTGTTAATTAATTTTGCCCAGAAGTTTGTAGCGCATAGAAATATTTATTTCCGACCACAAAAACTATATATATTCTTGATCAGGACGACGAGCTGAGTTCAAATCCGTCTGTCCGTCCGTCCGTCTGTCTGTTTCTACAAGAACTAGTCCCTCAGTTTTAAAGCAATCGAGCTGAAATTTTGCTCAGAGTCTTGTTTTTACTACTTTTTCCTAATATGCCGGATCCGGCCGGATCGGGTGACTATATCTTATAGCTGCCATAGGAACGATCGGTCAAAAAACTAATTCTAGTTGGAAAACTTTTTTGTTTTCCATCGCAGCTTCACTAATCTTGGTATATGTTGGTTTTATATAGTTTTACATAATACAGGAAAAGTTTATCAAAATCGGATGACTATAGCATATAGCTGCCATAGAAACGGTCGGTCAAAAAACTAGTTCTAGTTAGAAAAACTTTTTTGTTTTCCATCGTAGCGTCACTAATCTTGGTATATGTTAGTTTTATATGCTTTCACATAATACAGGAAAAATATATCAAAATCAAATGACTATATTATATAGCTCCCATAGAAACGGTCTGTCAAAAAACTACTTCTAGTAAAAAAAACTTTTTTGTTTTCTATCGTAGCGTCCCCAATCTTGGTATATATTAGTTTTATATGCTTTCACATAATTTTGAAAAAATTGATCAAAATCGGTTGACTATAGCATATAGCTGCCATAGGACCGATCGGTCGGAAAATGTGTTTTACTAAAAAAGGTTTTTTTTATGGCATCAAATTTTTATTTTCAATTATTTAAAAATTTTCAATATCTGATATCTATATCCTATATAAATTTGACCGGTTAAATCAGTTGGAGTAAAGTTTTCCAAGTGTATTAAAACTTCGCCACAGTCGAAGTTAGCTTTGCCTTCTCGTTTCATCTTAAAATTCACCCAGTCCTAACTACTTCTTCAACTTACGCTGCCGAAGACTCGGTATCAATATTTACTTCAGTGGTAGCTGCCTGCATTCAGCTTGTCGTCGTCGTTGTCCTTGCATCTGGCAGGCGACATGTGTGTGCTGCAATCTATGGATGCCTGCGACCGCCTTTCCTCTGCTCCTTTGTCAACTTTATGTCATATTTCATTTCACACAAGTCTTAATACCTTAAATGCAAACACACTCCACACACACACAGCCCGGAACACTTAATGTCTCGAGCCTGTTCCGGCCACTTGGCAAGAGGTTGCTCCAGTTTTGCTACTGGCATGCAAATTCCATGCCTGGCCACACATGTCGGCCACCATCCTGCTGCTCGCCTCCTCGTCCTCATCAACGTCGAGTCAATGAGCAAATGAAATTTATTTCATTATAAAACACAGGCCACTTCTACATGGAGACGACGAAAACGAAACGAGGACGTAGACCGCACAAACATTTGTTTTAGCCCCCCCAAAAAAAAGCCGCAAGAAAATTTCATTTTGAAATATGCTTTCAGAAATTATTTCACAGAGCTGGGCAAAAATTGTAATATTAATTTTGTTGTTCAAGGAAAGGAGGCAAACTAGGGGACAAAACAATGAAGAAGGATTCCCATAATGGAATTTGGTGGTAACAGGCCCTGGGGAGAAATGGTGTGGGGAGGTTGACCAAAAAGTCAAGGCGTAACGGAAGCTTGCTCCGGAAACGGTTAGACATGCAAAAGGAAAGATTTGAGTTAAGACAGCAGGAGGAAGGCTGGCAGGAGGTAGAAGGGGGAAGCACAGCTTTATTATTGCATTTCTCTGTGTGTAAAATTTGCTACACTAAATTTGTTCGGACAAAAGTGTCGCCAGGGAATTAAGCTCATCAACGCTGATGGCCCCATGATTCATGCCAACTCGTAACTAAAATTCAACGAAATGCGAAAACGAAAAGGAAAAAAATAATATTCATACTAGAAATTACACTCAGAAAAAAATAGCCGGCTGTTAGAAGTTTGGTACAGGGACTTAATGTATCAATCAATTTGGAAGACAGTAAAAAAATTTATTTTTATACCCTTGCAGAGGGTATATTAAAATTGTCACGATGTTTGTAACGCATAGAAGGAAGCATTTCCGACCACATAAAGTATATATATTCTTGATCAGCATGACGAGCTGAGTTCATTTCTGTTTGTCCGTCTGTCCGTCCGTCTGTCCGTCTGTTTCTATGCTATCTCCTCCCTCAGTTTTGAAGCTATCTTGACCAAACTTTGCAAAAAGTCTTTAAATACAAATACGCTGCACATTTGTCGGAATCGGCCGGATCGGATGACTATATCATATAGCTGCCATAGGAACGATCGGTCCAAAAACTAGTTCTAATGAGAAAAACTTTTTTGTTTTCCATCGTAGCGTCACCAATCGTGGTATGTATAAGTTTTATATGCTTCCACACAATTCTGGAAAAATTTATCAAAATCGGATGACTATAGCATATAGCTGCCATATAAACGGTCGCTCAAAAAACTAGTTCTAGTGAGAAAAACTTTTTTGTTTTCCATCGTAGCGTCACCAATCGTGGTATATATTAGTTTTATATGATTCCACACAATTCTGGAAAAATTTATCGAAATCGGATGACTATAGCATATAGCTGCCATATAAACAATCGGTCCAAAAAACTAGTTCTAGTGAGAAAAACTTTTTGTTTTCCATCGTAGCATCACCAATCGTGGTATATATTAGCTTTATATACTTTCACACAATTCTGGAAAAATTTATCGAAATCGGATGACTATAGCATATAGCTGCCATAGGAACGATCGGTCTAAAAACTAATTCTAGTGAGAAAAACTTTTTGGTTATCAATATAGCGCCTTTCAATATTAGCGATGTTTCTTTTTTTATGATCAAATGGAATTTTTTATATCCATTAAATATCAATGCTTCTGTCTACAACGACTCGATTATGACTTAAAACTCGGCCTTAAAGTGGGCAGCTTACATTTACTTAATACCCACCTAGATTTGAAAAACATGAAGATGAGAAAACGGCACTTAATGTAATCATTAATATTAATGCTCTGTGATTTAATAAAAGTAAAGGCTATTAAATATTTCTTCTCCTGAATAACGGAAAACTCAGAGCAGATCCGAGTTCTACTTATGTTCTCGTTTGTTTCATTACAATAAATCTACCTCAAGAACAAACAGGTTTTAATATTCAAAAATTTGTTGGGCTCAAACCGAGCACATTTTGTTCTTAATTTGCGTATGGGCACTTCGATTATTTTAAGAATACATCGGGATTCATTTGAGAATTATATCAGAATCATAAGTATCAATGTGAAAGCCTAGGATTTGAAAGGGGTTCAATGACATGGACATAAAAAATAAAAGAAGAGTTTGTATTATTTTCCGCCAGTTTTCTGGATTTCCCAAAACTAGAAACTCTTCTTGGAAATATTTTGCTTTGAAATTAAGTTTGAATCTAATCAGATAAAACAAAAGAGCTTTATACAACAGTTTTTCACCCGCTTTTCAACTTTTGGGATAGGTTTTCCAAAATATAAAGTCATGTACTTCATATTTATGTATGTGACTTTGACAATGAGATTGGAGCTAATCGCTCGGAAACTAATCTTTCCGCCCTTCAACCCATTTTCCATTATTTTCGTTTGTACTTCATGTAAAAAGTACTACATTTTTTCTGAGTGTCGACAGTGCCAGAGCGAAAGCTAGAGAGATTCCTTGCTTCCTAATGGCTTGAGATAAACTGTATTAAAAATAAAGAAATGTTAAAAAGAAAAGGGCAAATCTGTTGTTAGCGCTGTTACTGCTGGGGCGGCGGCGGCTACAGTTACTCTGTCCTTCCCAAAAAGGTAATCAAAATAAATGAGCGACGTTTTTCGGTAAGCTAAAAGCCAGCGAACAAAACCGCAGAAATAACTCGTTAGCCATAAATGATGAAGGACTTGGTAAGGAGCACCAGAAGGAGGAGGACGACTCGAAAGGAAATTGCAAACAGAAAAGGGTCTAAATGTTTGAGCAGGAGTGCGAAAGCAACAACAAGGAGATGACAGCGATTTCACTTGAAATTATGACTTGCTTGTCTAGCAGGTGTCAAGAGGTGCTTTCGTTCAACATAGCGTAATCATTGCCGCGAAGGTAAGTATTAGGTTTTTGAAATCGCTGAAGTGAGCAATTGTTGACAACTGCTATTTTATTACTTAGGGCTTTAAAAAGGTACTATTCGCTATACTCTTTCCTGTCGACTCCCTACGACTATTACAAACATAAAAAAAACGTTCTATTAGTTTTAGTTTTTAAGCGGGTCTTTGGACAGGATACATACAGAAGTTTTCCCCAAATTCATTTACGTAAATATTTGAACCCCTTAGTTCGGTTCATTCGAAAATAAACTTTTAATGGTAACAATGGTAAAACAATGACGTCCAAAGTTCATGGATTTTATTTTGGATGGTACTAAACTTTGATTCGAGAAGAACAAAATGATGTGAGTGTAGTTATCGCTCATGAGGTTTCGATGTGAAACATGTTATTTATCTTATTTTGTAAGAAACAAAGGTTTGCAATGCATTTAAAGAGATATTAAATAAAATACTCAAAACATATTTATTATTAATTTTTGAATACAAGAAACTATTAGTTGATATTAGCTAAAAATGTATAAGTACTAGAGAGGGGTTAAATAGCTCTTATACTAGATCTTATACACAAATTGCTAGTTCATAGTTGGATATAACTTGAAAAAATAAATTATTCATTTAAACTTAAATTAAGGTCTTAAATGAGCAATATAAGATATATATGACCAGTGTTAGGGAGTACCTATGTATTTGTACCAAGGTACATACCTAGATACAAATTTGGTGTACCTTTTACCTTACCTAGGTATTTAAAAATTCGATTACCTTTTACCTTACCTAGGTCCAAATTTTCATTTACCTTGTCAAAAGGTACGAGACTAGGTACTTTAATTTTGTAAGTGTTTTTTTTTTTGTGGCCATTAGAGTATGTGCGTAAGTATCGGTTTCGATTTTAATCGATTGCATTGCATCATCTCTGCAGTTTTTGTGGCTTTTGGTCACACTTAATTCGTTAGCTTCTTCTTGCATTAACAAAAGAGAACGCGAAGAGAGATAACCTGAACGAAAACGGTCAGCGGGCGCGTCTTCGTTGCAGTGTGATTTTTTGTGTAGATTTTTGAAGTCACATAAAATTTAAACTTAATTTTTGTTCAATATGACTGATCTGTCACTAAACAATGAAGGGAAAAAAGATTTACCGTTGGTCTTGAATGGAAGCTTTTTCAACTCAAATGGAAAATGCCTGCTATGTGTAAACAAATATATTAAGTTTGATGAAAAATCTACTGAATATTTACACAAGCATTTGAAGGTAAGTACTTACATAGAAATTGAATACATACAATCATACAGTATTATGTACATATAAAATAAATTTTTTGCGCCAAAATTTGTATCAAGTCCATACATACACACCAATGATGTACATGCATATGTTTGTATTGCAGACTTTGGCACAATAAGTTTCAACATATATACATACATACACTTGCGTGTATGCACTAGTTTCTTGCGAAATCGAATATTGATGAATGTATGTCTCTAAATATATTCGTTATAAAGTAACGCTGTTTAGTTTTTCAATAAAAATAAAAACAAATGTATGAACAACGCTTTTTATATAAAAAATACCTTTTGAGTACCTATACCTTTACCTAGATACAGAAAAATCCGGATACCTTTTACCTTACCTAGGTATAATTTTTGCCATTTACCTTGTACCTTACGTAGGTAAAAAAAATGAGTACCTTCATTCCAATCACTGTATATGACCCAGCTCTATCAAGTACTCTGTGGATTGAATATTGTAGATTAAGAGTACCGAAAGAGATTTCCTTTAAACCGAGAATTGGTCTTGGGCTAGAATTTGGTTGAAAGGGATTTCCTATAACTGCCAATTTACTCTTAACCTCAATTAAAAAAAATCTGAAAAAATTTTAGTACTGTACTGAGTTTGCAATGACAAACCCGAACACTGAAAAAACGCTTTCTAATCTATCCTAATAAAAACGAAGCCGATCACTCATTCTTAACTAATCCTTAAATAAGATCAGTAACTCTTATTTAAGGATTAGTTAATGCTTTCAGGTCCGACTGCTATGCGAAATGCACTACAACATAAGCAATTCCATGATTGTGTGATATGGGCATTAGAGACCTGCACGAGTAAGTAAAATAGTAATCAAGTTATACTCGCCGAGTATGATTACAGACGAGTATGATTACCTAGCTGTCAAATTGGCACCGTGGCACCGTAGCATCGTAGGAAACGCACCGTTTTAATCATTTTACTCGTTTTAGTTTTAGTCAGTTTTTATTCTGAATTATTTCTGAAACGTTTGTACTGTTCGGTTAAAACTAAAACCCCCCAAAAAAATGGATATTACTAAAAAGCTGGAATCAGGACAATATAAGATAGTTGAAGCAAATGGATCCAGCGAGGTCTGGAAATTTTTTGGTAAAATAGCGGATGCCAATACGCTAGAATTTGTGGGGCATGTTCAGTGCAAAAGATGCCTAAAACTATTCAAATTTCCCAAAGGATCTAGTCCATCGAACTTAAAGAAGCATGTATGTTTCAAGCGCGTACACAGAAAAAACGAGAGCGTAAGTTAAAGTCGGCCCTGCTCGACTTCGATATACCCGTTACTCAGGATATAAACATGTCCAAATTGTGGGAGATATGAGTTTCTTTCCAATTTGCGGGGGAGGCAACAGTACTATAGCTCATCTGATCAGGAAATGATGTATGGCTGATCGATAGGTAATAATTATTAAAATATATGTCTAGAGGGTTCAAACAATCTATTTTCAAAATTGTGGGTGATATGAGGTATTTTTTAAATTGCGGAGGCGTGAACTTTTCTATCGTTCATCTGATCAGGAAACGATACATGGCGGATCGATAGGTAGTGATGATTAAAATATATGTCTATAGGGTTCGAATAATCTATTTTCAAAATTGTGGGAGATATGAGGTATTTTTCAATTTGCGGGGGCGGCAACTCATATATAGTTCATCTGATTGAAAAATGATGTATGGCGGATCGATAGGTAATAAAGATTAAGATATATGTCTCGAAGGTTTGAACAGTCTATTTTCAAAATTGTGGGAGATATGAGGTACTTTTAAAATTGCGGGGGCGGCAACTCTACTATCGTTCATCTGATCGAAAAATTATGTATGGCGGATCGATAGGTAATGAGGATTAAGATATATGTCTAGAAGGTTTGAACAGTCTATTTTCAAAATTGTGGGATATTTAAGGTGTTTTTAAAATTGCGGGGGTGGCAACTCTACTATCGTTCGTCTGATCGGAAAACGATGTATGGGGGCTCCATAGGTAATGATAAGTAGAATATATGTCTAAAAGGTTCAAACAACCTAACTCCAAAATTGTGGAAGATATTAGGTTTTTTTCAATTTGCGGGGGAGGCGGGGGGCGTGGCAAAAAAAAACTAAACTTGATCTGCCTGCAAGAATAAGAAATATATGTTCCATACACCTCAAATCTCTATCTCTGACCATCTCTGAGATCTAGGTGTTCATACAGACGGACGGACAGACGGACAGACGGACATGTCTATATCGACTCGGCTATTGATGCTGATCAAGAATATATATACTTTATGGGGTCGGAAATGCTTCCTTCTGCCTGTTACATACATTTGCACGAACTTAGTATACCCTTTTTACTCTACGAGTAACGGGTATAAAAATGCAGGGATATTTTTAAGCCGAAAAAGCTTGATTTAATCCCGACGGAAGGATTGAAATTTTAAGCCCGTTTAGGATTGATTATCCGTAATTGATCCCGTTTGGGATTGTTTTTAATCCGATTCGGGCTTAAATGTCGAGTGAGAGAGCGAACAAGCTGAGAGCAACAGCAAATTCGCTCTCTTGGCTTCTCTCTTTTGTCGTCTGGAGCAAACGCTCTTGTATGTCATTGGGTGCCTAGTCTGACAAGCGCGGCGCGGTCGAGTGCGCTGAGACGCAGACGTTCTTCAGTCCCGAGGTCCCGAGTTCAATTCCCAGACAAGGCAAGTTAAAGTAAGTTCTTATTAATTTATTTATATATGTTTCTTCAAATTAAAGAAGTCTTAAGTGAATCCCCAAATATACAATTATTAATATATATGCAAAATTTTTTGAACTTTTATCGGGCGAGTATCCCGACTAGGGCTCAGGTTAAGCCATTTCGGGATCAACCCATTATTGAGCCCGTTTGGTGTTGAGTTGAGCCCGAATGGCACAGTTTTTTTTTTCTGTGTAGGTAGTGAAACAATAATGCCGCAATCCAAAAAGGCAAAAGTGGTCGTCGATGATCAAATTCGGGAGGACGTTACTAATTGCTGCGTTAAATTTGTCGCACAAGACATTCGCCCCTTTGAGACCGTAAACGGTTCGGGCTTTAAGGATCTTGCGCGATGCTTAGTCGATGTGGGAGTCAAGTTGGGGACCAAGCAATATTCTATCGAAGATATTTTACCGCATTCCACTACAGTTAGTCGCAGATTGCTTAAAGTGCACGTTAGTGAACGCGATGTTTTTATACAGAATCTGCGACATTTTGTTGAAACAGGTAAGTTTGCATCAATTATTAAGAATAATTTTTTTCTTTAAATATATCTTTAGGTAAATGCGGAGGTACAACCGATTTGTGGACTGATAGCAAAAAACAACGCAGTTTTTTAACCCTGACAGTGCATTACATTGACTCGTCTTGGAACAAAATTAATTAAAACATTTTTTGTACAAATGCACATAAACCTAAATAAAAAAATATTCCAATGTATATTCTCTTACTAAATTGTTTATGTATGGAAATCTAATAACTCCGAAAAATTAACCCTTTTGTAGATGCCTTCAGCTTAAATCGGGTCCGGCTTAGATAATAGCATGGATCCAAATTCACCCCAAAGTATTAGTATATGATTAGCTTAAGAATGCGCAGCGAAGACCATTTTCGTGCACCTTGATCTGAAGAATTCACGACTGCATTATATTAATTTTTGATTTAAAACGCGATTTGCAAGGTCATGATGGACCATCCCAAGAAAGAAACTTAATGAATATACACGATTGTGACACACCAAAATATAGCAATAGAAAATACTGTTTTTTTTTTAAAGCCATTCCGCGAGTTCTTCAGATAAAAATGATGAAATTAGTTTACACTTGGCCAACTGTCGATTTTAATCAATATTTAGTCAAAAAAATAACAAGCAATAAATAGCGACTTCTTCAGATAATCTTGTCGAACATGTCATTCGTAAATAATACCGGGAAATTTATGTACTGTTACCCACTGAACGATATTAATTATTATTGTTTTTTTGTTAGATTATTCTCTGACGATTCTACGATTATAATCGTACGGTGCCACGATGCCGATTACTACTCGTAATCATGAAATTGATTACCTGTTACAAAAAAAAGTAACTGTAATCGTAAAAATGAGTATTTTTACTCATGATTCCGGCATCGTGTAATCACTCGTGCAGGTCTCTAATGGGCATCACTTACGCTCTCGTTATTCATTATTCTGGGCCGTAATAATCTTATGTCAATCCCGATTAACTTTTAAAATATGAAATGTAATACGTTCAGTTTTACAAAATTTATTATTCAAAATAAAAGTACAAAGTGTTTTTGGTTTAGGCCTATACATTTTTATAGCCGTTACTCGTAGAGTTCGTGCAAATGTATGTAACAGGCAGAAGGAAGCTTTTCCGACCCCATAAAGTATATATTCTTAATCAGCATCAATAGCCGAGTCGATATAGACATGTCCGTCTGTCCGTCCGTCCGTCTGTCTGTATGAACACCTAGATCTCAGAGACTATAAGAGCTAGAGCTACCATTTTTTCAGTGTAGACTTGTATTGTCTGCACGCAGATCAAGTTTGTTTCAAATTTTTGCCACGCCCCCTCCCGCCCCCTGCAATATGAAAAAACCTCATATCTCCCACAATTTTGAAAATAGATTGTTCGAACCTTTTAGACATATATTTTAATCATCATTACCTATCGATCCGCCATACATCATTTCGTGATCAGATGAACGATTGAAAAGTTTCCGCCCCCGCAATTTGAAAAAAACCTCATATCTCCCACAATTTTGAAGATGGATTATTTGAACCCTCTAGACATATATTTTAATTATCATTACTTATCGATCAGCCATACATCATTTCCCGATCAGATGAGCTGTAATCGCGGTTGCCACATTTGGAGCAAACGCTCCAAAATGGATCTTTTTTTGCTCATTGGAGCACTGGAGTCTTTTTCTGCAAAATGGAGCTTTTTGAGCAGAGCAAAACATTTTTTTATAATATTAAAATTTTAAATTTAACGTAATCGAATTGAACAATCAGATAAGTAAATATAGCTTAAAATTAAACCCTAAAAGTACAAATTTATTCAGGAATGCTCCATGTAATAAAAACACAACCCGTCCCAAAAAGGCCCATTTTCGACACGAGAAGGTAAAGCTAACTTCCTCTGTGACAAAGTTCTAATACATATAGTCATCCGATTTTGACCAAATTTTTAAGAACTTTTTGAAAGCGTAAAGTATTCATATAAACAAAAAATATTGTCCCATTTTCTGACTGATCGGACATACGGCAGCAATGATAAAGCGAGAACAATAGTTTTCAAATGGACAAATTGATATTTTGCAACTTTTAAGGGGGAGGTCTAAAAGAGGCGTTTTTTTCTAGATTTTTTTGGGAGTGAATAAATTAATTAAGCTCAACAAAATTTTGTGTGTGATTTAATATATATTTGAAGAATACAAAACAATTGTTTTTAGTTGAAGTATTCCATAAAATTTGGGGGGCAAGGAAGAAGCTTAACAATGGCGGGAAAGATACAGGTCGCAATTCTTATCTGAACGATAAAAGTCGAATAGAATTTTATTTATTAAATTTTTTGAAACAAATTAGCCAAAAAGGCTACTGAAAACTAATTTTTAATTATAAATATGGGTTACCAATAGACGAAAATATTTTATAAAATTTTTCTGCTATGAAAATTATTTTTAAAGAATTTGCAAATTTTCCTATTTTATTTAGATAATTTTTTTGTGGACCGTTGTAGAGTTCTTTATGGAACCCTGCCTGAAGGCAGACTTGCTGAAATGGGTATATCCTGTGCATTTATCCACATATCTTATAACTACGATCAAAGATGAAAAACCTCTATATTTTTTTTGATTAAAAAATTTACAAAAAAATCTATGTTTTGAGCTAATTAACTCACAAAACTATTTTTTTAAAATATAAAGTGTCTGAGTTATTTGTAGGCTTATTTATTGGCAGTAGTTTTTTTACTGCATTTTCAAATCGAGTAGGGTTTCGGGTAACACCACTGACAAATAAATAGCCTAAATAAAAAACGGATAGTTTTAAAAATTTAAAAAAAAGAAATTTTGTTATGTTTAATTTTAAAGAATTTTAAATGAAGAAATATAAAATCATAATTCCATTTAATTTTTTGGCATAATGTAGTTTGGAATTTTTTATAAGCATTGGAGCCATTTTTGGAGCATTTTTTTCTTAAATGGAGCATTTTTAAAATTTTTTGGAGCATTTTAATTTTTTTAAGTGGCAACCGTGGCTGTAATAGAGTTGCCTTCCCAGCAATTTGGAAAAAAACCCATATCTTCCACAATTTGGGCATGTTGTGATATAATAAAATATTCTTAAATAAACCTTACCCTGAGTAACGGGTATATTGAAGTCGAGCAGGGCCGACTTCAACTGACGCTCTCGTTTTAAATATTCTCGATTAATTCTTGTATTGAATCAAATTAGACAGCAAAGATCTAAAGAAAAACGAAAGACCAAGAAGCTTTAACTGTCGGTCAGAAATTTACCATCACTCCATCGGCAAAGTGATAGAACCAGTTGGGAATTAAATTAAAGTACTAAAACTGAGAATGTAATCTTGGCTTCACATCTTTGCTTCTCTGTGCACTTTTGACCCGACTTCTGTTCAATTTTTAAATTATATTTTTGAATGTTCTCCCTTGTTTCTCTACAAGGTGCATAAGACCCTAATTTAACTCGTCTATCTAGCAAACTGCTCTTTTTCCATCTGTGTTGCATTCTTTTCATTTATGATGCCACTAAAAAAAAATCCCTTCTTTCTTCCTCTGTCTAATATTAAGCCAGCTGACTTTGTTAAGCACCATGCACCGTAACTTAAACAGAGACATCTCCCATTCATGCCATTCCCTTCCCCCTCCCGCTCACACTTTGCCCATTCTTGTTAACTTCTATGCTGAAGCCGTATCTTTTTGGTCATATCTCTCAGCTGTCTGGCTGGTGCATTAAACGCCACTCAGGCAGCTTCAGCTTCTGTTTCGGTTTCACTCATTTTCATTTTCCAGGACACCGCTGCGGGGGCGCCTGCTTGTTGGTGGTGTTGTTGCATACTTTCCAGCTGTAAGCCATGCAACCAACCCAACCCAACCCATCCAACCGTTGACGCCGACGAGTTGCGTCATGTAAAAAAGATAAACAAGTCGACATTTTGACAACCCAAACAAAAAGTGGAAGAAAGGACATCGCGTTATGAAGACTAACCATAAACTTGCCCATCAAATAATCGAAATCAACTTTCAACTTTTTCGACCCTGCAATTTATATGCAAATTTGATTAAGAGGATTTTGGCTTTCTTTCCCCTTAAAGTAATTGAAACAAAAAATATGCATTTGGCAAGAACTCTCCTCGCCCCCACCCAAAACTAATGTAATTTAAAATGGACGAGTGGCAAATTACTTGGATATTGTGGACACTGTAAACCCTCAAAAAAAAAAAGCAAAAAAACGCGCAAATTGCCCAACGCAAATTCCTTGGAAAATGAAGAAAAAAATTTGTTAAAAATAAATTGTGCGGGTGGTGTGTAAATTTCTTAGGGTGAGAATTTGTCTTGGATTAATTTGTAAGTCAAATTTAATTTTTCTTTTCTTTATTTTTAAAAGGAAATGGTTAATTGGGTTCAACCATGAGCTGACAAATGATTTATACTTACGAATACGTTGATGAGACGTTGTTCATTAAATTGTGAACAATAAAAAAAAATGTTGGCTGAAAGAGGATTGATTGGGTCTCGACCCAACAGTGGAACAAGTTGATGGGTGCCAAATTTTCTTAGAACATGCTTGAAAATGGTTAGAATTGATAATAATATTTAATTCATATTCATTCTCATCTCTTTATCTTAGAACGTCGTACCCTTATTCGATTTCCTGTCTTGTATTTCGAGTGTCTGCTGTCTAGACGTAGATCGATTATCCTTTATTCCAAGATGTATGCTTAAATGTTGTGCTGACTATCAGTCCTTGTCCCTTCTAAAACTCTTTTAAATCTCTCTTGAACTTTGAGACTTTTCTAACTTTTGGAAGGAGTCCTACATAATTCATATCCACAAAAAAAACTACTATCACACTACAAATGCATATTCACAATTATAATTCCCTTATTATTCGCATCAATCATCACTTTCCAATTACAGAATTACTGTGGCTCAGATTTTTAAAAAGGCTTCAGTTAATACAAACTTGCTGGAGTTTACAAGTTTCCTGCACAACATTCTGAAATTTAACATATTGAAGTATTGCCTCAGGTTTCGCTGAAATCGGTTCTTGAATTGTTTGTCGAAAACCACTTCTGTTTTTGTATCGTGCGAATGCCTTGTTTTTTTTGCAATTACACTAGTTTACAGCGAAAAAGTCCCATTGAAGCCATTATTTTTTAATGATGTATTTTGGAATGCTGAACTCAAAAATGAATTTCAAAAAATTTTCTATGGATACGTTTTTGAGTTAGAATTTTTTTTTAGTTTTTCGGTAGGTACCCATACCTTTTAAGCCATATCTCGAGTTACAAACTTTAGATGAAGTCAAGCAAGGGATTAATCAAAAGGTTATGCAATTCCCAATAATCTAGTCAAAGAACATTTTCCAATCGGTTTAGTAGTTTAAAAGTAAGAAGCAAAAATATTTCGAAAAAATGATTATTTTCTCAAAAACGTGAAAAATTTGATTTTCTAAAATCTGTAAATGGTTGAAAATAAAAATCAAAAAATTGTTTTTTCTTTTATTCTTACAAATTGCCCTATTACGAAGAAAATAAGGCGTTGATGACGAAAATCTGTGGATAAATAGCGAAGTTGTAAGCAATTGTGTGAAAAAACTAGGGGTCAAAATTTGACTATTTTACGTGTTCATTAAACAATTTTTTTTTTTACTTTGCTTTTTGCTCAATGTAAGAGTTCCAAAAGAAGCCAAATCACAGAAAAAAATTAAGAGCAAGGCCAAAAAACAAAGAAAAAATAAAAATATTTTTTAATAAATACATAAAACAATTAAATTTGACTGTTAGTACTTGTACTCAATTGCTCACAGCTCCTTTATTTATCCATAGATATTCTTTACCAATACCTTATTTTCTTCGTAAACTTGCTATTCGTAAGAACAAAAGAAAAAAACAATTTATTTTTATCAGTTTCAACCTTTTACAGATTTTAGGAAAACAAAATTTGCACGTTTTTGAGAAAAAAATCGATTTTTTCGAAATATTTTTGCTTGTAGCATTTTAACTACTAAACCGATTGGAAAGAGATATTTAACTAGATTATTGAAAATTGCATACCCTTTAGATTAATACTTTGCTTGACGACATCTAAAGTTTCTATCTCGAGATATGTCATAAAATGTAAGGGTACCTACCGAAAAAAATTAAAAAAATTCTAACTCAAAAACGTATCCATACAAAAATTTTTGAATTTAATTTTTGAGATCAGCATTCCAAAGTACATCATTAAAAAATAACAGCTTCAATGGGTCTTTATTTTTTTTATTTTTGTAAACTAGTGTTATCTTAAAAAGTACAAATTGATCAAAATCAAACTTAGCACCAATTTTAAGGCTTAACGAGATAACTTCGACTGTGCCGACACTTGAAAAAGTTTACTCCAACTGATTTAACCGGTAAAATATTTATAGGATATAGATATCAGTTGCAAAGTGTGTATTAATTTTGCCCAGAAGTTTGTAACGCATAGAAATGTTAATTTCTGACCAAATAAACTATATATATTCTTGATCAGTACGACGAGCTGAGTTCAATTCCGTCTGTCCGTCCGTCCGTCTGTCTGTTTTTACGCGAACTAGTTCCTCAGTTTTAAAGCTATCGAACTTAAATTTTGCACAGAGTCTTCTTTTTGCTGCACGCAACTAATATGTCGTAACCGGCCGGATCGGATGACTATATCATATAGCTGCCATAGGAACGATCGGTCAAAAAAAATGTTCTTGTTAGAAAAACTTTTTTGATTTTCAACAAAGCGTCACCAATCTTGGCATATATTAGTTTCATAGGCTTCCACATAATTTATGAAAAATTTATCAACATCGGATGACTATAGCATATAGCTGCCATATAAACTGTCGGTCCAAAAAATAGTTTTAGTGAGAAAAACTTTTTTGTTTTCCATCGTAGCATCACCAATCTTGGTATATACATATTAGTTTTACATATATTTCCACACAATTCTGGAAGTTTTCATCAAAATCGGATGACTATAGCATATAGCTGACATAGGGCCGATCGATCGGAGAATGTGTTTTTGCTAAGAAAATTTTTTTTTTATGTTATCGTGATAAAATTTTGATTCTTAATGATTTTGAATTTATAAATGTGTTCGACATAATGGAAATGCCCATGTCTATAATCGTCGAATCTGTGACCATACATATTACTTCTTTAGCAAGTACGATTTTTGGTCTTAGCCTTTAAGAATGGATTGAGTTCAGAAGTTCAAGAAATAAAAACTATTTGTACTCAAAGTTGCAATTGTCTGCCTCTCTCAGAACAAAGAAGTTGCTTTGCTACAGATAATAATTGTAGAAGTAAAAAAAGGGTTCGAGCTGCAGGCAAGACAAAGAGAGACACGATGCACTTATAAATACCTCGAGTATAGTTTATTTGAAAATAATTATTTCAGGGATGATGTGGACATAGCATATGGGCATTTCCATTATGTTATGTCTATTAATTAGCCCTATAATTAGTGCTAAGGTTGATTTTGGGCAGTTTTTACTTTTCAAGATAATTAGAAACAAGTAAGAAAGTCGGTCAAGCCCGACTGTAATATACTCTGTACCTGTTTTTACGAAACTTATAACTTTAAAGTGTGAGGTTTTTTCAAAATCTGGGGGTGGCAACTCTTTCGACTATCGTTCATCTGGTTGAAAAACGATGTATGGGGGGCTCGATAAGTAATGATGAATTACCTAGTACATCACACCCAGAGAAAAAGCAAATCGTAAAAATTAATACAATCATAGTTAATTTTACTATGCTGTTTTCAAATATAAAACGTATTAAAGTCCAATAGTAAGCGCTTTGATTTAATATGAATATAGTGAATGAAGTTAATATGAATATAGTAAAATTAAAGTGAAATTCACTTAAAATCAAATATTGCTGTATTCAGATTAAAGTAAAATCATATTTTTTTCAAATATACGAAAATATGTATTGTTTAACTTTGTTAAATATTATTTTTAAATATGAGTAATATTGCTTTTAAGAGGTTCTCATCTTAAAAATATAGTTTTGTATGTTAATTTTAAAATTTTGAATGGTTAAAGGTTTTTACACGTTGCTGGTTTTGGGCTCCCCAACCAGTTAAGGCATTCGTGTCATTGGCTGTAGTTCGTCAGGCAGAAAACCAATGATGAAAAATAGTGGAACCTTCCGAAACAGCTGTATGGTTATCCATACAGCCTCATTTGTGTATTGTGTGTGTACTGTTTCTACAGTTATGCATAACTTATTTGACCCCTAAAAACTTGCTAGATTTAATTGAAAATATATTTATTTTGAGGGGGGTACTTTTAAATTAAAGTTGAAGAATGTTTATTTCAATATGATATGGTGTTTATATTGAATATGTAAAAATTTAAAGTACTATAAAGTATATTAAAGTTAAATATTATATTTATTTAAATTTAATATGAATATATTTCATAATTACTATGAAATATTTAAAATTAAATATTTTTTTTGTTAAATTTAATAATTTGGTCTTTTTATATTTAATATGAAAACTATTAAATTTGACTATTTTCATACTTAATTTCGATTTAAAGTGTAAGCACTTCAGATTTACTAATTCCATATTTAACGCAAAATCAATGGCAAAAATATTTAAGTCAACGTGAAAATATTAAAATTTCACAGCATTTTTCCCTGAGTGCATTCGAAAAATTATAAAATTTGTGTATAATTTCCTTTTAACATAAACGTATCTATATTAGTCACGCGGTAATCACGCGTGATTTCTGTCCGCAGGCCATCTCATTTACATCGCTCCTCTCATAGCAAGGTCCAATTGGGCAATTACCAGTTAGCCATTGCCTTCTCGCTCTCCCTTTCGCGTAAGTTGTCGTGTTGTTGTTGTCGTTGGTTTTTATTTTCTTTTACATATAGCTCTAATATCGTTCATCTGATCGAAAAACGATGTATGGCGGGTCGATTCAAAATAAGTAGTAGAATATATGTCTAGAATGTTCGAACTTTCTATTCTGAAAATTGTGGGAGTTATTTCGTTTTTTTTAATTTGCGGGGGAGGCAGGGGGCGTGGCAAAAATTAAAACTAAACTTGATCTGCCTGCAAGTATAAGAAATATATGTTCCATACACCTCAAACCTCTATCTCTTACCATCTCTGAGATCTCTTCGTTCACCGTATTTTTCTTTTCACCGTATGCAGATCTCTAAATATTTCTGGTCGCAGATTTTTCTTATTTACGTATAGATAAAAAAAATAAAAAAAATTGATTCACAAAAAAAGAATCACATATGTAAGAAAAAATTTACCACTAACAATGTCGCACGGGTCCAACTTTTTAAAAGTACCAAAACGACAAATATTCTCTTTTTCAGCATGATTTTTTATTTTAATTGTATGAAAAATCTCTATTTGTACTCAATATTTCATTTCATTTGTTTCTCAATATAATTTTCAACTGCATCCTAGTGCAGCCAAGCTATTATTACAATAAATATATACTACAACTACCAATTTGAATAACCAAAATTTATAAAACTGTTTACTATAAGTATTCATAACTTATGAGTGTAGGATCATAAAAAACAAAAACGTTTTTCTTAATATATGAAATACTCTTCCGATCCGGTCGGTTCCGACAAATGTTCAATCTAAATGTATGTAAATACTTTTTGCAAAATTATGTCAAGAAAGCTTTAAAACTGAGGGAGGAAAAATATATCGTTTAATATCAATGTGACTGGTGCATTAAATATGAGATATAAAATCAATAAATCTAAATACTTTCTTATGTATGCTGACGTATCTATTAAGATGACGACTAGGGATTTTAAATTATGTGCAAGTTATGCTTCAATAGTGTAACAAACAATCATATATGTAGGAACGAAAGGTAGTACTGTTCGGATCGGGTCATCTGATGGCTTCCGTAAGGCAGAAGGGATGCAGAAAATATCGGTTAGGGACTCTGGCAATCGGCTAGCAAAATCAGCCTGAAGGGGGCTCATTTGACATCGTCTACTCCAAAACTCACACGATAATTAAATAAAAAATAGTCCCTAATGCTCTTTGCATTACTGAAGCTAAAGAGAAAATTAAAGACTGAGACAAACACTATTACACAAGGATTATGCTTCAAACAATCCTTGAAGCCGCGCTATTCATCCACCATACCAATGATTATCCTTTATCGCACTGATTTCGGAAAATCCCATTGTTGTTTACGACATCTGTTCACCCCTTTACTTCAAATTATCAAGTAAATTATAGTAAGTTTAAAAATTCATTATTGGATACAATTTATTCATTTTATAATATAGTATATGATTAAGACCGGCATGTTTGCGGTATAAGTTTAAAAAGTTTTTAATTCGTTTTTATCTTATTGTTACTTTTTTAATAGAAAAGAATCATAAATTTAAAGTAACGTAAATGATTATTAAATATTCTTCAGTTCAAACAAAAAATTAATTCAAATTCATTTATTTTTCAATCAAAGAAAAATAATATAAAATTTACAAATAGAAAACAAGATTTAGAATAATATTCACAGGCTATTCTGAATATACAAGCTCTCCAGAGACAAGAATTGATCATTTGGAGTCCCAAATTGAACTACCTCACTGTTTCTCTGTACGATTTAATAGGTAAGGCCAAAAGTGGGATTGGCTGCGGCACAGATCCTATCTTTTCACGCACACTTTTCGCCTAAATTTCACAGCTGGCTGATCTCCACTGCTAGGAACGTAGCTCGACGTTGAGGTATTTCGTGTTTAATCAGAAGATGGTCAGAGGATTGACATGACACCTTTGTCTTCAAACAATTATTTGCCTCTCTGGTCAGACCAATATTTTCCCAAAGAACCATAGGTCTACAACAAAAACTTTGCTTTTATAAAATTCTCTGTACTGATTCCAAAACTGGCTTCGGTTTAGTTTCATCGGTTCTTGGTTCAAAGATATGGCGAAAAAAAGTTTTTAATACTCTTTTTACTTTTTGGTGGTCCTAATTGGTATATGATCGGGAATCGATGTATGCTGGATCGATAACCAATAATGATTACGATATACATATGTCTTAAAGGTTTGAACAATCTATCTACAAAATTTTGGGAGATTTTTGGGAGGTTTTTTTTTCAAATTGCAAATACAAGAAATTTCCAATCAAACGAACATGGCTAAATCAACTTATACTATATGTATAAGTATTATACAGGGCTATAAATATACTTTATGGGGTCGGAAATATTTTCTTCTGTTACATTCATTTGCACAAAACCAAATTTTCTTTTTGTACCATCGGTACAGAGTATAAATATATAACAAACGGCTTAAAAATCATAACCGTGTTATTTGCCAGATGGGTACCTTATTTGCTTACAGAAGAACAAGTAACAAATATTTAAAATGCATTTTTAGCTAAGTTGACAGAATAAAGTGTTAATTAGTCTGTGATTCCATCAAATAAGGAAGTTAAAGATTTCTACTTCATTCTTTAAATTGGATGCAACAATATTTTCTGCTTTATGGAAGCCTCGTTTACAGTTGGCTTAAAAACGGTTTATTACATTTCGATCTGTCAGAGAAGCGTGATAGAAATATTTTACACTCATTTCCTTTTGCTAACAGTTGGCAGAAATACTTTATTTTATTTTATTATTTTTAGTTTGATTCTTTTTCCATAAATATTTGGACGCAAATAACCTTTCTCCTTTTTTACTTAGTCCTGTGGAAGATATCTTTCAACACTTGACTCCACTGACTTGAACAAAAACGCCCCTTAAGCACATAAAAAAAACGAAGAAGAGAAAACTGCGACTTAAGCTACAAAACAGATTCCGCGACGCCTCAAAGTTTCCGTAGTGTTCCGCCCATAAATTATCATTTGGCAACTGCTACATAACAAGGTTCGCCGCGCCCCCCAGAAGCTAAGTAATACCGCCTTAGCCTTCAGGATGATTCCCTCTCCCTGTGAGCTCGGCAAAAGGATATGCATTGCCGCAAGTCGTTTTGCTTATCAGTTTTTCCGACGGCCGAAAATGGGTAATGACAACAGGCAGGACCAGGACCAAGTTGAAGCTCGACACGTTCTTTGGCCCCTTATCATCGTTTATTGTTTGGGCTACATACTCTTACATATTTGATTCTTTTTCGGGCAGTTTTGCTGCAAGACGCAACAACTTTCGCTTGGCTATGCCAGGGCTCGTTATTATCCTATTAGGATGTGACAGCAGCGGCAACATCGCACAAAGTTTTCATTCACACACACACATACACATGTATGTATGTGTGCGTGTTTGTGTGTGTTTTTATATACCGACTTTCGCCTTTGAGACGGCTCAAAGACATTACAAGCTCGTTAAAGTGAAATCAATGTTGTTGTTACTCTCTGTTACTCTGGTCCACTTCCCACATCCACTCACTTCATTTCGTTTTATTTAGCTATGTATTTTTATTTCATTATACGGATTTTCGTCTGCCTTTTTGCTGTTATCTGCAGGAAAGTTTATGTGGAAAGCCAACCGAAAAAAAAGAAATACAAAGTGACACTAAGTGACCATGAAAACTGTTAAGCAGGGCCAGAGGAGAACAAATGAAATGAAAAAATATACTTTATCGTAATATGATATTTAGTGAAGTCAAGATAAGTGAAGATATGCCATTTTCACTTTGGACAGCTTTTTGAATTGATGAAAAAAAGAAGCAGCAAGTCTGAACAATTGCACTATGGGGAAAATGTTAACCTTTTTATACCCTTGCAGAGAATATATTCAAATTCGAGTGATGTTGCTAACGCATAAATGTGTAAATTCACGACAAAGACACGACTTGGATTTTTTATTGCAATCTTTGTTGAAAAATAGCGTATACGTATTGTCACCGTTTGCCGTAAATATTACTTATTCCATGTGAACAAACTTATTTTAAATCAAATTATTTAAAATTGCTTTCCCGAAATCTCAGAAAAATATGACCAAAAGTTTAACAGAATTATTTCGACATGTTTCCAAATTTAAATCAAACTGTTCTTAAAACGAGGTCAAAGTGTTCCAAAACGACTTAAAAGCGTTTCTAAATTGAGCACTAAATGGTATTAACACATCATCGAAACGTTTATGAAGATCGAACAGCGGGAACAGAACGAGGTTTTTTCTAAGTGTGTCAACAAAAATGTAAAATATATGAGGATTATTTATAAATTGTGGGGGCAGTAGGAAGCGTTCCAAAAATAAATAATGAACAGCCACCGGACACGGCTATATCGACTAGGCTTATGATGTTGATCAAGATTATATTTTCTTTATAAATATTAGGTTTTTTCAAATTACGAGGGAGGCAGGGGGCGTTCTAAAAATTCGAAATAAACTGGATCTGCCTGCAAGAATAACAATTTTATGTTCCATACACTTCAAACCTCTTACACTATCCAAAAATATACTTCAAAATTTGAGCACGCTACGATTAAAAACGGTCCTATGGCAGCTATGGGATATAACCGGTCAACCGATCTTAACCAAATTTTTTAAAACTGTTTAAATGCATATAATACTTATAATTCCTGAGCCTAAGAACGTTATCATTAATAACAAAAAAAGTTTTATACACTAAGAACTATTTTCCGACGGATCGTTCCTATGGCACTTATCCGATACGGGCGGTTCCGACTTATGTGCAAAAGTTCAGCTCGGTAGCTTTAAAACTCAGGGACTAGTTTGCGTTAAAACAGACGGACAGACGGACGGACAAAGTTCAATCGACTCAGCTCGAAGTCCTAATAAAGCATATATATAGTTATTGGGGTCGGAAATTAATATTTCTATGCGTTACAAAAGTCTGGGCGAAATTAATATACAAGTGTATACAAATACTCAGCTAGCTAAATTTTGATTGCCGACATATTAAAGTCAAAGTCGAAGAGTGAAGACTTCTAAGGCTCTTTAAGGGAATATCTCGTTCGGAAAAAGCTTAAAAGATCTGAAATTTCTCTCTGAAATTGGCCTTCTGTAATTAAATTGAAAATAAGTCAAGTCCGCTGTTTATATATTAAAGTTATGTAAAATGTGAACTACTCGAATTTACATATTTCCTATTAAAGGATACAACAATCTATAACAACAATACGATTTATTTTATTTTAATCAAACCCATTTTATATTAGAAATGTCCATTCCGGCGCTTCCTCTCTTCCTTTAAGCTATCGGTGAATTTTGAGTCTTTACGAGATGTCGACGACGACGACTTATCTAACTCCCTGGAACGATCGTCGATAGTCTTGTGAAAAACTTTTATTTTTGTAGGTCTTTATTTTTTATGATTTTAATATTTTTGAAATACAGTGATACTACGGTCGTCAATCTATCTTTTTATTTTACGTACTCACCATATTGATATTTTTTTGGTCCTGCGTTTTATCATTTGCGACCGTCGGTGTTGCAAAGTTTTTTTATTATCTTTTTATCATTCTTTTTTTAATACGATATCTATCCTTTATATTTTGGTTTTTGTAATTTTTCAGTTATTAAAACTTCGGCAAGTCGGTTCTTTCTTCTTTTTTAGTTACTTTTTCATTTGTTCATAATGTGCACGGCTCTCAGAGAGGGAGTTTGATTTTAAGAGAATTCTGTTCTAGCATAGCTTTACAAAGGAAGTGCACTACAAATTTTCCGAATAAGATAACAAAATTAAGGTTTACCGATCTTATGCTCCCGCTCCTTGAAGCTGAACCCAAAAAGTTTCGCGAGTTTGAAACCCGGAGTAAACCCCTCCCCAATTGTTAGAGAACCGATCGGTCGGAAAATGAGCCTTAGTTTGAAAACTTATTTGATTCTAAAGCAGTATTTTCACCTGTCTGAGATCTTATATGAGATGGTTGAAAAATACCTCAGGAAGTTGTGAGTTGGCTGTCAAAAAACTCATATGTGTTTCTCATATGAGAGTTTTGATAGGGTTTTACACTCATATAAAAAGTCAGACAAGTGAAAACACAGCTTTAATAATTTTGAATTCGTTAATATCTGAAATCTATATTCTATATTAATGTTCTTTCGGTTAAATTATGGAGGAGCGAGCTTTTTTAGATATTGTATATTAGAACTTTGGCAAAGTCGAAAGTTTCCTTTATGGTCTAATGTTTGGTTTTATGCTTCCACAAGATTCTGCCAAGTTTGATCATAATCGGGCGACTGTATCTTGTAGCTGTCAAGAAAGTATGGGCGGAGACGAATGTAACAACCAGAAGAAAGCATATCCAAACAAATTTGCAATGGGAGCATTGAAATCGAATTTTTTTACCCATAAATACTTTTTTTGTACAATTGAAAACTAATGCCAAGTTTTTACTTTCTTGTTCTAACAGTTTAAGATTGACGTCGTTTAGTCAGGGCTTTCCGAACACATTCGACAAATTCACACAGACACGAGCAGAACACATGCCGATCCCTTCGCAAAGAGAGGAAAAAAAATCCGCAAAGCCAATCAGTGCCTGCCTAGCCTTCATCGAGGTATCGCATTATATTCGCACTACAATACACTCTGACTTTTTTGCCTTGCTCTTCTTGGGAAACCCTGCTTTAGATAGATATATTCCATCGGAAAGATCTGTTAAGCCGAGCTTTTGTAAGTATACTAAAACGGTTCGTCAGTTAGTCTATTTGTCCGTCAGTAAGTCTTTATAAAAACGGCGATGTAAAAGCCTATACTAGTTACGGCCACCTGCTTCTGCATATTGCATAGATTTCATCCTATCCTACCGCAGTGCTAAGTCTAGTTAAACCCAGGGATGCAACTCGGCTCTGAACCGAACCGCTAAATAGTGCTTGTGAAGCGAACCAATTTCCATTATAAAATTCTGCACGGAACCAAAAGTGCATCAGATTACGGTTCATTTTATGTATTTTATTGCTTAAAGCGTCTATCTGAAAAATATTTAAAGGCGGCCGCATCGTCTAAGCCAGCGGTGGGCGCGATATTTCAGTTTGGGAGCATTCCAACAACAAGATAAATAAAAAACGAGCCTCGATTCCAGAAGCCGTCTGCTGCCCAAGTCTCGATCTCACGCACACTGCATATATTTTGTTCTTGTTTTCGTCTGTTTTCGAGACTTGGCGCCATGAATTACATGCATTTTGTATTTTATACCCGTTACTCGTAGAGTAAAAAGGGTATACTAAGTTCGTGCAAATGTATGTAACAGGCAGAAGGAAGCATTTCCGACCCCATAAAGTATATATATTCTTGATCAGCATCAATAGCCGAGTCGATATCGACCTGTCCGTCTGTCCGTCTGTCCGTCCGTCCGTCTGTCTGTATGAACACCTAGATCTCAGAGACTATAAGAGCTAGAGCTACCATTTTTTTAGTGTAGACTTGTATTGTCTGCACGCAGATCAAGTTTGTTTCAAATTTTTGCCACGCCCCCTCCCGCCCCCGCAATATGAAAAAAACCTCATATCTCCCACAATTTAAAAAATAGAGTGTTCGGACCTTTTAGTTATATATTCTAATCATCATTACCTATTGATCCGCCATACATCATTTTCCGATCAGACGAACGATAGTAGAGTTGCGCCCCCGCAATTTGAAAAATACCTCAAATCTCCTACAATTTTGAAAATACATTGTTAAAACCTTCTAGACATATATTTTAATCATCATTACCTACCGATCCGCCATAAATCATTTTCTGATCAGATGAACGATAGAAAAGATCCCGCCCCCGCAATTTGAAAAATACCTCAAATCTCCCACAATTTTGAAAATGGATTGTTCGAACCTTCCAGACATATATTTTAATCATCATTTCATATCGATCCGCCGTACATAATTTTCCGATCAGATGAGTTATAGTAGAGTTGCCTCCCCCGCAATTTGTAAAAAAAACTCCTATATCCCACAATTTTGAAGATAGATTGTTCGAACCTTCCAGACATATATTTAAATCATTATTACCTATCGATCCGCCATACATCATTTTCCGATCAGGTGAGATATAGTAGAGTTGCCTCCCCCGCAATTTGTAAAATAAACTCATATCTTCCACAATCTGTGATCTAATAAAATATTCTTAAAAAAACCTTACCCTGAGTAACGGGTATATCGAAGTCGAGCAGGGCCGACTTCAACTTACGCTCTCGTTTTTTTATTCTTTTGCGAACGTCGCAATTGTAACCCCGCCAAGTTGGCTGCAATTGCAAAATAAATAGAAGGCTAACATCGGCTACGCCGATGTTTTAAATACCCTTGCAGTTTTTGAAAGGCGCAACCATTGATAACAAAAAAGTTTTTCTCATTAGAACTTGTTTTTAGACCGATCGTTCCTATGGCAGCTATATGCTATAGTCATCCGATTTTGATAAATTTTTCACGAAATGGGTGAAAGCCTTTGAAACTAATATATACCACGATTGGTGATGCTACGGTGAAAAACAAAAAAGTTTTTCTCACTAGAACTAGTTTTTTGACCGACCGTTTATATGGCAGCTATATGCTATAGTCATCCGATTTTGATAAATTTTTCAGAATAGTGTGAAACCATATAAAACTAATATATACCACGATTGGTGACGCTACAATGGAAAACAAAAAAGTTTTTCTCACTAGAACTTGTTTTCGGACCGACCGTTTATATGGCAGCTATATGCTATAGTCATCCGATTTTGATAAATTTTTTCAGAATTGTGTGGAAGCATATAAAACTTATAGATACCACGATTGGTGACGCTACGATAGAAAACAAAAAGTTTTTTCCCACTAGAACTAGTTTTTGACCGATCGTTCCTATGGCAGCTATATGATATAGTCATCCGATCCCGCCGATTCCGACAAATGTGCAGCGTATTTGTATTTAAAGACTTTTTGCAAAGTTTGGTCAAGATAGCTTAAAAACTGAGGGAGGAGATAGCATAGAAACAGACGGACAGACGGACAGACCGACGGACGGACGGACGGACGGACGGACAGACGGACAGGCGGAAATGAACTCAGCTCGTCATGCTGATCAAGAATATATATACTTTATGTGGTCGGAAATGCTTCCTTCTATGCGTTACAAACATCGTGACAATTTTAATATACCCTCTGCAAGGGTATAAAAATAAGTCGGAGCAATGGGAGCAGTTGGGAGCAAGGGCTTGCCCATCGCTGGTCTAAGCCGTTCCGACTTCACAGTTAAAGGATCATGTTATATGGGAAAGGGCGTCGGTCTCCGTAATTACTTCGGAAAAACACTAAACCAAACCAGAATCAATTCCCAATCAGTTCTGATCTCATTCGGGATTACATTTCCGTATAATCATTATTATGCTTAAACGTTTTGTTTATTGATCAAATAATATTTATCAAACTTTTCCTCTTTATTTCTGCCAAATCATTTTCGCAGAATCATATTTTCAAGTGTTTCTATCAGGCATCATTTCCGCATCTTATTGAACTGGTAATCTATAAATCCCATTCCATGAAAATGTCTTCGGCAAACCTTGAACAATTCCAGCTACTGGCCGGACCATCGCCGCATGAGTATTTTGAGAAAATTACTCATACATTCCATTTGGTATCCAATTAGTCACCTGAATCAACTACACACCAACAGGCAGTACGTACTTCTGGCGTTTTTCAGATCGTAACAAGAAACAATGTGCATAAATTTTGCATTTTTTTATGCACTTAATAATTTTAATCCGTTGAGAAAGAGAGAGGGTGTTGTCATGAATTTGCATTTTACATTTCACACACGCCTTGGCCTGGAAAACGACGACGATCTGCTTGATCGATCGATTGTGTGCGAAGTGAATATGCACGTGAAAAATTCCTTTTAATTTTTTTCTCTGTTTACGAAAATTTACGACCTGTTCGTAATACATTTTGCACTATCGCTAACGCTAAGAGAGAAAAAAGCTTTCACGAAACCAAAGAGAGAGCTGGTGAAACGGTTAAGAGAGCTTGACGAAAAAATGCCGGCTGACCGAAACCGAAACCGGTCGTCGTGTAGCCGATCTTTAACGAGCTTTAAATTTGTGTGTGGCAAACTTGAATTTTTTTAGTTAGTCTGCTGTGGGCAATGAACGCGCAAGCTTTAATAAAAAATCTATAAAATACCAAAAAAAAAAATAAATCCATCGTAAAAAGAGAGCAAAATTTATCATACAAAAAAACATAGTTAAACAATTAAAACAAAATAAAAAGCTCCCAAGTGCTAATCAAGTGTAGTGACAACAAAAACAAAAAGTGTATCATGTGAAAAAGCAATTGATGCTCAAAGCGAGACTCGGAAATATTTACGTGGCAGGTGTGTGGCACATTCCAAAAGGTACGAGTACATACAATACATACTTACATTCATAGTCTTGGTAGTACAAATGTAGTGCAGGGCAACCGATTATATAAGGCCCAGCATAAAAGGTACAAAAACCTTGGTTAACAGAAATACTCGTACGCGCACACATTCAGCCTAGGCATTAGTCGAGAGATAAGATAGCATATCTAATAATAAAAACTCAGAGGCACCTACTATAACGTCATTTATGAAATATGTCCGAATTGTGTGTGTGTGTGTGTGTGTGTTTTTGTGGCTGCCTCCAGATGCTTTCTGCACTAAATTTAAACATTATTCACAGGCATTTGCTAAATAATAAACAAATTATATATAGAGGTAACTTAATAAATGTACAGTAAAACCAAACATAACAAAAAATTTGATCGAAACGACAAGACAAATGCTGAAAGCTTTTTTTTTTTTTGCTTTTTGTATCTCTGTGTGTATTTTTTTTTTTTTGTTTACACAAAAATCAAGGTTAAAAGCGTCAAGCGACATGCGTAAATGGAGAAAAAACAACAAAAAAATAAGGTGGAAGCAAATATCTGATCGAACAATATTTTAATGTTGAGGAAGCATTACCCGAAAGTACAAGACTAAAACGAGAATCAAGCTTCGGAAACGAAAAAAAATAACGCCGAAACTAGAGCACCACAAACAAACAAAAATACAAAAAAAAAAAGTCAAGAGAGCGCAAAACGAGTTGCGTGAAAGTCGAAGTTGGTATGCACTGTGATTTAATTGATCCTCAAGAAGATTTTTTGCCATGATTTTCATGATAAGATATGGAAGTTTGATTTGGCTTTTACTTAACCATTTTAAAGCTTAATGATTACAAGCAATATTTTCTATGTGAAAAGCAATTCTACAAAAGTATGCTTAGTAAGTGTTTCATCTGAAAAAGCAATAAAAATCATTTACTGTTATGCGCCAAAGCGAGGTAAAAAAAAAATATTGAATGTACACCAAAATATTGAGTACAAATTAGAGATGCAAACCGCTCCGGATTGGGAATCGGTATGGTTCACTGGTTCATTAAGATGTGGTTTTGGTTCGGTTATAAGCTATTACGCTTATTTACGAACTTTTAGTTTTGAAATTGGGTTTCGTAGAAATCATATATATGTTAATATAGCACAAATAAATATGATAAAAAGAATATAAGTTTTACTCCAAAAATTTTCTAATTTTGTTAAAAATATAATTTGATTTTTGTGAACTCTTAGGTAATTTGGTGAAGATTTTAGTTTTTTGGATTCAAATCTAAGCTAGGCAGGTTCTATTCCCAGAACATAGTAAAGTGGATCACTCAAAATGAGAAGATTCACGTCGAAAATTAAGGTTCTGCATACTAAATTTCTCGTAATTCGTAAAACATATTTCACAAATAATATCAAAATATTGGCAATCATTAACTTGCAAAAGACTAAACAAAAACTGAAAACAGCAAAATAAACTATACAAATATTTTTTTTTTACATTTGGTATGGGAAACTAGGCAGGAAACTTATGAAAAGTAAAAATAAATAAGACTACAAATTGCGGCAATCAATGCTATTGTTATTAATTTTATTGGCTTACTTTATTTAAATTTCCCAAAACTTAAATGTTTTGCAGTGAACCAAAATTATTTTCGTATTTCCGTCCCTATTTTACCATATTTTATAAGTCGAAAACGATCGTTCAACATCGCAAGTAGTTATATCTAAAACCAAAAACGCGAAGGCAAAGCTACCATCTAATATGTCTAAGAATTAATACACTAACAAAAGCTAGCTCCAAAGGATTTAACCGATTTACATATAGTATATAAATGTCAGGTTTTTATAAATTTAAAATCATTAAAATCGAAACTGGGTATCCAATCCAAAATATTACCAAAACACCTACAAGTTAAAAAATATTAAAGAATACACTCATAATAATTTAATTCTTATATGATTGACTATATTCCAAATAAAATTTGGGCCAAACTAATTATATAGAGTCAGGGATGCATTAACTCCTCGGAAACGGTGCATATCAATTGGGTTCCCAAACGAAATGTCGAATAGCCTATTTAAATTTAGTGTCAGGATATTCTCAAAACAAAAAGAAAACGAACCCTTTTCAGTTGCTTTTTTCTTAGTTGTCAAATGTTTACAAAGGAATTTTGTTTTACTAAGAATTATAGAATAAAATTCCTTTGTCTCTTTTAGCCAACTGTGAGCAAAGTGAGCAAAAATGAGAAACACTACCATTACCATAAAAATATTGCAAAAACAAGCTCCGTTTTAAGCAGTTTTACAACACTGGTACAAATATTTGAATACTTTGCACCGAAGGTACAAAGCGAACACAGAGTTTGTGCAAATGTATGTAACAGCCAGATAAAGCATCAGCAACCTTAAAAAGTATATATATTATTAATCAGCATAAACAGCCAAGTCGATATAGAGTCATTTCCGTCTGTCTGTCCGTATGAACGAAGAGATCTCAGGGATGGTAAGAATTAAGTTAAGTTAAGTTAACAAAGACAATACATCAGATTCTCATGAAATCAAAAAAATAGATTTAAATGTCCTCAAATTTATTTTATTGAGAATTTATCAATAAGCTGTTTTTCTGGAGTTCCATGGCTCTATATGTACATAGCTATTCGATTTTGAACAAATCATTAGTAGTCGGTTAGCAAAAAGGTACCATCGGAAATAAAAGCGTTATCTTACTAAAATCAATATTCACGCCAACCGATCCTATCAGTCAGTCCAATCAGTTATCCAATTATATAAAAAATTAAAATAAAATTCAAAAAAATTTTTTTTTTTAACGTCCTGGTCCACCTCTGGTATTGCGCTTTTTCCACAGTATTGATAAATGCGAATCACAGATGAATCAGTTTTGCATTAAGTATGCTTTCTTTTAATAGATGACAGTTCTCGATGGTGATATTAACACCTCTCAGTATCGTCTACTGTTGTCAAACACACAAATACCTGAACAATATTATAAGCATACATACTACTTTTATGCACAAATAAAAAATCATGGTTTTGCCCTTCAAAGTATTTATGAAGTAGTATTATTTATGAATATAAATAATTAAGGAAAATATTTATTTATTAGTAGCCTTAACACTTATTATTTTTGTATACCTTTGACTGGTCTGACAATCTGAGTAAACGCACAATGTGGATTATGTAAGATGCTGCCATAACTGGCTTTAAATTATCTCGTTCAAAAATTACAATTGATGAAAATAAAGTTTGCATACTTTGAGGGGCGAAAAAGCATTAATTTTTTAGTAGTAACAGAGAGAACATAATGAAGTTTACTTTCGAATTTTGGGTTCGTCATAAAATAGGTTTAAGTGCATCACGGTCAATTTCCAATTTTCCAAAGGTTTTATCGGTAAGCATCTCGGCTTATAAAGCAAAAATTACTACAAAACTCAGGCATGTGGCGACCACACTAACAATTTTTAGAATCCAGAAAGAAGCTTCAGAGAACAACGACGTAAGCTTAGTAAATATAGTGTTGAACGAAAAAATATACGTAATATATATGTGTTAATTATTTGATTTATTTAAAATCAATTCTGGCTTTTTTCGGTAGGTTTGGGCGGGTGGTGGGTTGCTATTTGCAAGCATTGGCTTAATATCGCTTGGACATCTTGAACATATTGCGCATTGTATGATGATCGTCGTTCTAATAAGCTCGGAAATGACCATCTTTACATGCAAATCATTGCCATTTATAGGTCAGAGCATAACCCTCGTCGACTTGTGCCACAGACTTAGGCCACATATGTTGGCTGGCCCAACTTTGAAAAAGTGCACTGCGTGAAAAAGAGATGACGAGCTTTATTTTCAGGCGGCAGTAGCTATGGCAACAACAGAGAGCTCTTCGCTCCCCCCGATCTTCTACTCCCCCGTTGGACGACGACGTACCTTTCAAGTGCGGGCTGCTGTTACTTTTGCTGCTGTTGCCGCTACTGCTGGCTCATCAAAAAAAGCCAAAAGTTGTTGAACGTGAAATTATTGTACGCAAACACGAGTAAATACCGAGGCACACAAACACACATATGCATAAGCGGGTTTTTGCATGTGTAGCGTCGTCTCCAAGATAAATAACAGCAACAACAACAAGTGAAGGCATGGAATAGATGCATCAGATTTCGCATTCAAGTGAAATTTATGGCAATAATAAAGCTTATCTTGCTTTCGAGGTAAATGCAAAAATGAAAACTGAAAAATGAAAAACTTACAGTTAGCATTGGCAGCCGTCAGCAGTTTTTAGCGCAGAAAGAGTCGCTCCGCTCCGATGTACTTTATGTATGTACGAGTACTTATCGTCGTTATGCTGGCGATCGTCGTAGCACTACACAAATGAATGCCCGCCACCGACACCGCCGCCAGTGGTATCAGAGTTTAGTCATCTAGACAAATATGTAAGCAGAGATACCGCAGCGATACAGAAATAATGGATACATACGAGTACATAGGGAGTGGGGGTAGGTGCTTGAAGCTTAGAAACGGTTTTTAGCTGGAAAATGCTTTAAACAAATATGTACACTAAATGGTTTGAGGCATATATTTATGTACTTAGCTAGGTAAGTCTAGCGAAAGTTAGATAAGCTAGCTAAGCGCTTGCTTGCACAAGAGTGACAGAGTAATGGTAGAAGCCTAATGCCGGAAGTATCTGATTATAGATTTAAGATGCAGGGGAAGGGTATCATAGGCTCCATTAGCACTTTTTGGCGATGTTATATCTTAAATTCAACTTGTTGAAAAATCATCCATATCAATTTAGTATTAATAATCCATTTAAGTGTGTATATTTGTTTAAAAGATCTCACGGTCATCCCATCAGCATTCTTTGATATCAGCTATAGGTTTTTTATACACTTGCAAAGTGTATATTAAATTTGGCCAAAAGTTTGTAACGTATAGAAATATTTATTTCCGATCCCATAAATTATATATATTCTTGAGCAATACGACGAGCTGAGTTCAATTCCGTCTGTCTGTCTGTCTGTTTCGACGCGAACTAGTCCCTCAGTTTTAAAGCTATCATTTATCACTAATATATATCGGAACCGGCCGGATGGGATGACTATTTCATATAGCTGCCATTGGAACGATCGGTCAAAAAAATAGATCTACACTCAGAAAAAAACGGCTGCCAGCGTTCTAGAACAAACGGTATAGCTCTAATATCGTTTCATACTGAAAATTCGAAAAATGATTCGTATGGCGGGTCGATTAAAATAAGTAGTAGAATAAATGTCTAAAATGTTCGAACTATCTAACTTGAAAAATTGTACTCAAAGGGAACGGGATATTGTACCGATTTTTACTTAAATTTGATTCGTTCAGGGAGTCGAGGGGGACCGCGCGCAACTGAAAGCAAAACTAAACTTGCTCTGCCTGCTAAAAAACCCACAATTTATAAGATAATATATGTTTCAGAAAAAAACACTTCAGAAACGCTCTTATCTCGTTGAAACCATCTCTTGAACCAAGTATTTTGTCTTCGTATCAAGTATTTTCGTACAGACGTACATGATAGACGACAGTACGGACATGTGCTATACCGACTCGGCTGTTTTGAGTGTAGATCAAAAAAATTTATATTTTCCATCGTAAGGTCACCAGTTTGGAGTATATAGCTTCCATATGGCTTCTACATAATACTAGCATAAACCCAATAAACTCTGATGTACCATCGGTACACAGTAAAAAAATTGTAAAAATCACATTTTTCAACTTTGGCTAAAAAGTATTGTAATTAATCATTTTTCTTTTTTCTTCGACATTTCAATCAACTGCGTAATTGTTTGATTTTAAAGAGCAAACACTGTTGCCTTCAAATTACAAGTTCACTTTTGATTTCCATATAGAATCAAAATGTTCGCAATGTTGATCAATTATGTGCGATTTTTGTCAAGTCGATATGCTAAAAAAAGAACAGAAACAAAAAAACCCTGGTCGGCTACCACCACCAGCTTAACATGTGCTCTGCGCTCAATTCATTCGCGAGCGTGCAGTAGCCGAATGCGTTGAGGTGCAGGCGTTTGTCATTCAGTTTGTGTGTTCGAGTCCCCAGACAAGGTAAAAATTTAATAATATTATAAAAAATAAAAAATGTTCAGAAACAAACGAATTCAAGTTCAGCATCGGGGAAGACCGGCTTTGTTTGTAAAGGTGTAGGGTAGGTTGTGGTGGTGTGCTTGCGTGTGTGTGTCTGTGTGTGCAAAACACACAAACCACACTAGAGAAAACTGTTTCACAAAATTTTTTTCTTTTTTTTTCTTTCAAAAGTAAAACACTTTAAAATCAAAATGGAAACAATTTTGAAAATCAAAAGTGGAAACCATTTATTTTTGAAATGAAAAATTATTGGGTGAAAAACAAAATGGGAAATTGGCGGATTTACCAATGAAAAATGTCTAATTTACCAACGTTTTTTTGTTGTGTGTAGCTGCCATATAAACGGTCGGTCCAAAAACTCGTTCTAGTGAGAAAAACTTTTTTGTTTTTCATCGTAGCGTCACCAATCGTGGTATATATAAGTTGTATATGCTTCCACATAATTCTGGAAAAATTTATCAAAATCGGATGACTATAGCATATAGCTGCCATAGGAAAAGTTTTTCTCACTAGAAGTAGTTTTTTGACCGACCGTTTCAATGGGAGCTATATAATTTAGTCATCCGATTTTAATCAATTTTTTCTGTATTATGTGAAAGCATATGAAACCTACATATACCAAAATTAGTGACGCTACGATGGAAAACAAAAAAGTTTTTCTCACTAGAACTAGTTTTTTGACCGACCGTTTCTATGGCAGCTATATGCTACAGTAATCCGATTTTGATAAATTTTTCCAGAATTATGTGGAAGCATATAAAACTAACATATTCCAAGATTAGTGACGCTACGATGGAAAACAAAAAAGTTTTTCTAACTAGAACTAGTTTTTAGACCGATTGTTCCTATGTCAGCTTTATGATATAGTCATTCGATCCGGCCGTTTCCGACATATTAGTTGCATGCAGTAAAAAAAAGACTCTGTGCAAAATTTCAGCCCGATAGCTTTAAAACTGAGGGACTAGTTCGCGTAGAAACAGACAGACGGACAAGCCTATCAAAGCAAATGCGCAAACCAACCTCAGTTGGCATTGACACAAAAAATGTACTTAGGGTTGCCAAATGTATCCTAATGTTTGGCGAAAATGATTTAAATTTTAACTAAAAATAAATGTATATTAATTATCAAATTATTACATTATCATCATCAAAAACGTAGAATATTTTACCAACTAATGTTAAACATCTAAAGTATGAATAGAAATTGCTATAAATTATTTGCGAGAGAGGCAATCCGGTTATAGCGGTTCGACCATAATAAGAATAAGAATTTGAAAACTCTTGAAGTTCTGTGGCAGAACTTTCTGTTTTACCCCCGTATATATTCTTATTTTAAAACAAAAATATTTTTAAAGTGTTGGATCGAAGTGTCGTTTATTCAAGTTTCGCAAATGAAATTCAACGACAACGAGAGGGTTAACATGTAGTAACAAAAATTAGTTAAATAGCGATATAAACCTCTCAGACTTACGTAGAAGGAGTTTAGCTTCGACTTACCGTCGACATTCCAGCCTTTAGTCCTTTAGCCCGCCTACAAAAAAAGAAGCATAAGAAACGTTCAGTTTTTTTTTAAATATATTAATAGATGGATTTCTCTGATATGTGAAGTATACAAAGCAATATTATCGTAGTACAGTGATATGGTTTCCTACTTGATAACGTTAACCTGAGTAGCATTTGCTGACTTCAGAAATTCTATTTATGTTTGTTCTTGTAGATATAATACCTCTTTAACCAGCGTAAATATTTTTCATTGTATTCATTGTATAGTGAACATTTCCTTAATTCACAGACACAAAGAAAATATATTGATACAGTAGTCTGAGAGTAGGTACTATGACTCTGTTTAAATGTGTCACGCCACCACATTCACTAGAAATGTGCAGCAGCTAGAATTACCTAATGAATCAGGCGTTACTTGATAGCTACAATAAATAAAGGTTTAAATTTAAAATAAATTTGGGTGTATTATTAATATTTACATATTAATATAATTAAGGTAAAATTTGTTACATCCTTACCAAAACAGGGACTAAAAATGCTTCAAATTTAAATGCTTAAATTCAAAACGCAAACCCGCTTTCTGTCTCTCATTGGAGCAGAGATCAAAAACAATAGCGATCTCAACAATAGCAAACATGTGGATACACAGCATTGTAGAGCAAACTGACTTTTGAAATGTGAGTAACTGATCTGACTTCTTTCTGTTCTAAAGATAAAAATATTCAAATTTAATATGGAAGCGTTTATTAGCCCATATTTGAAATGTTTAAATCAATTATGATCATATTAGTTCAGAGCTGCCGAAAGGAAATATGAACGCTTAGAAAAATGGTGTTCTAATAGGAAGTAGGATTGCCAGAAATATTATCGATATATCGTATATCGATATTTTCGTCGAAAAAACGATATATTCATATCGAATATTTCAATAGCGCAATATATCATATATAACATATCTTTTATACACTTGAAAGTGTATATTAATTTTGCCCAGAAGTTTGTAACGCATAGAAATATTCATTTCCGACCCCATAAACTATATATATTCTTGATCAGGACGACGAGCCGAGTTCATTTCCGCTTGTCCGTCCGTCCGTCTGTCCGTCTGTCTGTCCGTCTGTCCGTCTGTCTGTCTGTCTGTCTGTTTCTACGCAAACTAGTCTCTCAGTTTTAAAGCTATCGAGCTGAAATTTTTTCTGCACGCAACTAATATGTCTGAATCGGACGGATCGGATGACTATATCTTATAGCTGCCATAGGAACGATCGGTCGGAAAATAAGTCTTAGTGAGAAAAACTTTTTTATTTTCTATTGTAGCGTCACCAATCTTGGTATATATTAGTTTTAGATGATTCTACATATTTGTGGAAAAATTTATCAAAATCGGATGAATATAGCATATAGCTGCCATATAAACGGTCGGTCAAAAAGTAGTTCTAGTTGGAAAAACTTTTTTTATTTTCCATCGTAGCGTCACCAATCTTGGTATATATTAGTTTTATATGCGTTAACACAATTCTGGAAGATTTTATCAAAATCGGATGACTATAGCATATAGCTGCCATAGGACCGATCGGTCGGAAAATGTGTTTTACTAAGAAAAGTTTTTATACCCTTGCAGAGGGTATATTAAAATTGTCACGATGTTTGTAACGCAGTGAAGGAAGCATTTCCGACCACATAAAGTATATATATTCTTGATCAGCATGACGAGCTGAGTTCATTTCCGTTTGTCCGTCTGTCCGTCTGTTTCTATGCTATCTCCTCCCTCAGTTTTGAAGCTATCTTGACCAAACTTTGCAAAACGTCTTTAAATACAAATACGCTGCACATTTGTCGGAATCGGCCGGATCGGATGACTATATCATATAGCTGCCATAGGAACAATCGGTCCAAAAACTAGTTCTAGTGGGAAAAACTTTTTTGTTTTCCATCGTAGCGTCACCAATCGTGGTATATGTTAGTTTTATATGCTTACACACCATTCTGGAAAAATTTATCAAAATCGGATGACTATAGCATATAGCTGCCATATAAACGGTCGGTCCAAACACTAGTTCTAGTGGGAAAAACTTTTTTGTTTTCCATCGTAGCGTCACCAATCGTGGTATATGTTAGTTTTATATGCTTTCACACCATTCTGGAAAAATTTATCAAAATCGGATGACTATAGCATATAGCTGCCATAGGAACGATCGGTCTAAAAACTAATTCTACTGAGTAAAACTTTTTTGTTATCAATGGTAGCGCCTTTCAAAAACTGCAGATTTAAAACATCGGCGTAGCCGATGTTAGCCTTCTATTTTTTTTGTGGTATCAAATTTTTTATTATCAATGATTAAAAAATTTTAAATATCTGATATCTATATCCTATATATATTTTACCGGTTAAATCAGTTGGAGTAAACTTTTTCAAGTGTATTAAAACTTCGGCACAGTCGAAGTTAGCTTTGCCTTTCGTTTATATTTTTGGCGATACTTTAAAGTTCTGGATGAAAGAGAAAGACAAATTGTCAGCGCTTTCCGACTTAGCTTTGGCATATTGTATTTCACTAGGAACCACGGTGCTATCGGAGCGCTTGACTTCGACCATAAATAGTTTGCTTTCGACTATAAAAGTGTGGTTTCCGACTTTTTATACCCTTGCAGAGGGTATACTAAAATTGTCACGATGTTTGAAACGCAGTGAAGCATTTCCGACCACATAAAGTATATATATTCCTGATCAGCATGACAAGCTGAGTTCATTTCCGCCTGTCCGTCTGTCCGTCCGTCCGTCTGTCCGTCGGTCCGTCTGTCGGTCTGTTTCTATGCTATCTTCTCCCTCAGTTTTGAAGCTATTTTGACCAAACTTTGCAAAAAGTCTTAAAGTACAAATACGCTGCACATTTGTCGAAATCGGCCGGATCGGATGACTATATCATACAGCTGTCATAGGAACGATCGGTCCAAAAACTAGTTCTATTGGGAAAAACTTTTTTGTTTTCCATCGTAGCGTCACCAATCGTGGTATATATCAATTTTATATGATTCCACACACTTCTGGTAAAATTTATCAAACTCGGATGACTATAGCACATAGCTGCCATATAAACGTTCGGTCCAAAAACTAGTTCTAGTGAGAAAAACTTTTTTGTTTTCCATCGTAGCATCACCAATCGTGGTTTATATTAGTTTCATATACTTCCACACAATTCTGGAAAAATTTATCAAAATCGGAGCTGCCATAGGAACGATCGGTCTAAAAACTAATTCTAGTGAGACAAACTTTTTTGGTAGCGCCTTTCGAAAACTGCAAGGGTATTTAAAACATCGGCGTAGCCGATGTTAGCCTTCTATTTTTAATTTTAGCGTCTTCTTTCACTACACACAAAAAAAAAAATTGTAAAAATCACATTTTTCAACTTTGGCTAAAAAGTATTGTAATTAATGATTTTTCTTTTTGATTTTACCAATCTACACGTAAAAACGACATTTCAATCAACTGCGTAATTGTTTGATTTTTAAAGAGCAGACACTTTTGCCTTCAAATTACAATTTCACTTTTTGATTTTTATATAGAATCAAAATGTTCGCAATTTTGATCAATTATGTGCGATTTTTGTCGAGTCGATACGCTAAAAATAGAACAGAAACAAAAAAGCCCTGGTCGGCTACCACCACCAGCTTAACATGTGCTCTGCGCTCAATTCCTTCGCGAGCATGCAGTAGCCGAATGCGTTGAGGTGCAGGCGTCTTTCAGTGTGTGTGTCCCAGAGGTCGTGTGTTCAAGTCCCAGACAAGGTAAAGATTTAATAATATTATAAAAAATAAAAAAATTTCAGAAACAAACGAATTCAAGTTCAGCAATCGAGGAAGACCGACTTTGTTTGTAAAAAGGTTGGTTGGTATGTGTATGTGTGTGTGTGGGCAAAAAACACACACAAACCACTAGAGAAAACTGTTTCACAAAATTTTTTTTTTTTTATTTCAAAAGTAAAACACTTTAAAATCAAAATGGAAACAATTTTGAAAATCAAAAGTGTAAACCATTTATTTTTGAAATGAAAAAATTGCGGAAACAATTTTGGCGAAAAACAAATTAGAAAATTAGGATTTACAATGAAAATGTCGGATTTACCAACGTTTTTTTTTTGTGTGTATGAATTCTTAAATAAGCTTCCACAACATCTTAGGTAATAAATTAAATAAAATACTTATTCTTGTCAAACTTATAAAAATATATTTTATTAATATTTTTTGGGTTTGGGAGCTCTGCTATATTATTTAGTTTTAAATGCACTTCAAATGACACCTCAATTACCCCAAAAGACCTGATTATTCTTAAGAAAAAGCTTTTTTGTTCAAAATATCGAAAATCCCGATAATATCGATTATTTTGTCAATATCGCCAAAACATCCTTATCAAATTGATACTTTTTCAATATCGAAAAAAATATCGATATAGATATTTTTCCAATATCCGACATCCCTAATATTTCTTATTTTTATACAAAATCCGTTTTCACTTCTTCCGATTTTAAAACAATCGTTCTACGAACGAACTGAAAAAAGCGTTCTTAAATTTTTTTTAAATATGACCAACCCTCATTAACACTGAGCTTATGCGCTATATGTTACATGTTATACGGCACTGAACTGAGTTTACGTTCCAAAAACAACTTAATTTAACCCTGCCGTTCTCGGTATAAGAAAAATCTGACTTACCCTACCATTAAGCATTTAGAACAGATTTTTTTTACTAAGGATACGATATACGCGTAAACAGATGTCAGATTTTGACTAAATTCAGAATAATTTAGAATATGAGACATAAAAACCAACAGAGTTCAATCTACTCAGCTCGTCATACTTTACTTTATTTGTAGCAAACTTCTGGAGAAAATTAATGTACACTTTGCAAGGGGAAACAAATAATTAAGGCTTAGGTTTATCTGTTCAGTTTCGGATATTTCCTAGAATTTAGTCATACTAAAACTATGCAGATGCGACAGAGAAGATAAGACCCAAGATAAGAAAAAAAGATAACGACAAATAATTAGGTGGACTTGGTTGAAATGGAATCCATACCTGGTTAAACTTTAGCAACTTTAAACATTTGCTACATTTTAAAGTCGTTTTTAAATTCATCGCCCAAATCTCTGTACTCGTTTAACAGAGAAAACCCAGCCAGGCCAACGTTTAGAATTCGATTGAATGAATATGAAAAGCAAATCATCATCCTCCCGCACCCGTTCCCAATCCCGGGCCCAAAGGCCACACAAATTTGTCTGATGACTACCTGGGCAGCCAAAGCCAGCAAACGTTCTACATGCCGGGGCTTTATCAGTGTTTCCATGTTTTTGATTCTCAGTGTGCTTTGTGTGTGTTTGTGTGTTTGTGCGCGGGATTCATTGAGAAGGCAACAAACATTTTTCAGTACGTATCACTCTCACATGTACTGACCCCCAAACCCTCTGCCGTTTACCGTCCAACGTCCACTTGGTCCATTAAAACTACTCGCAGCGAAAAAAGGTTGCTATTTTTAGCAGTGATACAAGCGAGAAGAGCATAGCGCGTCCGATGCCGCTGATGATGACTTAGTAACACTGAAAGCAATGTTTACTGCTTTGTTTTTGCCATGCAATTAAATTAACAATCTCTTCTTTCTTTTTTTTTCTCTTTTTTTTATTTTCTGCAGTTTTCGGAATAATTCAACCAAATTGATTTTGATTTCGGTGCACGAAAGAATTTTAACAAGACTTTTATATGATTTTATATATGAAAATTTGCCAACACATTGCCAAGGTCATATCGATTGTCATCCAACAATAACGTGGTCATCGCAGCAGAATGGAGTCGCGAAGGTGCTTGCACCATATGCTAATAATATATGGACTAATATTTACCAGTGCAACGACACGTAAGTTTATTTAAGATATACTGTATCTATAAAGTACATATATAATTATCATTATCATCTGTTAGCCTATTTGTTAAAGACTTTGTCAAATTGTATGAGTATCATTAAGTAGATTAACATGCCTTCCACAATGCTAAATAACAGGGCATTGTTCAGCTTGAAGAGTCCACAGGCGGTAATGCGAAATATGCGTTTACCTTGTTGTAAATATAGGCCAGCGTAATGGAGCTATGGATAGAATGGTAGAGGTATTAAAAACATTTCGGGATTGTAAACAAATTTTCAGTGTACTCTTTACGAAGTTACTGTATACCCTCATACTATATCAGACACTTCTAGGAACATCGTTGCTTAAATATTCTTAATCTTCTTCGACTTATAGCAAGGGTATTTCTGCTTAAATTGTCAGAGCCTACTAAACTACGCTTATAACCACAAAATGCCTGCAAATCTCCGTATGTATGTTTGCATAAAGTTTGTGTTCTGTGTAGTAGTAAGTTTTACTTTTGGATTAAAGGTATAGTTTGATTGCTGTACCAAACGCCTCCTCTGGGAGAGTCCCTTCTGTACCAATAAAATTGATGTTTAAGCTTAACTAGATCATTGGATGGTTGTGAAAACACATAGATTTTTTTTCTTTTTCAAGCCTTCGTTACACTTTATAAGCTAACAATTAAACGTTTATTCTGTCTTCCGACAATGTACCACGTCCAATCTTTGATTTCAGAAAAAAAGTTCTCTTAAAATCTTAGTTCTGATGTCTCTGGTACATCACTCTTCGTCAGCATGCAGATAAAGCAAAAGCTCTTTCCTCTTAAAGAGCGCCGCACCATGACCATGTGGCTTTCTTCTCAGTTAACATATCTTTAGTGTGCAGGTGACTTTTGATGTGAAAGGTGGTTTCCACGTTGCTCGTCAGCTTGCTTACCTAAGCGCACATGCATAAAAAATATGTGTACTGCCCCATTTGGTTCTTACACTCGCCCTCTACGCATAAGCTATTAGTTAACAACGGGGCGCGAGCGTCCCATCTTGTCAAATTACACCAAGGGGTAGAGTATATAAATAAAATGTTTCCCTCAGTTGCCAACGCATTGGCCATTGCAATGGCAACTTTTTAGCAACCATCCTCAGCTCTATATCGATGCAAAGTGTTTCAGAGTCACTTAGATCCCTTCAAAGCAAGTTGTCTCTTACCAAGATAAGTGTACCACGGGAGTCGATAAAGAACTGTTTAACTTTGCTAACGATCTGGAGTCCCTAAGCGTTTCTTAGTGTCGCTCACGTGTTGCGTAGCGTCGTACCAAAGTTTTTCAGAAGTGATTTTTTAATAGCCCGGCGTAACAAAGTCTCTTGGTATAATCTGTTAGTCTCCCATTGGCGATAATTTGCCTTCAATTTGGTGTCTTCCACCATCGCCGAAGAGTTGCTTGTGATTCTCAATTTATCTGAAGTCTGGCGCTAGGAATGACGCCGGGTTGCTCTAGAGGAGTTAAGGGTCGCTTATAGCTTCACTCAAAAGACACCCATTATGTCTGGAGTTGAGAAAGGCGCTGGGGTAGGCCGGTCAAGTGATTTTTTCAGGCATATTAGGCCAGGTCCGGTCCCAAAAATCTATTCCGGACCAGCCTTTATACCGGCCCTATTTCAACTTTTTTTAATGGGTTTTTAGAAATATAGCCCGATACGGACCTGCGAAGTATAAAATTTGCTTACTTCGGCATATATTACGTTAAGGTGGAACGTTAGTATAGTGTGGCCATATTTTTTTTTTTTAGAAATAACACCAAATCTTGAATTTCGTGGTATTTTTCCATTAACTGCGGATTGGTCACACTACTCGAATAGCTGTATTTTGTTTTGAAAACAACAACAATATTTCTTCAGCTGTTCAAAGTAAAATATGGTCCACATAGGTTAACATAGATTCCATTTATGTGCTGTTAAGCGCAATAGAACTCCTCAGCTCCGTATGGGCACAATGTAAAGGGTGAAGGAATCACTACTTCTGCTTCTTCTATGCACAAATTTTGTATGAAACCCAACCTTTGGTAGCACCGGAAATTCTGGCAAAACTCAGCCACTTTACCGACAGATTAACATCTTCTCAAGACTTTTGTCCCATCCTGTATTAGACTATCTCAACCCCATTTTGTTTTCTTTCTCAGCAAAGCGTACACTTTGTAATTGACTTCTTTCAATAACTTACTGTTTCTCTAAGTGGTTTACTTGTCCTATCCGACGGTAACTGCATTACACCACGACTCAATGTCTCTAGTGTCTCAGCAAATCTCCGTCTCAAACGATGCGTATAGAGTATGACCAAAACCAAATGTGTAAATATGGCCAACATATAAATCGTGGCAAATATGTTTATATGCAAACGTGCTTTAAATCGCCTTAAAAATGCTTCACTATAGTGTACATAATAAGAGAAAAATAAATGTATCAAACACTCAATCGGTGCAAATGAAACAAAACACAACATTGGCACCTTATGTAAGGAAATAATGCTGTGACTTAAGCGCAACAAATGAAAATGTATACGCAAAACACGCCCGAGTTCCAGCGAAAGCCAATTTTGTTGGGCACGATACAAATATGTTCGCCGAAAGATTTGCAGTGATCGCTTGTGGTGTATGATAAGAGCATCTTTTAACAGGCGATCTAACAACAGATTTACATGATGCACAAGATGGGTAAGCAGTAGTATAGTCAGAAAATACATGCCCAGTGACAACTGTAGGGTCAACTGGCACCAAAGTACAAAGACCAGATTAAAGGCATAAACTTTGTTGCGTGACACTTCGGGCTCCACCATTACCAATTGTAGAGAATGACTACATGAGCATATTAAACATATTTGAAGTATTGCCAAAGCTATCAAATGACCCTTGGTGTGAAGACAAGTCGTAGAATTTTTCAATCCTTCTGTGTGCATTAATCGATGTAATTTCCTGCGATACTTGAGTAACAAATTCAAGCACTTAATCAGCTGTTTTTGCTTAGTCGTATGTATGTAAAGTGTCAGGAAGGCACAACATAGTACTGAAACATAGCGATTGAAGCCAACGATAAGTAAAAGTTGATTCTGATGCAGAAACATCATGCGGGAGTAGATATTCCAAATGACATACGGTGAATAGCAACCCACAAAAATCCATAAGACATAGCCGTATACCCGCCAATAGGTAGAGCAGTGCAATAATTTCCACTTCCCAGGCGTTGAAGCGGCAGCCAACAAGCCAAACACCTTGGCCATCTGGTAGAGAACTCTCAGCATGCCCATCGACAATTGTTGCATAATCCAATTGGCTGTTTGGGAATTCCAACGGAAACGCGTCATTGTTACGTTTGTAAGCAACAGAAGGCAACTGAGCTTCATAATTGAAATCACAATATCCTGCCCACCAGCGGACTGGACTGCAAACGTCTATTAGCCTGATTGGATTTCATTTAGCCGAGGCGTTTCTTCATCAGAGATAACCACGAACAGATAGCAACAACAAGGACAAATGAATGGAACACAAAAGGGTTGGGCAGCAAGTGAAATAAGTCTGTTTGGGGTATTCAAACGAATAGAAAAGACTGGAAACAAGAAAAACGACAAAAGAAAAATGTTTTCAGCAGAGGATAAAAACGAAGGTTTTTAAAACGGAACACAAAAACATTTAATAAAAAAAAAAGCAAAGCTAACTTCGACTGTGCCGAAGTTTTAATACACTTGAAAAAGTTTACTCCACGTACCGGTAATAATATAGTATAGTCATTTATTTTTAATCTTGAAATAAAATTTGATACCACAAAAATTTCTTAGTAAAACACACCGACCGACGTCCTATAGCTATATATAGTCATCCGATTTTGATAAAATCTTCGATTGTGTTAACGAATAAAACTATAAACCAGTTGTGACGCTACTGGAAAAAATTTTAACTACTTGACCGACCGTTATGATGGCACTTATTCATCGTTTTGATAAATTTTTCCACAATGAACTCATCTAAACTATATACCAGTTGGACGCTACATAGAAAAAACTCACTAGACTACCGACCGATCGTTCCGGAGCTATAAGATATAGTCACCGATCCGTCCGGTTCAGATTAGTTGCGTGCAGAAAGACCGGCAATCAGCTCGTAGCTTTAACGGAGACAGTTTGCGTAGAAACAGACAGACAGACGGACAGACAGACAGACAGACGGACAGACGGACGGACGGACAAGCGGAAATGAACTCGGCTCGTCGTCCTGTCGATATATATAGTTTATGGGGTCGGAAATGAATATTTCTGTACCTTGCAGTTTTTGAAAGGCGCTACCATTGATAACAAAAAAGTTTTTCTCATTAGAATTAGTTTTTGGACCGATCGTTCCTATGGCAGCTATATGCTATAGTCATCCGATTTTGATAAATTTTTCCAGAATTATGTGAAAGCATATAAAACTATTATATACCACGATTGGTGACGCTACGATGGAAAACAAAAAAGTTTTTCTCACTAGAACTAGTTTTTGGACCGACAGTTTATATGGCAGCTATATGCTATAGTCATCCGATTTTGATCAATTTTTGTCAGAATTGTGTGGAATCATATAAAACTTATATATACCACGATTGGTGACGCTACGATGGAAAACAAAAAAGTTTTTCTCATTAGAACTAGTTTTTGGACCGATCGTTCCTATGGCAGCTATATGATATAGTCATCCGATCCGGCCGATTCCGACAAATGTGCAGCGTATTTGTATTTAAAGACTTTTTGCAAAGTTTGGTCAAGATAGCTTCAAACTGAGGGAGGAGATAGCATAGAAACAGACGGACAGACGGACGAACGGACAGACGGACAACCGGAAATGAACTCAGCTCGTCATGCTGATCAAGAATATATATACTTTATGTGGTCGGAAATGCTTCCTTCACTGCGTTACAAACATCGTGACAATTTTAATATACCCTCTGCAAGGGAATAAAAAACGTAGATGATATATTGCTTATCCTCTGTGACTTTGACCTTCTATGACCTTTTTCGAGATAAGATAAGCTGAATGCTTAATAGCCTAAAAAGTTGGAAATGTTAGTTTAGTTTAATGAACTAGTTTTTAAGTTTTTTTTTTGGCATAAACTTTTTAAATTTTTGATTGATTGAACTCATTCCATTTAGGTGGCTATTTTTTCATTCATTTACTCTTAGAACTTAATGAAAGTAGAGATGGTCGAATATTTTAAACTCGAAATGACTTTAATATAATTATTCATATTTGTAACTGATCATGTTGTGACTAACGCAATAATTTATAAGTCTCTCCTGACTTGTAGCGCTAGGATGATAAATAAATAATAATAATAATAATATTTCAAACACGGTCAAAAACTTCCCAATTACGAAACGCACGACTTTATTTCATGTAAGATTGTATTATTAAGTTTTTAAGTTTTTTGTTTTTTATGGACTTGCATATGGGTTGTTCCATGTTTTCTGTTTTTAGAAAAACTCATACTATAACACTATTTTTTGAGATCCCCACCACTAACAGATCGCGTGATCAACGACAAAAAAAATAAAACTTTAAAAAATTATTGCATCACAACGGTGCAATTTAAGCGAACCAAATTGTAAAGATACTATTATCACGACTTTTATCCGAGAAAAAATAAGTGGTTAAAAAAAATTAGTTCTTAAGTAGGCAATCTTTAATGGTATTTTGTCTATTTTTTTAAAGAGGGCCAACCGATATTTTATTAAAATATTTTTTTTCTGGTTAAGGATATCCGTATACATAATTTACAAAAAATCTCACGATGGAAAAATATTTTTCTAAAATAAAATTTAAAAAAAAAATGATTCATTAAAACAATGTTTAAAGTATTGTCAACCACGGCGGATTCTAAAATGTTGCTTTAAAATTACTTCCTTGATTTGACATAATTAAAATTAGGAGTCCAAAAACTATTTAAGAAAATGTTATACTAGATAATACATTAATTCATTGTCCCATCGTGAGGTTTTTTCTAGATATCCTTTACCAGAAAAAAATAATTTCAAAAAAATATCGGTTGGCCCTCCTTAAAAAAATAAACATAAAAAGCCATTTAAATTCGCTAAAATCCTTCTTAAGAACATACTTTTTGAACCTATTATTTATTCTCGGGCAGAAGACATGAAAATAGTAGAATCACAATTTGGGTCGCTTAAATTGGATGCACCGTTACGATGCTATAATATTTTTAAGTTTTTTTTTTCTATGCATAACGCGTAACGCATAACGCTCACAGGAAAACAGCATACGCTCCAAGCAATCGCCGGGCCAACAGTGGCATTTAAATTAAACTTAGTAGTAGTATGTTTTAAACCACTATTTCGGGGAGTTTTCCTGCACGGTATTACAACACTGTTTTCCAACACTATTTTATAGCACTATTTACGAACTCTATTTTCAACATTGTTTTACAACTTTGCTTTCCAACACTATTATTCCCAACACTAATATTCAACACTGTTTTCCAGCATTCTTTTTCAACCTTTTTTTCCAAAACTGTTTTCTATTGTACAATAATTACATGGTAGCGCAACCAGAAGTGCCTTTTGAAATGCGCAATGAATTATCGAACCTCAACTCAGTCAAAATTTACATTTTTGACAATTATCGATAGTAATATCTGGCTGTAATAGAAAATCAAAAGCGACCATGTCGGTTTTATATATATTGGGAAGCAACCTTGAATCATCGAACCAGGCCAACTGAGAATATAAAGGATGCGCTTTGCGTCACCTTTTATTATTACATCATGACTGTTTTCCAACACGGTTTTTGAACTTTGTTTTTCAATACTATTTTTCCACACTATTTAAAACACTGTTTTCAATATTGTTTTCTAACTGTTTTCCAACACTGTTTTTTAACACGGTTTTTAACACTGTTTTCCAACAATGTTTTTCAACACTGTTTTCCAACATAGCATTTCTTTTGTAGTTAGTGTACTCGACTGCAGCACTCTTAATTGTTTGTATCAAGGCTGTAAGCCAGTCCCCTGAGAACTGGATGGGTTCATGTTTTTGGATTAACTGAACCGGATAATTAATCGAACCTTTTACATTTGAACCCCCCCGAACCGGACCACTATATATAGGTTTGGTTTACAATATTAAAACAAAAATTCTTAAACACAGTATTCAAAGTTAGACTTTTAATGACTCTCGGTTTGATTACGAAGAAAGGAAGTTTATGAGAGCAATGGAAAGCAATGAACAAATATCAAATCTGTTAATGTTGTTATATATTCGTTCGTAAATTGTCCAAAAGAATATACTTCGAAAAATGTTTTAAGTTTTTGGAAAGGTCTTAAAAACCACGATTTCAATAATATTGCATTAACTGCAGAACCTGTTTTAGAGCTAGTAGAGTTGAACAGCTTCAAAAGGATATAATGCCAATTACCTTAAACTGATCAGATCTTCAAAATAACTAAAATGAGTAAATGGATATGATATAATAATTTAACTAAAGGTTACCCGGGACCCAGCCTCCGCACATTTCAGTCAAGTCCATTGTTAAGCAAAACCTTTCGTTTAGGAAATGCTTAATATTCAAATCAAAACTGTTAAAGTAACTAAGTGTATTTAAAGTTCAAAATAGTTCAAAAACTGCACAAATAAAAAAAATAAACTATTAAACTACCGTTACACGATCGGGATTTCACTGACGATTTTAAAAATCTTCTTCTTAACTTCGCAGAGAGTATACCACTTTGTTCTTGACATCTTTCAATAACTTACAGTCTCACTTAGTGGTTTACTTGTACTATCCGAAGGTAACTCCATTACACCAAGACTCAGTGTCTCCCGTGTCTCAGCGAAGCTTCGTCTCAAACGATGCGTATAGAGTATAACCAAGGTCAGATATGTTAAAATGGCCGCTATAAAAACTACATCATATACATTAATATACACTCCAGAAGGTAACTTCTTTTTAAATGCTTTACTGAAGTGTATGAAATAGCTGATAAACACATGTAATATACACTCTATCGGGGCCAGAGTAACAAAACACAATATTTGCACACCATAAAAGGAAGAAATGCTATGATTTAAGCGCAACAGATGAAGATGTATACGCAATAGACGCCAGAATTCTAGTGATAGCCAATGTTGTTGTGCTCGATAAAGATACGTTCGTCTGAAGGTCTGAAGCGAATGCTTGTGATGTAAGAAAAGAACATCTTTTAGCAGTTGTTCTAACAAAAGATTGCCATGGTGCACCAGATGGGTAAGCAGTAGTATAGTCAGAAAATACATGCCCAGTGAAAACTGTAAGGTCAGCTGACACCAAAGTATAAATACTAGGCCAAAGTAATTAATCGTATTAGTTCCTATTTCATGGTCCCGAAGTAGCAAATATAAAACATGACTACATGAGCATATAAAACTAATTTGAAGAATCACTATAACAATTTTATGCGACTTTGTGTATAACTGAGCCATAGAATTTTGCAATTCTTTCGTATGCATTAATCGCTGCAACTTCCTGCGATACTTTAGTAACAAATTCATGCAATTGATTAACTCCTTTTGCTTCCTCATATGTACATAGCGAATGAGAAAGGCACCAATTAATACTAAAATATAGCGAAAGTAGCCGACGATAGATAAAAGCTGATTTTTTCGTAGAAGCTCCAACAAAAAGTAAAGATTCCAAATGGCATACGGTGAGTAGCAACCCACAAAGATCCATAAGAGAAGTCCATAAAGTCTCCAATAATTAGAGCAGTGCAACGATTTTCCCTGCTTAGGTGATGAGGTGGTAGCGAGTAGGCCAAACACCTTGGACATCAGCAAGCAAATCGATAAATCTTGATTTATCCAACGGAAACGCGTCATTGTTTCGTTATAAGGTACGGATTGCAACTGCTCCTCATAATTGCAAACACCATATCCTGCTCCCCATTGGTAGGGAAGGGACGTCTATTAGTCTGATTGGAATTCATTTAACCAAGGCGTTAATTCAGATGACATAAACATGACTAGATAACAGCAAGGACAAATGAATTACCACAAAAGGATTGGACAGCAGTTAAACAAATCCAGAAAAAAAAACAAGAAAATAAAGGTCTTTGACAAAAATTAAGTAAATTATATATTCTTTTGATGTTTTCCTGGCCCTTGTCTAACCCATGTAACTAAGGACTGTACCGTAAAGAAACTGCACACTGTCGTTTGCTTATAACATTTGCACGATATTTTGTGGAAGGAAGTTTAATTAAAAGTAGCCTACTAGACTAAGATGGAAGACATTGGGTACATTATGTTCCAAGGAAAGCAAACAAAACTGTCAAACTGTCAAAAATAGCTCAAACGAGTTATACTCGGGGGACATAGAAATTTCCAGAGATTTTGACGACGGTTGGTTTGTAAATCTCTTGAAATAAACGGCGGTGCCACAGTACTTTAGAGTTTTCGAATTCTTATTCGAAAGTCTTGTTGGAAAATCTTCGTATCAGATTATGGTCTAACTGCAATACTAGGGTAGCCTCTCTCTTAAATAATTTATAGCAATTTCAATGAGTTGGTTAAATAATTTACGTTTTTGACGAAGTAAAGAAATATACGTTTAAGTTTTAGGATAAATTCAAGTCCTATTCTCGAAAAAAAAAATTGAAAATTTTAAAAACATTTTTGCTCCTAAAACGAAGCTATACTTGGCAACCCTAAGCAAACTTTTTGTGTCAATGCTAATTGGTTTTGGTTGACTTAACAAAATCTCTTTACAAAATACGAGCGTTTTGAAACCAACCAAAAGCGATTTCTGTGGCACCAAAAAAATGGAATTCGGTTGGAATTTGGATGGAAGAGATTTCTGTGGCACCCCCGATTATGGGATTTTGGTAGCCCTATTGCCTTATTATTTTGCAAATCGGAACTGCACAGATTTGAGCACCTTGAAACCACATTTTTAGGATAGCCAAGTATCTTAAAAAGATTTTTTTTCACATTTTTTTTAAACAGCGTAAAGCAATCTACATCTCATGGAAAATTGTGCTTTTTTTGATGATGTTGTTATGATTTCACTGAAAGTTTTTTTAATTAAAAAAATAAGGCATGAAGATACTTCGCGCAAAGGAATTCATTCAGCTCTTTAAATAATTTATATGAATTTAAAACGAGAAGGCACAGCTAACTTCGACTGTGCCGAAGTTTTAATACACTTGAAAAACTTTACTCCAACTGATTTAACTGGAAAAATATATAGGATATAGATATCAAATATTTAAAATTTTTAAATCATTGATAATAAAAATTTCATAACATAAAAAAAACTTTTCTTAGTAAAACACATTTTCCGACCGATCGGTCCTATGGCAGCTATATGCTATAGTCATCCGATTTTGATCATTTTTTTTTCAAAATTATGTGAAAGCATATAAAACTAACATATACCAAGATTGGGGACGCTACGATAAAAAACAAAAAAGGTTTTCTCACTAGAAGAAGTTGTTTGACCGACCGTTTATATGGCAGCTATATGCTATAGTCATCCGATTTTAATAAATTTTTTCAGAATTGTGTGGAAACATATAAATCAAATATATACTACGATTGGAGACGCTACAATGGAAATCAAAAAAGTGTTTTTTACAACGACTTATCTTTCGACCGATCGTTCCTATGGCAGCTATATGCTATAGTGATCCGATTTTGATACATGTTTCCAGAATTATGTGGAAGCATATAAAACTAACATATACCAAGATTAGTGACGCTACGATGGAAAACAAAAAAGTTTTTCTAACTAGAACTAGTTTTTAGACCGATCGTTCCTATGGCAGCTATATGATATAGTCATCCGTTCCGGCCGGTTCCGACATATTAGTTGCGTGTAGTAAGAAGAAGACTCTGTGCAAATTTTCGGCTCGATAGCTTTAAAACTGAGAGACTAGCTCGCGTAGAAACAGACAGACGGACAAGCGGAAATGAACTCAGCTCGTCGTCCTGATCAAGAATATTTATAGTTTATGGGGTCGGAAATGAATATTTCTATGCGTTACAAACTTCTGGGCAAAATTAATATACACTTTTCAAGTGTATAAAAAGGTAGTTTTAGTTTATTAATGTAGCATCATTCATTAGCCACCCTAGAGAATGTAATACAAAAACTCAAAGTCCTAGTAAAATGAATCAAGGCTGTACCCTCTAAAATTTTGGAAAAAGTTCGGATCAGGGATTCGAACACGTGAGGAATCTTTGTGTTCGGGTCGAAGACCGGTTCCTGGAACCCCTGAAACCCAGGTTTTGGTTCGAACCTCGCTTCACTAGGTAAAAAGGAAAGACAAAGAAATGATTATGACTCTTCTCTCTTTTGTGTAGATTTTTGGGATAACAATCAGATTCATTACCAGAGATCGCAAAATAAGAGCTGCAGTAATCGAGGAGTACCATATATATGATTATATATATATATATAATAATGATTTGGCAGCTGGCTCACTCTGAAAAGAATGAATGTACATTAGGGCGGGTCTGTTTTTTTTTTTTTATTAGGCGTATAGCAAAATTGCAATCTATGGACAATTCTAAGAACATTTGCCCAAGAAACCATAGGTCTAAAATAAAAACTTAGCCGCCGCAAATCAACGTTTAAATTCGTTAATTACACAGGTGAAAAAAATTACCAACATTGTGTGGCACTGCTTTCCTGGTGTAAAATTATGATCAAATTATCTGCAGAGATTCCAAAACTGGCTTTGGCTTCATCGGTTCTTGGTCCCAATATATGGCGGAAAAGCTGATTTAATGCTTATTTAACTTATTAGTGGTCCATTAATTATGAACTTTCTGAACTTGTAGTGTCTATTCGACAGATTACATATCAATGGAAAATAATTAGAGCCAAAAGGGTCAAAATTGGACTTTAAAGTCGGACTATTTACGATTTATAGTAATATTTTATTATAAATCATTCATGGGATATTTGATTTGTATTTAAACAACCTTAGCATATGGACAAAATTGTTCTCTAATTATGTAAATTTTGTTGCATTTAGATAAGCTCATTTGGCCAAATTTTGGCCTGTTTAAGCCGAACAAAAATATTTAAATTTATAGGAGGAAAACTAGATTAATACTCTAAATTTGTATAGCAAATATTACATTAGTCGAGTTATAAGCAAAACAAATAATTACGCTGGGCAGCACCGACCGTAACCGTAAGCACTCACACATTTCGTGTGGCACCACACTTTAAAGTAATCAGATAAAAGTACCCTAACTTTGGCTGGTACAGAGTCTACTACAGTCGTGCTTGAGCGACATTTTAACTTGTTTTTATGTATATAAGTTACTTTCCTCTCAACTGAGTAAAGAGTACACTTTTACCTTCTTCACACAACTTACAGTCTTATTTAGTGGTTTACTTGTACCATCCGAAGGTAAATCCATTACACCAAGACTCAGTGTCTCCCGTGTCTCAGAAAATTTTCGTTTCAGACGATGCGTATATAGTATGACCAAGGTCAAATATATAAATATGGACATTACAAAAATTACATCATATGCTTTAATATACACCCCTGGAGGTAATACTCTTATAAATGCTTCACTAAAGTGTATATAATAGTCGACAAACACATGTATTATGCACTCTATCGGGGCCAGAGTAATAAAACACAATATTTGCACGCCAAAAAAGGATAAAATGCTGTCACTTAAGCGCAACAGATGGAAATGTATACGCAATAGACGCCAGAGTTCTAGCGAAAGCCAATGTTGTTGGGCACGATACAGATTTGTTCTCCGAAAGATCTGAAGGGAACGCTTGTGGTGTATGAAAAGAGCATCGTTTAGCAAGCAATTTAACAAAAGATTAGCATGATGCACTAGATGTGTGAGCAGTAGAATAGTCAGGATATACATGCCCAGTGAAAACTGTAAGGTCAAGTGACCCACAAGTACAAATACTAGGCTAAAATTATTAACCAAATTGGTTCCCACATCGTAATCCTCAACTAACAAAAACATAATATGACTGGATGAGCCTAAAAAACTAATTTCAAGAATCACCAAAAGGATTAAATGAGTATTTGTATGAAGATGAGCCATCGATTTTTTCAGTTCTTCCGTGTGCATTAATCGCAACAACTTTCTGCGACACTTAAGCAACAAATTCAGGCTCTTGATAAACTCATTTTGCTTACTCGAATGTACGAACAGTGTGAGGAAGGCAAAAAATTGTACTAAAATATATCGATTGAAGCCGACGATGAGTAAAAGTTGATTTTGTCGTAGAAACGTCATGAAAGAGTACATATTCCAAAGTGCATACGGTGAATAGCAACCCGTAAAGATTAATACGAAATATCCATATAGTCGCCAATTGGTAGAGCAATGCAATGATTTTCCATCCTTAAGTGATGAAGTGGTAGCTAATAAGCCAAACACCTTGGCCGTCAGATGAAGAACTTGCAACATGCCCATCAAAAATTCTTGCATGATCCAATTGATTGCTTGGGGATTCCAACGGAAACGCGTCATTGTTACGTTAAAAGCTTCGGTATGCAACTGCGGTTCGTAATTGAAAACACGACGTCTTGTCCCGCAATCGACTATTAGCTTAATTGGATTTGATTTAGTCAAGGCGTGGATTTGGCTGACATGACTTTAACTAGATAACAACAAGGTCAAATGAATTACCACAAAAGGATTGGACAGCAGTTAAGCAAGACAGTTAGAAGAGTCAAGAAACAAGGACACAGACAAAATGTGCATTATTTCTAGCAATGAACTGACTGTGGAGAGAGATTGAGTTATGTGTTAAGCACTTGATCACAATAAACAGACCATACTATAAATTTGCTGCAAAATACTCTTTTAAAATTAAATACTTGAATAATAAGCTTTTTACATATACAAAAATATTGAAAGATTTAAAACGCACATGAAGTTAACTGAGACTCCCCATTTTATGAATTGAAGGGCGTAGCCAGAGGGTTCAGGTTTGGGTAGCTAACTTTCGTTTGAATTTCGATTTCACAAATCTATTTCATTTCATTTCATTTGAAAAAAAGAACATTTAAGCCATCTTAAATGTGGAAAATAATAATATAAATTTAGATTCAACTGTTAAGAACCGAGATTCTCTCGCTTTTTTTCACCGAGTGCTTTTAGAATAAGACTGCTTAAAACACAACTGAAGGTGACGGCTGCGTAAAATTTTTTACTTTTTTATCAAGGGTTTCGATAACTCATCCCACGCCTTTCAAGCACCACCAAGCAAAATACGCCACTTTTATTGAATTATGTTCTCTCTATATATAAAGAAGTTTGTCCTCACTGATTATTCATTGGCGATGATTTGAAAATGGAAACTAGGGCGGGGTTCTGGAAAATTGCACCTCATAGGGGTAGAAAACTCGTAGAAAAGCTTTTATAGGGAAAATACTGTTTTTCATTCGATTTACTTTAAATTCGCATTGTAAGTAAAGTAAGCGAAATAATTGGACACGGATTTTCCCGATTTGGGAAAATCCGCCCAGAAGGAAAATGTCTAGAACATTTTTTATTGAAAAAAACTATTTTTCATCCGATGGACTTCGAACTCGATTTGTAAAGATGGAATACAAAACAAGTAAGAAAGTCGGTCAAGCTCGACTGTAATAAACTCTGTACCTTTTTGTATATAACTGATAACTTTACTGCCCAGCGTAATTATTTATTTTGCTTATAATTCGAATATCGTTCATCTGAACTGGAAACGGTGTATGGTGGATCGATAAGTAATGACGATATAAATATATGCCTAAAAGGTTCAAAGAAACTGTCTTTAAAATTGCGGAAGATATTCGATTTTTTTCAAATTGTGGGGGTGGCAACTCTACCATCGTTCATCTGATCGGAAAACAATGTATGAGGGTTCGATAAGTAATGATGAGTACAATATATGTCTAGAAGGTTCGAACATCCTAACTCCAAAATTGCGGGATATTTCAGGTGTTTTTCAAATTGCGGGGGTGACAACTCTACTATCGTTCATCTGATCGGAAAACGATGTATGGGGGCTCGATAAGTGATAATGAGTAGAATATATGTCTATAAGGTTCGAACAACGTAACTCCAAAATTGTGGAAGATATTACGTTTTTTTCAATTTGCGGGGGCGGTAGGGGGCGTGGCAAAAATCAAAACTAAACTTGATCTGCCTGCAAGTATAACCTCAAAGCTCTTACCATCTCTGAGATCTCTTCGTTCATACGGACAGACAGACGGACAGACGGACAGACAGACAGACAGACAGACAGACAGACAGACAGACAGTCGGACAGACGGACATGTCTATATCGACTCGGCTGTTGATGCTGATCAAGAATGTATATACTTTATAAGGTCGGAGATGCTTCCTTCTGGCTGTTACATATGTACAAACCCAATATACTCTTTGTACCTTCGGTACAGAGTACAAAAAAATAAACATGAGGTTTTGCGATATTGGTAAATCCGACTGCAAGGTCAGGACATGCGCGGAAAATTCTATATGAAAAACTTTTAGATCGAATAATCTATCTTCAAAATTGTGGGGGATATGAGGTCTTTTCCAAATTGCGGTGGCATCTCTACCATTGTTCATCTGTAATAATGATTAAAATATATGTCTAGAAGGGAGATTGTGGGAGATATGAGGTTTTTTCATATTGCGGGGGCGGGAGGGGGCGTGGCAAAAATTTGAAACAAACTTGATCTGCGTGCAGACGATACAGACGGAGGACAGACGGACATGTTTATATCGACTCGGCAATTGATGCTGATCAAGAATATATATACTTTATGGGGTCGGAAATGCTTCCTTCTGGCTGTGACATACATTTGCACGCACTTAGAATCCCCCATTACTTCTTCTGCTGGTACAATAATATCACAAATATTTTAGTTTCTCGGGACGGAATAGCATTAATTCGTAATCTCGAATAACCCAGGATAGTCCACTTCAAGAAAAAGTACTCCATATACTTAATGTTAGGACTGGTTAGCAGCACCAACGTATTGTATAATTTATAATTATTATAATTTTTGTTTTTCCCTTGGAATTGGACTATAATTTTAGTCATTCCCTTCACTTCGCAAAGAGTGCACCACTTTTTTCTTCAAGTTTGCCAACAACTTACAGTCTCTCTAAGTGGTTTACTTGTACCATCCGAAGGTAGCTCCATTGCACCACGACTCAGTATCTCCCGTGTCTCGGCAAATTTTCGTCTCATACGATGCGTATAGTGTATGACCAACGTCAGATTTGTTAATATGGCCGTTATAAAAATGACATCAAATACGTTAATATACACACCTGGTGGTAATTCTCGTATAAATGCTTCACTAAAGTGTGTGAAATAGGTGATGAACACATGAATTAAACACTCTATCGGGGCCAAAGTAACAAAACACAATATTTGCACACCATAAAAAGAAGAAATGCTATGACTTAAGCGCAACAGATGAAGATGTATACGCAATAGCCGCCAGAATTCTAGTGATAGCCAATGTTGTTGTGCTCGATAAAGATACGTTCGTCTGAAGGTCTGAAGCGAACGCTTGTGGTGTATGAAAAGAACATCATTCAGCAGTCGTTCCAACAAAAGATTGCCATGGTGCACCAGATGTGTGAGCAGTAGAATGGCCAGGAAATACATGCCCAATGAAAACTGTAAGGTTAACTGGCAGAAAAGTGCAAATACTAGGCTAAGGGAATTAACCACATTGGTTGTGTCTTCAGGGTCCACAATAAGCAAGTCTATAGTATGACTAAATGAGCATAAAAAGCTTATTTGAAGTATCACTATAACAATTATATGCGGTTTTGTATGTAGATGAGCCAAAGAATTTTGCAATTCGCTCGTATGCATTAAACGTTGCATCTTCCTGCGATACTTGCGTAACAAATTCAGGCACTTGATTAACTCCTTTTGCTTGCTTATATGTACGTAGAGTATGAGAAAGGCACCAAATAGTACAAAAAAGTAGCGATTGAAGCCGACGATGAGTAATAGTTGATTCTGACGAAGAAACTCCATGAGATAGTAGAGATTGCATATGGCAAATGGTGAGTAGCAACCCACAAAGATCCATAAGAGAAATCCATATAGTCGCCAAAAGGTAGAGCATTGCAACAATTTTTCCTCCTTGGGTAATGAGGTGGTAGCTAATAAGCCAAACACCTTGGCCATCAAGTAGAGAACTCTCAGCATGCCCATCGATAATTGTTGCATAATCCAATGGGCAGCTTGGGGACTCCAACGGAAACGCGTCATTGTTACGTCTGCAAGCAACGGAAAGTAACTGCGATTCATAATTGAAATCACATTATCCCGCTGCCCAGTAGTAGCTAAGGCGGTAATTCAGCTGACATATCCATAAATAGATAACAACATGGACAAATGAATAAAACACGAAAAGGTTAGACAGCAAGTGAAACAAGTCTGCTTGGGATATTTAAATAAAATGATAAAGATAGCGAATGAGGTCATAAATAAAAGTTTCAAATTTTTAGGCATATAAAAATTATATTTATTAAGCACTTGAAAAAAGTACAAAAACATAAAGCTTAATGTGTAGGGTTATCTATGAGTTAACATCAGAGAACTAAAACAAGTACCTAATTTTCGAGTACAATCGATCATTTACAAGGCTTATTTGTGTCCGTCACTTTGGTACAACTCACGAAAAATGGCACATTAACTCATTTAAACTTTTTCCAATATTGTGCAATCGAGCAAACACACTATGGGCGAAACAGCCAAGCGAATGCAAAGTCGAAGCAAGCGTAAATGAATAGCTATTTTAACGAAGTTTAGGAAATTAAATTAATTTATATAGGCCTATACTCAGATATTCGGCACAATACTTCATACGAATAGAAACCAGGGATGCAAACCGCTTAAGAAGTGAGTCTGGTTCGGTTCAATGGTTCAAGAAGATTAAAACCACCGGTTCAAATCCATAGCATGGTTTTTGGAGCAAGCTGACCTACGGTTTCGGTTCGATTCAGTGGTTCATAAGATAAGAAACACTTTCTAGTAAGAAACAAATTGACTTTTCTCTATAATGTTCCGAATTAAAATCGTAAAAACATTTTGAGAACTTAACGAGAGCGTAAGTTGAAGTCGGCCCTGCTCGACTTCGATATACCCGTTACTCAGGGTAAGGTTTATTTAGGAATATTTAATTAGATCACGACATGCCCAAATTGTGGGAGATATGAAGTTTCTTCCAAATTGCGGGGGTGGCAACTCTACTATAGCTCATCTGATCGAGAAATGATGTATGGAGATAATGATGATTAAAATATATGTGTAGAAGGTTAGATCAATTTTTTGTCAATATTGTGGGAGATATGAGGTATTTTTATACCCGTTACTCGTAGAGTAAAAAGGGTATACTAAGTTCGTGCAAATGTATGTAACAGGCAGAAGGAAACATTTCCGACCCAATAAAGTATATATATTCTTGATCAGCATCAATAGCCGAGTCGATATAGACATGTCCGTCTGTCCGTCTGTCCGTCCGTCTGTATGAACACCTAGATCTCAGAGACTATAAGAGCTAGAGCTACCATTTTTTCAGTGTAGACTTGTATTGTCTGCACGCAGATCAAGTTTGTTTCAAATTTTTGCCACGCCCCCTCCCGCCCCCGCAATATGAAAAAAACCTCATATCTCCCACAATTTTGAAAATAGATTGTTCGAACCTTCTAGACATATACTTTAATCATCATTACCTATCGATCCGCCATACATCATTTTTCGATCAGATGAACCATAGTAGAGTTACCGCCCCCGCAATTTGACAAATACCTCATATCTCCCACAATTTTGAAAATACATTCTTAAATCCTTCTAGACATATATTTTAATCATCATTACCTATCGATCCGTCCTACATAATTTCTTGATCAGATGAACGATAGAAAAGTTCCCGCCCCCGCAATTTTAAAAAAACCTCATATCTCCCACAATTTCGAAAATAGATTGTTCGAACATACTAGACATATATTTTAATCATCATTACTTATCGATCCGCCATACATAATTTCTTGATCAGATGAATGATAGAAAAGTTCCCGCCCCCGCAATCTGAAAAAATCCTCATATCTCCCACAATTTTGAAAATTGATTGTTCAAACCTTCTAGACATATATTTTAATCATCATTACCTATCGATCCGCCATATATCATTTCCTGATCAGATGAACGATAGAAAAGTTCCCGCCCCCGCAATTTTAAAAAAACCTCATATCACCCACAATTTCGAAAATAGATTAATCAAACTTTTTAGACATGTATTTTAATCATCATTACTTATCGATCCGTCGTACATAATTTCCCGATCAGATGAGTTATAGCAGAGTTGCCACCCCCGCAATTTGGGAAAAAAAGACAATTTGGGCTTGTTGTGGTCTAATAAAATATTCTGAAATAAACCCTACCCTGAGTAACGGGTATATCGAAGTCGAGCAGGGCCGACTTCAACTTACGCTCTCGTTCAAATTGCGGGGGCGTGAACTTTTCAATCGTTCATCTGATCAGGAAATAATGTATGGCGGATCGATAGGTAATGATGATTAAAATATATGTCCAGTGGGTTCGAGTAATCTCTCTTCAAAATTGTGGAAGATATGAGGTATTTTCCAAATTGCGTGGGCGGCAACTCTTCTATCGTTCATCTGATCAAAACATGATGTATGGCGGATCGATAGGTAATGATGATTAAAATATAGGTCCAGAAGGTTCGAACAATCTATCATCAAAATTGTGGGAGATATGAGGTTTTTTTCATATTGCGGGGGCGGGAGGGGGCGTGGCAAAAATTTGAAACAAACCTGATCTGCGTGCAGAAGATACAAGTCTACACTAAAAAAATGGTAGCTCTAGCTCTTATAGTCTCTGAGATCTAGGTGTTCATACAGACGGACGGACGGACGGACGGACGGACGGACGGACGGACAGACGGACATGTCTAGATCGACTCGGCTATTGATGCTGATCAAGAATATATATACTTTATAGGGTCGGAGATGCTTCCTTCTGCCTGTTACATACATTTGCACGAACTTAGTATACCCTTTTTACTCTACGAGTAACGGGTATAAAAATAATATTATTTAAGTGCAACTGTATGAAGTCGGATATGCAGTCGGCACCTATAAATTTCAGTATTATCTTTGAGAGTATGAACGCAGTAGAAGACGTAAGCACATTGAGAACGCCGAATTTTAATTGGACTCTAAGCCAACTGATAATCCACGGAAGCGAAATGTCGGATTTCATATTAAAGTTGGTTCCTGGTGCTGACAAGCAACGTGCTCTCTTCTGAACTGACACAGTTTCAGTGTGCTGCTGGCACTTGATGCGAAAGGTTTTGGCATAAAGAATGATTACTAGAGAAGAAGTTTAAAGATATGTTAATACTTTTCTCAAAATTGTAATACACATAGGAACATTGTTAAGAAAGTAATCAGAGAGCGAAAATGATAACGAACAGCTGATTAATTTCTAAGTGAAGTGGTGTCGACTGAAATCTATATTTACTAGTCTGTGGTTACGAACACGCTTCTCGACATTACGTTTGCCGTCGGTAATAATAAGATGTGGATTTCTGTGCCACACACCTACACACAAAACTTGTGTGCTGCCCTCTTTTAGTTAACACAGCTTCAGTGTGCAGCTCACACTTGATGAGAATGATTGATTCCACGCTTGTCTGTTGTCCACGCGCTTATGCCTCACACATATTCATTGAAAATTTGTGTACTATTGTACGCGGTATACGAAAAAGCCCTCAGTTGACAATGAAGAGCGGGCGTCTCAGAATTTATAATTTAACCATGGATTCGATATGATTGGGTCATTCAGAATTTGGGAGAACCGATAATTAATGCCGAGTGATATTTGTCCGAATAATCTATCTACAAAATTGTAAAAGATATGAGTTTTCTTCAAAGGGGCGTGGCTAAAATTTAATATAAACTTTATCTGGAAAACTTTCTTCCGAATTTGCAGCCCTCATCATGATATCACTTAATGAAGTACCAAAGCAGCACAACCCTTTAAACAAAGCAATTGTGTCAACTAAAGATACTCAGTTACAGTTGTCGCTTTATAGATAGAATGCCTAACACTTATCGGGAACACTCAAAGTAGTCGAATATTGAAATAATTCCACAGTTTAAGGTTGTATTAATTAATCTAAGTATTAAAAATTGCTTCCCATAGTTTCCAAAGTTATTCTGTCGATACGCTTTAAGAGGTTTTTTAAACAAGACACTTAGACTCCAACTAACTAATACAGCAATTTTTAAATTTAAACACCCTTACCAATTTTAGTCGACTCTAAAAACAAAAGAAAGGAAAAATATTTGTCATAAGTATTTTGTCATTTCTTTTACTCCCTAATTGAATATTGAATACCTGTCGGACGGTCTGCTGAAAATTCGTCAAATTAAACTTGTCTCTGCCACCTTTTTCTGATTTTTTTCCATTTCAGGGGTTTGCCTTCATTGTTCAAGTTAATTTGTCATTTTCACCCGCCCATATAATGGGAAATTTTTGCTTTTACTTGACTTCTTTTTCGTTTTTTTTTTGTTTTTTGCACGAAAGTCTCTTGAGTAAACAATCAAGTTTGAAATTTTTTTTAGGTTCAAGACAAAGTAAATATCTTGATTTAAGAATAAGAATCTCTTCAGTAAAGGCCAGAATATTAAAAACTAAACTTTTTTTTAGGATGGTGGGGGGCAGGGGGCACTTTGATGTAGAGCAATTTTGTGCTGGGTCGGCTTGCTTTGAACGGAGCTCAACCGAACTTCTTACACTTTATTTAATTAAAGTTTGTTGTTGTCGTTGTCATTGTCTTATCAGCGGGACAGTTGGGACAGTTTGTTTGTGTGTATATTGAAAGCGTACAGCAAATTTGACTTTGAAGTTTAGCGACGACAAGAGGTTAGACCAGATTTTTTTTATATATAGATGTCGAAAAAACCATTAAATTGTGCCTCAAGTTGAGCAAATCTGAATTAGCTGCCAGACGAGAGAGGACATTGGACATTTTATCTAAAAGCAACTGGCAGACAGGCCAGATGGCCACCTAACCTAGATAAAAAAAACCAAACCGCACACTTGGCAGCCGCCTATTGAAAGGGAGATACCAGCAGATAGCTAAGCCGAGCAAAAACAGCACAAAAGCGTTAAACAAACTTGTAGCTACATGATTTTTTTTTTTTTTTTTTTTGCAATACCCTGGCTGAAAGGGAATACTCACTTTGGTCAAAAGTGCGCTTGAAAGTTCCACAAATTGCACAAAGGCAAGGAGTCTGGCTGTAAAAGCTAACGGAAAGTTAACTTTGCCTGAACGAAGTTTATATACCCTGGCAGGTTCGTAAACTTTCTGCCTTTTTTTCTAACCTGACATAAAGTTTTGAGCCACAAATGTTTAAGCTAAGCTACAAATGAAAAAGTGTGCGTGAACTTGTACGGACATTTCGCATAAGAGTAGGTGGAACGAAAGCTAGCGTATGACAGAGTGAGACGGACACAGACGTGATATGAGAAATCTACAACAACAATGCTCTAAACATTTATAGATGAACTAATTTTAGTTCAACCTTAGTAAGCTAGATGCCGCAGATTGTTCCTATGTAACTTATATTATACACTAAACCTAGAAAAACGAGAAGGCAAAGCTAACTTTTTTTAATACACTTGAAAAACTTTACTCTAACCGATTTAACCGGTCAAATATATATATAGGATATAGATATCAGATATTTAAAAATTTTAAATCATTGATAATAAAAATTTCATACCATAAACAAAACTTTTCTTAGTAAAAAACATTTTCCGACCGATCGGTCCTATGGCAGCTATATGCTATAGTCATCCGATTTTGATAAATTTTTCCGAAATTATGTGAAAGCTTTTAAAACTTATATATACCAAGATTGGGGACGCTACGATAGAAAACAAAAAAGTTTTTCTCACTAGAAGTAGTTTTTTGACCGACCGTTTCTATGGGAGCTATATAATACAGTCCTCCGATTTTGATAAATTTTTCCTGTATTATATGAAAGCATATAAAACTAACATATACCAAGATTAGTAACGCTACGATGAAAAACAAAAAAGTTTTTCTCACTAGAACTAGTTTTTTAACCGACCGTTTCTATGGCAGCTATATGCTATAGTCATCCGATTTTTATAAATTTTTCCTGTATTATATGAAAGCATATAAAACTAATAAATACCAAGATTAGTGACGCTACGATGGAAAACAAAAAAGTTTTTCCCACTAAAACTTATTTTCCGACCGATCGTTTCTATGGCAGCTATATGATATAGTCATCCGATCCGGCCGGTTCCGACATATTAGTTGCGTGCAGTAAAAAGAAGAATCTGTGCAAAATTTCAGCTCGATAGCTTTAAAACTGAGAGACTAGTTCGCGTAGAAACAGACAGACAGACGGACAGACAGACGGGCAGACGGACAGACAGACGGACGGACAGACGGAATTGAAATCAGCTCGTCGTCCTGATCAAGAATATATATAGTTTATGTGGTCGGAAATGAAATCAGATCTACAGACCAATTTTGAAGATTATCAGAGATGCCTAAGTGCGTGACAATTCAGCTTTGACCTCCATTTTCCGACCTTAGATGGGAGTTTTTCCAAATCGAGAAAACACTTTTCCTATTACTTAATGTGATAACCTTACACCGGGCAAAAAAATCAGTTTTAAAACTACCAAAATCATTAAAATTCGTTGTCGAAAGTCTCTCAAGCAAGTTGGTTCTCAATCAATGAACATTGGGAACATTTTGGTTTCACTTATCAACGGTTTCCCAATCGACAAATCTTGTTGGATTGGGAATGTATATTCTCACAACCGCTGTGTATAAAGAAGCATCACCCATCACCTTATTCCGTACACCCAAAAAATAAACAAGCTAGAAAGTCGACTGTAAAATACTCTGTACCGGCCAAAGTTTGTTTATAACTAATCCTAAAAAACGGAGGTGTAGGAACATTCAAACTGTGCAGGTGCTGCCGATCACGGTTATGGCCGGTGTTGCAAATTATAATTATTTTATTTGCTTATAACTGGACTATTCTTCATAAAGTATATATATTCTTGATCAGCATCAATAGCCGAGTCGATATAGACATGTCCGTCTGTCCGTCCGTTTATATGAACACCTAGATCTTAGAGAGCTTAGAGCTACCATTTTTTCAGTGTAGACTTGTATCGTCTGCACGCAGATCAAGTTTGTTTCAAATTTTTGCCACGCCCCCTCAATATGAAAAAAAAACACATATCTCCTTGCTTGGACCTTCTAGAAATATATTTTAATCATCATTACTTATCGATCCGCCATACATCATTTCCTGATCAGATGAACGATAGTAGAGTTGCCACCCCTGCGATTTTGAAAAGACCTTATATCTCCCACAATTTTAAAGATAGATTTTTTGAACCCTCTAGACATATATTATAATCATCATCATTTATCGATCCGCTATACATTATTTCCCGATCAGATGAACTATATTAGAGTTGCTACCCCCGCAATTTGGAAAAATACTCATATCTCCCACAATTTTGAAGATAGATTGTTCTATTTTAATCATCAATAATTATCGACCCGCCATACATTATGATCAAGAATATATTTACTTTATGGGGTAGGAAATGCTTCCTTCTGCCTGTTACATACAAATTGCACGAACTTAGTATACCCTTTTTACTCTAAGAGTAACGGGTATAAAAACAGCTGTGTGTACACGTGATCACCTTTAATTAAAGCGTTTTAACCCTGCCGGTGTGGCCGTACCACAATTGCACACAGTACCTTAATTCAAAATCCATGTACATGAGAAAACCAATTGAGCGAAATCTATCAAGTTACAAAATCTAGATGGATTTCGCAATCCACCTGGATTTCAAAAACAGGAACATTAAAAAAAGGCCATAAATTGTGTCAGTTTGATGTTTTCCTTTTAAGGTGTGGGAATCGGACATAGCTTTACGTTTCAAGTACATCCACCTGTTTTGGTTCATTTATTTCTTTTTTAAAAACAAAGAAATTACTTTTAGTGTGGGCTATGCTTTGTCTATCAAACACGAATGGAATGAAACCAAATTTAAAGACGATTAACTTTAACTTTGATCCCCAATTTTTAGTCTTGGTGGTTGAAGTTTTTCAAAATATCACTGTCCAAGTTTTACTTTTCTAGCTCTTCCGCTTAGGCTGTTCGTTAATGATAAATATATAAAACGAGAAGGCAAAGCTAACTTCGGCTGTGCCGAAGTTTTAATACACTGAAAAACTTTACTCCAGTTGATTTAACCGGTAAAATATATAGAGGATATAGATATCAGATATTTTAAATTTTTAAATCATTGATAATAAAAATTTGATACCATAAAAAAAAACTTTTCTTAGTAAAGAACATTTTTCGACCTATAGTCATCCGATTTTGATAAAATCTTTCAGAATTGTGTTAACGCATATAAAACTAATATATACCAAGATTGGTGACGCTACGATGGAAAATAAAAAAGTTTTTCCCACTAAAACTAGTTTTTTGACCGACCGTTTATATGGCAGCTATATGCTATATTCATCCGATTTTGATCAATTTTTCCACAAATATGTAAAATCATCTAAAACTAATATATACCAAGATTGGTGACGCTACAATAGAAAATAAAAAAGTTTTTCTCACTAAGACTTATTTTCCGACCGATCGTTCCTATGGCAGCTATAAGATATAGTCATCCGATCCGTCCGGTTCCGACATATTAGTTGCGTGCAGTAAAAAGAAGACTCTGTGCAAAATTTCAGCTCGATAGCTTTAAAACTGAGAGACTAGTTCGCGTAGAAACAGACAGACAGACGGACAGACAGACAGACAGACGGACAGACAGACGGACAGACAGACGGACGGACGGACAAGCGGAAATGAACTCAGCTCATCGTCCTGATCAAGAATATATATAGTTTATGGGGTCGGAAATGAATATTTCTATGCGTTACAAACTTCTGGGCAAAATTAATATACACTTTTCAAGTGTATAATCAGCCATTCAGTGAGGACAAGTCATCTACCATCATATAAGACCAAGGCTCAATTTCCCCCACTTTCCTAGGGTATTTGTTCCTTCTCTCTAGATTTTCCCACATCCGTGTTTTTTTGTTTGTCTGTAAAAAACTTATAAACAGCCGTGAAAAGTTTTCATAAAGGCTAGAAAACTACATGCAACTCGAGTGTTTTGCATTTTATGTATCCAGGCGCAAAAAAAAAACGGTACAACTGAGGGGAAAACTCTTCCTTAAAGTGAAAACTTTTTTAATAATCCAACGACAACGACACAACCTTTTTATGCTGATACAGAAGGGTGAAATAAAAGCGGAAACTGTGTCAGGAATTTAAATTGTTAGTTTATCTCTTGACACTGATTGGAAGCCAGTTTATCGCCTTCAACCATATGTGCAGCGCCAGGTGCAAAATACCAACCTTAAGGCTGCTGTTTTCTTTCTTTTATTTTTGGGTGAAAAGTTTAGAACAAGGTATAATCCACTTTGAATTAATCGCATTTTGTTTTCTCTGCCTACTTACAGTTGACTTGCTACCCATCCCACAACTCTGTGACTCCATCAAATGTCCAGCCGAATCGGAGATGCAATGCCCCGACGATAGTTCCATACGTGAGAATCTTAATGCAGTGGATCTGATTAAATCGGATGCAGTCACTTTGCCGCAAGGTATTAGTAGCCTGGCACTCACTTCGGAGCAAATTGCCGACTCGTCATTTAATACAAGTCTCATACCGGATGAGCTGTATGCCCAGTGCTGCCTGTCCAAGAAATGTGTGTGCAAAACCTGCTACATACCCGACTGTAATGCTGATGTTAATGAGGTGGTTGTCGAAATGGAACCGGAAAGCATGGACACTCCCGGTCAGTGTTGTGGTCGGTACGAGTGCATGCGTGAGCCCAATTGCACGGAAGTGAGGGACACGGATTACTATTGGCTGCAGCATTGTCAGCGCTGTCACTGCAACTCGGGGGCACCGATATGCCAACAGAGTTGTGACGACGATGCCGATGGGGATGGTGAACTTAAGAATGCCTTCTGTGAATCCAAGAAATTGAATACCTTCTTCAAGAATGGTGATACCTGGAAGGATGGCTGCTACGACTGTATGTGTGTGAAGGGGGAACAGAAGTGCATGGTACCCTTCTGTGGGAATGTGAATTGTCCAAGTGAACGGCAGGTTTTACTGAAGGACTCATGTTGTCCCGTCTGCTGGCCCAAGGGTTCACCAATGCCCCATGAAATGGGATATGATAAGGAGGAAGCGCATGAAGTGATGGAACCAGTTGCAAGCACGCCACATACCTCGTCTAGTTCTACAAATGCTGAGTTGGTTGTAACGCCCAAACCTTGCCCCGTGGTTGTTGCCCCCCAACATGACTTTCCTAATGTTGTGGAAGTGGTGCATCATACCAGTTACAATGATCTAGGTACAATTATTATAATTATACTCTTGATAAGTGTTATAATTTCTTTACTAATCTACATTCGACATTTGCGTGCCAAACAGCGTTCCTATCGACCTGTTTCCAATTTTGATGATAAGGTCTAAGAATTGAGAAATAGAGAGAGAGAGAGAACTTGAAATGCTTATATTTAAATTATATATAAATGGGTATTATTTTTTAACAGGATGAGGAGGTTTACCATACAAAATTGACACTGCTAAGTTTTTCGTTCTGTTGTCTTAATCAAAAGAACAAATAGTGCCTAAAAATGTTCGGAATGGACATCCCATTTGATATAGACCACTTTATAACCGGTTTTAATAGCTCAGAATGATCACGCTTTTATTTCTTGACCACTTCAAAACTCCATTGAAATACCTTTAAAAATGGCATAGTTACTATTTTACATTTTTTAAAGCCAGACATATATGATAATTCATTATTTTTGTTTTATTTCAATTTAAAAAATCAGTTGAATTATTTTTGTCTAGTAGCTTAGTGCAACTTTCAAAATTATTTAAATAGCTAACAAGTTTTAGCTCAAGGTCATATAAATAATGCTACTTCAAAACTATAGAAACAGTACACCACAATACCAGACAGAAGGCTGAATGACTATACATTTGATTGAAAATTGTCTTTGCCCAACGAGTTGCAGACAAGCAACTGCCTCCTCAAAACAGGTATGTCATAACTGGTTGGGGAGCCCAAGACCAGCAAAGTGAAAAACGCGTCATAAGCAAAAAAAATCTCACCACAGCTCGCTGTGTGTGTGTGTGTACCCGATGATCTTCTTGCATTAATGAGAGAGATTTTCTCCAAATGTGTAAGGCTGGGCTCACACGGTTCGACAAATGAGACATGATAATCTAGTAGGTGTTCATGTTTTCATATTTTCAATGACAAATGACAATCTTTTCACATTGAATACATACCAAGGCCTGCTAGATTGTCATGTTTCATGCGTCAGACAGTGTGAACATTTTAGATTTAGAATAGTTCATAAAAGCCTTTATCAAATCAAAACTTTCTTAAATGGTTTCCGAAAAAGTGTTCAAACTTTTTGAATTTGAATACCACAAGATAGTTTTTTCATACAAAAAGGATTTTCTTTGAGATAGTTATTGATTAGCGATAAGCACATAGTGGCTCCTTTTGCCCTTGCAGCCCGGACCGTTATTCGGAGCAAATTGCAATAAAAAGCTTGAAACGATAATATGAAAATAGTGCATATTTTTCTCAGTGTACTAAGTTTGTATATTTTTTAATATATAAAGCGACCCAAAAGCCAAAACCAAGCCTTTTTCATTCTCTTGGCTTGTGTGCTTATAAATTTAGCACAAGAGAAAGGGATCTGCAATCTTCAAAAGGTAAAGATTGAGAAATTTTTTTTTATATTTTGAATAATTTCCATGCTGATTAAAATTCTTGCAAAAAAAAAACTAAATAATAATAATAATAATTTCCATATTTTGGGCACACTATTTTGGTTTCAGTCACTCAAACTTCATAGAAAGACTCTTGTTTTAATTTAACTAGAGATGACTATGAATAGGTCACCCTGTTTTGATTTAAATCAGCGGTGAGCACGAAATTTGAGGTTGGCAACAGTCTATCAACAACACTTAAAAGCGAGCAGTGATCCACACACAGTGTGTGTTTGTTATTGTCTTTTCACCAGCCAGCTTCTGTGAAATGGCGCCAAGAATTGCAAGGGTTATATTTTTGTTATTCTTTTTCAAAGCGACGCAATTGCTTGCGGAACAATTGGAGAAAAATAATTCTCGGAGCATTTGGGAACAAGGGCTTGCCCACCGCTGATCTAAAATACCAATTGCAGAAAAGCCTCATATTTTCTATAAAAGCCTGTTTTCGTATTATACCTGAAGCATGGTCTCTCTAAAGGATATGATGGACTCATAAATATAAATCCTTTTGTTCTTTTCATGATTTTTATATCATTTTTTATATGGTCTCTTTATTAGTTTTTAACTTTTAAAGCAGACTTTTTTAGATACCAATTTGCTATTTGGTTTAAAATTGACTTATAAATGGTCACTTTAGTGGTCATATATGACTTTATAGGACAACACGGTCAACCTCATTTATAATAAACTATCCAAACAAAGGCCTAACATGATTTTTGAATGATCATCCTATTTCTGGTTTTGATTAATCCTAAAATTTTAAACTGAAGAATAACCACATGCTTAGTTAAGTGTTTTTTTTTCATACTATACCTGAAAAAAATCTCTCTTGTGGTTTTTTCATTTTCTTTGTCATCTTGAATAGGCTATTTTGATTTTGGGGTAATGAACCTCTAAATTTAGTATGCTGTACTACATCCAGTTTTTAACTTAAGAGTGATCGCCCTTTTGGCTGAATTAGACTAAGGCTGAGCTCACATTGTTCGACGCATGAGACATGATAATCTAGTAAGCCTTCATAATGTCTAATTTTCAATGTAAAATGACAAGCTATTCACAATGAAAACAAGACAACATAAGGGCCTACTAGATTGTCATGTCTCATGAGTCGAACAGTGTGAACTCAGCCTTACAAAATAGTGGGGACCATAGCTAACATATTTGTTACAAGATTAGTTATATCACCGTGTTAAATCAAGTCTATCAACCTATAAATCAAATTCTAGTTAAATCTGGATAAGGAACAATTTTTACAAACCCTTATTGAAATAAAAATACTTAATTTAAATGTCAATTTTCTAGCTGAAAATGCCACTAAAGTATATTTTGGTGTGTGCAAACTTTAACTTTAAAATAAAACTCCTCATTCTTCCGAAAGATATACCCCCCATATATATATATTTTTATGCTCTTTTTTTATTGTTTGTTTATTTGTTTGGTATCTAAAAGATCTCATTTTGATTTCACTTTCAACTGAAACTTCCGCAGACGCAAAATAAAAGTATTCTTATGAAATTATGCGAAAAAAAGTTACTAAACTAAATTTGAAAACTATTAAGCAAATTTTTCATATATATATGTATGTATGTATATACGATGGTATATATAGTATTAAGCCAAACACCAATGCTTATTTTTTATTCATAATGCACGAGACCTAAAATGCCAAAATATATATTCAAGTTCGATGTAAACGATACAAAAATAACTTTCGCCTTAGCTTATAGTAAAAGTTTAAAAACAAAAACGACAAAACAAGAAAGAAAGAACTTTAGAATTTAAGCTATTTAGAATATCTATGTGATATTTGTTAATAAGTTTTTGTTTAACACATTTGAAGAGCGCGCACGCTGCTATCGAGAACGTGAAGTATTTGCAATGGAAGAGACCAGAGAAAGGGTTTAAATTTTTTTTTAGTTCATAAGTTAAATATCGTTTGCCGATAAATGTATACTATATATATAAATAAAAAATAAAAAAAAACAATTAAGTTTGAATAAAAGAAAAATCTAATTAAAACAAAGCGAAAAATACAAAATTCGATTATTTTTTATAATCATGGAATCATGGTAATCGGGCAATATTCTTCGGTGCTATATTTATTTTAGTTTCTAAAGCTGTACTCTTAGCTGAGTTTTCGTCCGACCCAAGATGTATCTATTACAGGTGTGGCGAACAATAAAATTTGTAAAATCAAGCTTTTTCAAAGCTTGTTGGCAAACTGAAATATGCAAAGTTTAAATGAGCCGCAGCAACAACAACGTTTGCATTGAAATTTTACAGCTGTGACGGCGACGGAAATTTGTTAGTTCAGGGCTTTTCCCTCGAGAGTGAGAGCGAGATGGAGTAACACCATTTAAGGTGTTAGTGAAAGCTTTAAATGACCGACACACCTGTAATAATTCCATCATGCGCCTGAGAGACTCGGTTGAGTCAGTTACAGAACCATTAGGATCATATGAACATTGTGACGTTGCTTTGTGTGCTCTGAAGCCCGTAGGCCTTATATTTATAAGGTCCTTCCCCAAATCCTTCTGCTATACAGAGCTTCAGCACATTACCTAAACCTTACCTTACCGAAGCCTAAACAACCACACGAAGAAGACAAAGAGAAGTATTTCAAACGTTAGCAGATATACGTAAAATCCAAACGACTTACAAACAAATTGACTTAGCATCAAGACCGGGAGCCATGAAAGCACTGTAAGATCAAGTGTAATAAAAATTCACTAAAAATGCTTCTATAGCTACTTACAGAAATATAATTTGGAATGAAAGTAGCTTGATTCACCTTTATTCTAGCTATCTCGATGATTTTCTGTAAATGGGAGTCGATGTGTTTGTAAAAAGTCCAATTTGAACTCCGAACATCTGCGATCCTAAATAAAGATGTAATCGACAATCCCGATTTAAGTGAAGATAAAATTTGCAAAAAAAAAAAAAAAAAGGAGCAATTTCATGAGAAGGCTTCAAAATTTGAAATCCAAGGGTTTGCTCGGGAGCTATATAATGAAATTGGGCTTAATAATGAAGATCGTATTACTGATCAACAATTACACATACCAAGAAAATGACCACTTTTGTGAGCTTAAGCCTTCTATGTTTTAAATTCTGTTCCAGTTTTGCACTAATTCCAAAAATGGTCTCTGGTTTTCTCTATCAGCTCTTATATTTACAGTATTTTTAGCTTATGGAAAATTATGGTAATCATTTTATAATTATTTGTAATCATCGGACGGTATCTTGCTCCATTTTCTGTAACGTTGCGATTTTCATTATTTAAAAAAATTAAGCCAACGGTCCAATGATGCCGCCGGCCCATAAAACGCACCAAACGGTATGGATTCATATTGAGGTCCTAACCTAAAATCTTACAGGTGCTCGAATAACACAATCCCACTTGTTTAGAATGGCGACGAACCAACCAGCGGATATGGAGCGCCTAACCCTCCTAGGGAGATTCCGAAAAGACACCCATAAGTGTATATCTGCCGGAGAAAAAGGCCTTCTCAATATATATTAAAAAGCATTCCTTAAATGAGCGATTTCAGCGATCTACGCTCGATCTATCACGATGGTTTCATACAAAATATTTTGTTTAAGTTTATAAATTTACAAGTTCAATATTGTAGTCTTAACATCAGTAAACTAATTGATATATTGAACCGAACCGAACCGTTTTCATAGACGGTTCTTGGTTTAGCTCAGCATTTTCGACAGAACAACGGTTCGGCTTTTGGTTCGGTTTACGAGCACAAATAAGCGGTTCGGTTCAGAAGTCCCAAGTTTAACGTCCGGATAATTCGTGTTATTTTTATTATTTATCAAAATACAATTTGTTGTTTTAACAATTTAATCGGCCGTGCTCCAATTGATACTTTCGCGAAAATTTGAGAGACCAAATAAATTAATTTGCAAAATTTTTGCAAAAGTAAAAACGGGAGCACGACAGTTTTTCGATGAAAATACGCTGTGATATTTTTGCTTTTCTTCACAAATCAAAGTGATATAGTACCTGTATGAGGTCGTTCGAAAAGGCAGCGCAGATTGTCATTCAAAAAAAATTACAGAATTCCCCAAATGTTAAGAAAACGTGCCAAAAGTTGGGGAAAAATTTAAAATTTGTTGTTTATGAAAAGGTGGGCTCTTGTGCCAAATTGTATGCTAAGCATAATGTCAGGCCATGATATGATTTATAATATGTAATAAGTTTTGCACATTGACAGTAGCCCGGGCCCCTAAACTTTGAAGTGGGCAAAAGAAGAAAAAAAACATAAAAAACATAAAGGTAAGTGCGGGGGGAATGAGACCGAGAGAATATGCATGGGAATTGTGTGTTGTGTGTTTGCTGGGTGTTGGGCTTTGTGTTTTGTGCGTTTTGCTGTGTGGGCGACCCACATCGTTCGCTTGCTGTTGACTGTTGACGTTCTTCAAAATGAGGAGGGAGCCCCATTCAAGGACCCTAACAATGCCATACATTTTGCTTAGATTCTTATCAAATGCTAAAATGCCATGAATAAAATATATATAAATCGGAGTGGGGTGGCGAGGGGGGGTTGCGCATAGTGATTTACCGAAAGCAAAGAACACCTAATAAAAATGGTACTTGAGCTCACCCAAAATATCCTTCCCTCTCAATCGTTTCTGAAGGCAAATATGTATGTTGTATGCCATTGTTCTGGGTTACACGTGTAAAATCTAACAACGACGATTGCCAACCGTCAAACGTTTTGTTCGAGCTAAAGGCAAACAGGAAGGCAGCAGCAGGCAGCCTAAGCCCAAACAAAAAATAACAATAGACTTTCAAGGAGTTCGGATGATGACACTTTGCGTTATTTTGTTGATGCTGAGAAAACACAACACACCGCCCAAGTAGATTTATTGAGAAAGCATAGCAAACGAAAATGCCTTTAAAAAAAAAATAATGGAAAGAAAAAGCAATGAAATGTATATCCTAAAAACTATCCATTCAACACAGCAATCATCAGACTCAAGAGCAAACGAGAGAGAGCGGCAAAAGCATTGAAGGGCAGCCAAGCAATCAAATCCTTGTCACAAGAAGTGCAAAAGCTATGGTAGCAAAACATTGCAAGCAAAACAAAAAATTAAAAGCAGAAGGGAATCCAACAAAAAACGTACGAGAGAGAGAGAGTGGGTAAAAATGCCAGAATCAGTTTGAAGACTTAAAAGCCAATAAAGAAAACAGTATTCTGAAAGGGTCATAGACACACTGCCACAACTGTATCCCCCAATTGATTGGCAGCACTATAAACGTAAATACAGTTAACTAAGCAATTTTTCGTGCATTTTAAACGTGAATTCTGTTGGGCAACAACATTATTGAACGGAAATATTCTGAGCTAAGCGAATGTTTCTTTGGAATTTTTCAATCGAGTTTTTTTTAGTAAAATCAAACTACGGTTCTACTGCAATTTGTTTCATAAGAACAATGCTTTCAACGGAAATGTTATTCCTTCACTTTCAATAATTCCGGTATTTCTGATTCTAAACCATTTGAAAGGCTCTACGCCTAGTACTCTATACCAAAAACCAGAGCTTAACTTAAAGTCGGCCCTGCCCGACATCGATATTCATTACTCTGGGGAAGAATTATTTTATAGCCTTTACTTATATCATTTAACCGAGCATTAACAAATATGTTATAATTAACATTAAGTTAGCAGGCATCGCATGCTGATGCCAAATATATGACGGAAATTAAAATTGTAATATGTCCGCCATATATTATCCGATCTTAATGACAGATTATAGTTAAAAGGCATATAAATGCGACTGTAAAACTTAAGCTTGATATTTGTTTAATTGTAGAAGCTATTCAACATTTTTATACCCGTTACTCATAAAATAACAAGTAAGAAAGTCGGTCAAGCCCGACTGTAATATACTCTGTACCTGTTTGTATGTAACTGATAACTTTAAAGTGTGAGGGTTTTTCAAAACCTGCTAATGGCAACTCTATTGACTATCGTTTATCTGGTTGGAAAACGATATATCGAGGCTCGATAAGTAATGATGAGTAGAATTACCCTAGTACATAACTCGTAAAATTATAAAATTTGTATATAATTTCCTAATAACATAAACGCATCTATATTAGTCAAGCGGGAATCACGCGTGATTTCTGACCGCAGGCCATCTCAATTGCATCGCCCCTCTCATACTTGGTGTTTGCCTCCTTATCAAATATCTATTGGAAAGAGGGGAGGGGGAAACAAAAAGCTGCGCAGTCCAGTTAACTAAGGCCGTCAAGCCAATTCCAATTGGGAAATTACCAGTAAGCTATTGCCCTCTCGCTCTCTCTTTGCCGTTGTTGTCGTTGAATTAAATTTTCTTTCACTTATAGCGCCACTATTGTTCATCTGATCGGAAAACAATGTATGGGGGCTTGATAAGAAATGATGAGTAGAATATATGTCTAAAAGGTTCAAACAACCTAACTTCAAAATTGTGGAAGATATTACGTTTTTTTCAATTTGCGGGGGCAAAAACAAAAACTAAACTTGATCTGCCTGCAAGTATAAGAAATATATGTTCCATACACCTCAAACCTCTATCTCTTACCATCTCTGAGATCTCTTCGTTCATACGGACAGACGGACAGACGGACAGACGGACAGACAGACGGACAGACGGACAGACGGACATGGCTATATCGACTCGGCTGTTGATGCTGATGAAGAATATATATACTTTATAGGGTCGGAGATGCTTCCTTCTGGCTGTTACATACATTTGCACAAACCCAATATACTCTGTGTACCTTCGGTACAGAGTATAAAAAGGGTATACTAAGTTATACAGACAGAAGAAAGCATCTCCAATCCCATAAAATATATATATTCTTGATTTGCATCAACAACCGAATTTTTTTAACTTTTTCCCCCCTTTTTTTTTATTACCCCCAATCTCTTTTTCCCCCTCTCCAGGAAAATAACCTTCTTAAAATAAAAAAAAAAAATGTTGTTTGTTTTTTTTTCGGATCCCGGGTAAAACCACCAATAATAGTTGGTTTTTTTTTTATCTTTTCCAATAAAATAAAAAAATTTTAATATTTTTTTTTTGTGTTTTTTTTTTTTTTTTTTTTTTTAAAATAAAATAGCATTTTGTTTTTTTTTTTTAAAATTTTTTCACAAAATTTTAAAAAAATTTTTTTTAATTTTTTTTATATTTTTATAATTTCTTATCCCTTTTTTTTTCCCCCCACCTTCCCATTTTTTTTTTTTTTTTTTTATTGTTAAAAAAAATTTCTATGTTAAATTTATTATTTTAAACTTATGAAAAAAATATTTTGCTATGCCTAAAAAGCTCCATTTTCCCAAAAAAGGCTCCAGGGCTCCAACGAGAAAATAAAGATCCATTTTGGAGCGTTTGCTCCAAAATGCGGCAACGTGGTTATAATATGCGCCCATGACTTGTGCTGATGTCAAAATTAAGTTGTAGAGGGGTGCGCAGTAAAAAGAGATAGGACAACAATACCCAGGAAGGCTGCTGACATAACAAACAAGAGCATTATCCAACACTTGGCCGAGAGCAAGTAATTTGAGTGCTCAAACTATTAATGTATTAAAAGAGGAAGGGAGCATGTGTAAGAGAGAAAAGGTGAAATTTTTGCGCGGGGAAGAGTTAGAAAAATCATAAAACAGACATGATCGAGAACGTGGGAAGTTTTAGAGCAGGGCCGGCCAAATGGAGAGGACTGAAATATAAGCATGTTGGTGACTGCCACAGTAGAGAGCCAAGTCACTTGCAAAATCAAGTTTTTCTGTGCTCACCGATTCACACAGACATGACTTCGGCTCGCGTCTGTGTGAAAAACACAAATGCGCTCGGCCCTCAGTGGATATTAGCTGGCCGGGCCTGTTTTAGAGAGAGAAATAGAAAGAGAGAGAGGAAGAAAGAGAGAGAGATAAGGAGTATAGGGCCGAGGTTTCCACCTATACCGCCTGGTAGGCGAACGCATGCCGAGCCCTTCGCCAAGAGAGTAAACAAATGCTCAAAATCAATCAGTCGCGGGCAAGCGTTCAATGAAGTAGGTCAGTGCCGCTTTGAGTCGCATTATATTCGCACACCAAAACACTCACACTTCGCCATAGAGAACGCTATCATTGAAAACTAGAAGAAGGACAGACGGACAAAGCTCAATCGACTCAGCTTGTTGTCCTGATCAAGAAAATATATAATTTATGAGCTCGAAAATTTAAGCGCGTAATAAAACACAAGCTGATGCTGCTATAGCAACAAGTGCGAGGACGTACTGAGAGCTTATTCTAACCAGCGTTTGAAAATGCTACGCTACACCGATGTCTTTCAACAAAACTGCTGCCAAAACAAAAATTTCTATACAAAAAGTTGACTCAAAAATATTGTTTGATTTTTATTTTATGGATTGCGGCAGTTTTGTTGATGTGGATATTGATCATAAATGATGAAGGCACGCGGAAGTTTGTCAAAGAGAAAAAAAGGATGATTACTTAACATAAACATTCTTTTTGTGATCTGTAAATCAAGGTTATTTTTAAGATGTCCCTACTAAACAACGGGAAAACGGCGCAAGCGACTTTAACGTACGCTCTCGTTATTAAATGATTACGAGTTGTTACCCATTGCATCTCAACTGGCCATAGTTAAAATTGACTTAGGTGTTTTTAAATTATACTAACTTAATACCACCTGTTTTTAAACCCTTGTAGAGGGTATTATAATTTTCTCGGCCAAAAGCGGCCAAGCGACAAAAATGTAGGCAATATAGATTTTGACAAAAAAGCACCTAGTTTAAAAAAACATGAAGATGAGATGCTTAATAAACTTGCAGTTACCATTTACAACAAAAATGTTTTTCCCACTAGAACTATTTTTTAGACCGATCGTTCCTATGGCAGCTATATGTTATAGTCACGCTACGAGGGAAAACAAAAAAGGTTTTCTCAATCGAACTAGTTTTGGAAAGATCGTTCCTATGACAGCTATACGATATTGTCATCCAATCCGGCCAATTCTGACTATGTGTACTTAAAGATTAACACTAAGATCTCAGAGACAAGAAGAAGTGAATAGATCAACAAAATTTGAAATGTATGCAACTAAATGAACGAAAGTGAAAGCACAAAACTACTGCAGATGTCAGAAAAGGATTAAAACATAATTTTAGAGTTATGCACCTAGCAGAAGATAGTCGTGAATATTAAGCTTTGACTCTACTCTGGTTTTCTACAAAAAGTACTACCATGAATCACAAAGGGTCGTTCAGTATCTCGTGTCTGGTAAACTTACCATTTACCATTTTACGAGGACTAGTGAAAACCCTCAATAAAATCAGCTGTTCGGTGTAAAATTATTCTCAAAAGTACTTGGAATCAATAATATTCCATCCATCCCATGAATTTCTCGGTTTTTGATTTTCCATAATATTTGAAATTGTTAGAACAATTTGTAAGTCAGCTGGAGTTTTTGAATTGTACCCAGCGATAGGAACTTTAAAATTATTTTCAACTACAACAGAGCAAAATAAAATTAAGCCCTTGCTGCTTTATTGACAAAATATAAATTGTCTAGGAGGCTAATTTATTCTGTTCACGTAATCACAGTTTTTTTACAGGATCGGGTCAATAACATAATTTTCTTACAGGTTTAATGTGAAAATTATTAAATTATTATATTATTATATATTATATTATTATTAATTATATTAAATTATTAATCCCCTCTTAATTGAACACGATTGGCCTGCAATTCCGTACATTGAAAGTGGTGTGCCTTGTAAGTCGAGAATCGATTCTCTTTGTTGACATTAAATTTCCTTAAATTTTGTTTACCCATCATCCCCACTTAGTTAAGCCTTGGCCTCAGACCTTTCCATTAAACGTGTCATTCGATTGTCTAGTAAATTAACACAATTACCGATGATCGTAACGAATGCCCATTTGGTGTAACGCCAAATGGCCAGCACTTTGCCATCAATATTAACGATTTATTTATAGGAAAATAGGTAACGAAAAGCAATAAAACATCAAAGATGACTATCTATTGATAACCGCAAATGACTGTAGGCATATATTTATTTGTCTATATATATATATATATATAGAAAACCTCATCCATATATCAAAACCACATTAGCCTAAATTTGAATTGCCAATGCACAAGCACACACACACAGACACACACACACGGAGACACAGCCATACATACAGATGACAAAACCCCAAGCACATGTCAAAATTAAATAATGTACCGCACGATTTCTGGCTTCGTCCTGTACCCCCGCCATTACCCAACACCCATCCTACCAGCTCTCCACCGACATTGGCATTGGCTTTTATTTGAATTTGGTGCGTGCGGCTGTCACTTGTCTGTTACATTCGCCATGTAAACATAACCGCAGGCAATTTTGGCAATTTGCGTCAACAGGCAAAACACGGAACGAAAACCAGGAAAAAATAGAACGCCCCAAATAAAAGCAAAGGAGACAAACGTCTCGTCTTGTGCTTAAGCCGAGAGGTAAATATTAAATCAAGCGGGGCATTTGCCTAGCCAGACGACCGCTATGTAAAGTCGCTTGCACCCAAAAATACAATAACATAAAAAGTGTTTGCTTTTGTGCTGGAGGGAACAGAAACAAACTTCATATAAGATTGGACTACACTAATACCTTGTAATAATTTTTTTAAGAAAGTTAAGTTGAAATGATCGAATTTATTTATTTTTTTTGATATGATCGAATTTAGATTTGTTGTATGGGTTCGGAACCAGAACCCATCTATTTTAAAAATGGTAACTTATATATTCATCAAGTGAAGATGAGCTTTAAAAATCATATCTAAATTTGATAAATTCCGAAAAGGAAAGTATAGCAAAAATCAAGTTGTGTAATTGCAATACTAACGTCGCAGTTTATTGTTTATAAAACATACTTATCAATAATGAAATGGTTTATTAAAACAAAGTTTTTTATCCCGTTTGTTTAAGAACGCTCGCAGCAATTATTTCTTAGAGTAGGCGAGGGGAGTAGTAGAAGTAACTGAACGGTAAAATTAAATTTTGCTTATGCAAAATATGCAAAAAAAAACGAAATATGCAACATATTTTTAATAGTTTAAAAGTTTGAAACGGATAAAAATTCTCATTTCCGACTCCATTAACTTTTTCGACCGTATAAAGTATATATATTCTTGATCAGCATCACCAGCCGAGTCGATATAGCCATGTCCGTCTTTCTGTCCGTCTGTCCTATAAACGCTAAGATCTCAGAGATGATAAAAGCTAGAGGTTTGAAGTGTATGGAACAAAAACTCTTTATAATTGCAGACAGTTCAAGTTTATATAATAACTTCAACAATTTCGAAGATAAATTGTTCGATCCCTCAAGACATATATTATATTTCTTAATATTTATCGATCCACCATAGACGATTTATATTTATGTTGCTTTAAAATAATATACCTTCATGGTGGTCGGTAGTTCGCAACACACAGTGGTTTTTATATTCAAATAAATATAATAAGTTCTTCCTAATTAAAACCTGAAGAAATCAACCGAAATCTGTTTTGTGTGTGCCCTTGTAGAAATAGCGAAGTAGAGCGAAAAGCATTTGCATAGAAGTATTGTGTGACAGGAAGGCAGATTGGTTGCATTAAGTTTAAATATTTGTTTCTCAGTGTACAATTGTTTTCTTAGTTTTTGCTGATAGTCTGCCCTTCTGTTAGAATTTGTTGTCCATCGCTAGTTTAAAATATAATATGCAAAATATTTAAAAATGTTTTTTAGCGGAATTCGACAAGCGGTTCAAAATATGCAAATATGCAAAATTCGATGTTTACTTATCAGCTTGAGGGGGACTCGAAAACAGAAAGTGAATCACTGAACCGAACCGAAACCGCGGTTTGGTTTGCTCGAAAAACCATGTTATAAACCGATCCGGTGGTGTAAAATCTCCATGAACCACTGAACCGAACCAGTCTGAATTCGTAAGCGGCTTGCATCACGGACAACTATGAAAATGTATACCCCCTTTTTTGAAAACTGGCTACGCCCTTGGATTGTGGTTAGTCTAGGTCAGAGCCAAATTTTCTTTGCTTATTATACACTTGAAAAGTGTATATTAATTTTGCCCAGAAGTTTGTAACGCATAGAAATATTCATTTCCGACCCCATAAACTATATATATTCTTGATCAGGACGACGAGCTGAGTTCATTTCCGCTTGTCCGTCCGTCCGTCTGTCTGTCCGTCTGTCTGTTTCTACGCGAACTAGTCTCTCAGTTTTGAAGCTATCGAGCTGAAATTTTGCACAGAGTCTTCTTTTTACTGCACGCAACTAATATGTCGGAACCGACCGGATCGGATGACTATATCATATAGCTGCCATAGGAACGATCGGTCTAAGAACTAGTTCTAGTAAGAAAAACTTTTTTGTTTCCTCACTAATCTTGGTATATGTTACTTTCATATGCTTCATGCCATAAATCTTGCATCACTATTACTACGTTTATGCTATTAAAAAAAATCATGCTTTTTGCCCCTCAAAGTATACAAACTTTATTTTTTTATGAATTATTTATTTACTCACTCAGATTGTCGGACCAGTTAAAGATATACAAAAATAATTAAAGTTGGGGATATAATATTTTCCTTAATTATAAAACATAGCATACTTGGAAGAGCAAAAATCATGATTTTTATTTGCGCATAAACGTAGTATGTTTCGACTAGCTTATACCATCGATAAAGTAAATGGATGCATTAAGCAGAACAGCTTTATCCCTGATCAATGACATATTTATGAATCATTTATATAGTCTACTTTTCGGGATATATTTGAATTAATTTTTTTCTGTTACTGTCTTCCAAAGGGCATAGAAAAACTTACTCCCTGATCAAATAACATATTTCTTGGTAATTCACGTAGCCCACTATTCCTCTTGTATTTAATATTATATTAACATGGAGCTTTTCCAAATATCAATTAAACTCTAAACTTAAACACTCTAAAAGTATGCTTAATAATAAGAGCAGTTAATCTGATCAAGTGTCTCAGCTGAACGCGTCCTTTGACTTCGGACTAAATAAGGCAACACTAATTTTCTCAAAAAGTACCTTGTTTCAAAAAGCTGAGAAAGTGGCCCTTAATCATTAAACATCAGATAGATGTTCTTCGCTTTTTGTGATCACTGTGCGCTTTGCCTTGATTTGATTATGATCAGTCTCCAAAGGGTTGCCAGTGCGTGGCGCGCACTTCACCTTAAAATCTCCGGAAAAGAATTTGACAATCTATGGTGGAAGTTATATTTAATGTTTTGTACTGGTACCGTTTACCGTGCTTGGGTCGCGTTCTTTCCTTTTCGGAAGTAAAAAAGATAGATATATCGAAAATTCTCACTGTTACTTTCCATATTGAATTTGCTGTACCTAATGCAAATGTTATCGATTGGCGATCAACTTTTTATCGATAGTAGATTTGACTTAAAGCTTTTAAACGATACTTAGCTGTTCGGCCCTACCGTTCAAAATTAAGACTTACGCCATCTATTAAAAAATCTGAGATTACTCTTGCCAATCCAATAACAAACTTTTCAGTGTGAAAACCTAAATTTGAGCATATTTACCCCAAAGTTTACGTTAATAAAACAATATTTATTATTTTTTCCTGAATTTTAAATTATATTTTTTGTTAATTTTCTTGGTCTTATCTTTTAGCGGTTTGTACAGCATTACTGAAATATAAGAATCCGAAGCAAAGTTGAATTTAAAAATAAAAAATAAAAATAAATTGCTATATTTACGTATTATAAATAGTCGGTCCCACTGAAATTTTCAATATGACTGCTTGCAAATGAGTCGGGCAATCGGTAATCGCTCTAACAATTCATACATTTTGTTTGATTCCTTTTCTGCAAGCTTAATTGGCAAATTAACCAATCGCAATCGACAATCACAGCATTCAGCAGGTAAAACCTGCAATCGTAAAACATTAATCGCAAATCGAAATAGTCTGCGGAATGGCCCCATTGACTTTGAAAGCTTTCCCCACTAGTGCAAATGCCCATTTTAAAGTATTTCAATGTTTCCGTTTACAAATACCTTAGACTTCACCATAACCCGAAAGGCAAATACAATAAAATGGCCGAGATACGTAAAATTTGCCATACCAATCTCAAAATACCTGCAACAAATGTTGGTACCGGAGACACACAGTAATTTTATATATTATGTACCTATACAAAATATATATAAATATTTGTGCAAGGTAAGCGGAATTTTTTATACTTATTTGTTGTCGTCGTCGTCGGGAAAGAACCAAAAGGCCAAAGCGACAAAGCAGACGTAGAGGAGAAAGAGGAAACCTTAAAATTGGTGGCGTAAGCATCTGCATGCATCGCTAAAATAAATCAAGAAATAACATTTACACGTTCGTTTTATGTTGTATTTGCCACGTAACAATAAAAGAGAGAGAGAGAGAGGGTGAGTGACTCCCCCACACCTCAGTCACCCACATAGACCAATTTTCGCCAAAATCCAGAACGGTAAACAGGGGACAAAAGGACGAGGCTAAAGCTGAAAGCCGTAAGCCAACCGAAGACAATGCCACAAAGGAATTATTTACTACGTGATACAACATTGAAGTCATTCCCGCATAAATGTGCTTTGGTGCTCTGTTGCCTGATTGTGGAAAGCTAGCGATGCTAGCGTGAGCCGTTGATAATGAGTAACAAATTATTTGCAAATTCTTTATTCAAAATCACGGAAAGCAACACCAGCAAGTATGTGAGTACTTAATTATATGACAGGGAAGGCAAAGTTTGAGATATGCCAATTGCGTACGCGCATTAGCACACACTTGAAGATTTAGAGTAGAATTTCAAACAACCCAGGATTACAAATGAAGACCTACTTTTGGACCAGAGATGATAGAAGATTGAATTCATATCAAATGTGTATTAAACGAGGTATGCTAACACTTTTAAGTCCTTTGGCCACTTTAGGGAACCTATTCAAACTGGTATTAATAACGATACAGAAAACCCAAAACACGAAGTTTAAATGCTGTGTTAAAGGTACCAATTTTTAAACGATAAATTTAAATTATTTGATTATCGTTTTTCCCAAATTAAAGAATTCTTAAAAATTTGTAGCTTCCCTGTAGAACTTTAAGCTGCCGCCCGCCTGGAGAATGGCAACCGGGTTCTGACTGCGACCGGCGCACACCTTACCAATAATTATTGAAAAACTCTCGTTATATTCTAAAAGGATATACTAAGTTCGTGCAAGTTTATGTAACAGGCAGAAGAAAGCATTTCCGTCCCCATTATGTATATATATTCTAGATCAGCATCAATTGGCGAGTCGATAGAGATATGTCCGTCTATCCGTCCGTCCGAAAGATTAGCTCCAAATTCATTTTCAAAACTACACATACACAAATAGGGCTTTTACATTTTGGAATAGGTTTTCCAAAAATGCCCGGAAATGTGTGGTTGTACAAAACTCACATGTTCATCATTCGATTATCTTCAAACTTATTGGCAAAGCTCTATATTACAAAAAAAATTATTCACATTGTGAAAAATCCAGAAATAGCCGGAAAATTATATATGGAAAAAACTATTTTTCATCCGATTGACTTCAAACTCGGTTTGTTAACAAATTATGGAAAATAATTTGTTGGAAATATTGGGTGTCAGGGTAGTTTCAAAGCCAATTTTTATTTGAGAACCGAACTGTAAATGGAAAATTCACTCCAAAATTAATGAAATTCGTTTTGTTAGCTCTAAGGGCTAAATCAAACAAATTTTTGAATATCATAATAGAAAGATTCCTGAAAGTGATTTGCTTTTGATTTTGATTTGATTTTGATTTCGTCGAACAGCTGTTCACAGATGCTCCATACAAAATGTGCAGTGTGCCCAGAAAACGTACACAGAAAAAAAAAAGATCAAATATCAATTTAATCTTGGCTTATCAATATGATATTTTATCAAATATCAATTTTTTCATATCATTCTGATGATAAATAAAATCAATATGATATTTTATCAAATATCAATTTTTCATATCATTCGACGATAAATAATATTAAATTAATCGTACTAATATCAAATTGATAAGATAATAAATAAAATGAGAAAAAGGAAAGAGACAAAAAATGCTTATTATCGAAAACTTAGGCACCGTAGAAAAAATATAAATAGTCCCTTAGACGTTTGCCCGCACGCGTGTGCGGTGGCTCACTGCGTTGAGACGTCATTCCATTCGTGTAAAGTGCGAGTTCCCGGGTTCGATTCCCAGACAAGGTAATGTTTGTTAACTAACAAAAATGTTTAAATTTCGTTGCTTTCCAAACGGCTATGGCGCTAATATTACATAATCATTAAAATTCTGAGCGGGGAATATATATAATATAATATAACTTATATAAATAATATATGCGCCCAGCCATTTCCTAATATTTTTTTTTTTAATAAAAAAAATGTCACTTTGATCTTAAACATATCATTTTGATATGATCGAAAATATCAGTTTGATATTTTCGAACAGGTCAATTTCATCTGCATCTTATCGGCTTTTTTTTGAGAGGGAAATTGTCATCTCCCCCCCTTCTCATCGACCCCCATAATAAAAACTCCCTCGTAGTAGTCCCAGATCATATCATTTTTTTTTTCTGTGTAAGGATTTTAAGGTCATGCTGGTAGATTTAACGAAATCAGCTCCGGGGCTGATTTCGTTTTGCTTTCTAGTGTGGCCGTATTCTTCGAAGAAAATTATGCTGTCAAACTTGATGCCTGCTTGGTAAAGCTGCTTCCATTCTGAAACTACATGCTCTGCTATTTAACTATTCTTAAGAGGCTGACAAAAATTGGGTTTACACTTAATTTAGGCGTTTTGTGATTTATAACCTTTGTTTACTTCAGCGCCAATTGTCAATCAGCTGTTCACGAAATCAAAATCAAATCAGTGCGCAAAAAAGGTCGTTCCGTCAACTGATTTTGATTTGCTTTCACGAAATCAAAATCAAAAGCAAATCACTTTCAGGAAACCCTCTAATATGCAGCGAAGTTAGGAAAACGGGAGGTTCAATGTCATGTGTTGTTTCTTCACCTCGAGGAGGGATTTGGAATAAACCGTTGTATTAAGCCGAATATTGATATAATAAGCAACAAATAATTTCCCAGTTCGACTATACTGATAGTGGCGAAGCGAAGCGCGCCGTGTCCAATGTTAGTTTGATATAGATATCAGATATTTAATATTCAAAATCATTAAGAATTAAAATTTGATCACGCTACCATATAAAAAAAAAATTTCTTAGCAAAACACATTTTCCGACCGATCGGTCCTATTACAGCTATATGCTATAGTCATCTGATTTTGAAGAAATTTTCTAGAATTATGTTAAAGCATATGAAACTAATATATAACAAGATTGGGGACGCTACGATGGAAAACAAAAAAGTATTTTTTGGGACTAGAACTATATTTTGAACCGATCGTTCCTATGACAGCTATATGCTATAGTCATCCGATTTCAATAAATTTTTCCACAATTAATTGAAAGCATCTGAAACTATTATAAACCAAGATTGATGACGTTACGATGAAAAACAAAAAAGTTTTTCTCACTAAGACGTATTTTTCGACCGATCGTTCCTATGGCAGCTATAACATATAGTCATCGGATCCGGCCGTTTCTGGCATGTTAGTTGCGTGCAGCAAAAAGAAGACTCTGTGCAAAATATCAGCTCGATAGCTTTAAAACTGAGGGACAAGTTCGCGTAGAAACAGACAGACGGACAAACAGACGGACAGACAGACGGACGGACGGACAGACAGACGGACGAACGGACGGACAGACGGAATTGAACTCAACTCGTCATCCTGATCAAGAATATATATAGTTTATGGGGTCGGAAATGAATATTTCTATGCGTTACAAACTTCTGGGCAAAATTAATGTACACTTTGCAAGTGTATAAAAAACAGCATATCTCCCACAATGGCTTTTTCGAACCTTCTTAAGAATTATTCCACCCATCATTATTTACCGATCCACCGTACATCATTTTCCGATCAGATCAACTGTAGCAGAGTTGCCACCCTTGCAATTAGGATAACCTTTTATAATCCCACAATATTGAAGATAGATTATTCGAACCTTCAAGACATATATTTTAATCACCTTGACTTATCGGTCCACCATCATATCGTTTCCCGATCAGATACACAATAGTAGAGTTGGCGCCCCCGCAATTTGGAAAAAAAGTCATATTTCCCTCAATTTAATAGATAGATTGTTCGAACCTTCTAGATATATATTTTAATCATCATTGCTTTTCGATCCACTATACACCATTTTCCGATCAGATAATCGATAATAGCCTTATAAGTAAAACAAATAATTAATTAAAATATATCTGGCTTTTACAGCCAAGCTTCTCTCAATCTCTTGGTTCGTGTACTTTTATATTTTCGCACAAGAGAAAGGGACATACAGCTTAACGCCGAATCCGAACGGCTCATTTGCGTAGCTTTTTTTTATGATTAGTTACTTCACAGCAGGCGCCAATAGCTGGTGAAGGTAGCCGGATATGTAAAACCTTTTATTAGATGTTACGAGGCAGGATCGAACCCAGACCTCCCGCACAATGGGCGTCCACAATAACCATTGCACCGCCACGGCCAATCAAATAATGGCTTAAATTTAAGCCCACCAACCGCTCTAGCTTAAAAGGGATGATTTATTTTGTAAAAATAGCCATAAATCAAGTAATGTCCGACTTAAGGTGCCAATTTTGACCCGTTTAATTTTCTACAGAAGCATCGATATGTGCTCTGTCGATTAGGCCAAATAAATCCAGAATTTAATTCCCATTGTGACCACAAGAAATTCGTGAGGGCAAAATGTACTAGAAATCTGTTTTTCCGCCATATCTTGGAATCAAGAGCTGATGGAATAAAACCGATGATGCAGTTTGGTTCAGAGCACTTAAATGAATAATAATGTTTGATCAACAAGGCTGCACCTCACAAAGTTGGTCATTTTGTTGCCCTGTGTAATTTACTGTTTCAAGTCCAGTTCTGAACCCAATAAAAGTGGCTATATCACAGAAATTATCGAAGATATGAGCTTAAAATTTGGTGAGTAGTTAAGTTATAGGGAGACAGACATTTTACTGGTTCAAGACCGGTTCCCGCTAAACCCGTTCAACAAAGTTTTAGAACTATACCTCCGAAAGTATTGAAGATATGAACTTGAAATATGGTGTGTAGGTTAGTAAAATCGAGTGAGACAGTTGATCGGTTCAAAACCGCTTCAATAGTGGTTCTGAGCCTTATTATTTCAGACACGACACCAGCTTCGAACCGATTGAAAATATGTTCAGAGACATATCTCAGAAATTAGGTAGGTTGGTTCAATGGATTTAGATATTTTCCCAGTTCAAATCTGGTTCTGAACCAATTCAAACCTGTCAAAAAATTGATAGGAACGTAAAGTTTGCTTTGTAATTTTGTAATCGATTCAGTTGCGGTTAAGAGCCATATTTTTGTTATTATTTAAACAATGAATCTGAAACCTACGGTTATATGAAGTTAGATATTTTTCGCAATGTAAAACGGGTTCCGTACCAGTTTTTGGGAAGCGATTTCCAACCGGTTTAAGTTGAATATAAACTTTCTCATCGTTATGTATAAAAAAAAAATAATTTTTTAAAAGAAAATATCAAAATACCAGAAGACGATTGTACCCCAATATAAGGATTTTGCTTTTCGGTAAACAAAAATCATTGAATAAATTAAAACTATTTACTACCTCTATATCGGGTCTAATGAGGGTAATGTGAGAACTACCCATTAATATTAACGTAAAGTAATATTCCATAGCTTTAAAATAAATGTTCCCAAACAATTCTGCAATTCCATTGTTTTTATCAAAAGAGTCTCATTTTTTTTGGCAATTTAAAGTCTTGTCTTTCAATCGATATGTTATACCAAAAACATCGTGCTTAACTTTTCAGATTAAAAATTGTACATCGTGATGATTCTGTACCATCTCTTAACCGTTTTTCCGAGTGCTAAAGGGAGTAGAACTGCTATTAATACATAAAGAAAGCATTTCTCAGCCATAAGCACAAAAAGGCCATCGCCCAGCGCAGAAGGCACGCGGCGCATTACGCAAACGACCGCAGCAGCGTAACATTTTTTGTGTATATGTGTATGTGTGTGTGTGTTAGCCAAAGCTGCGAAAAACGCAATAATAAAATTGGGAAATTGGCTTTAAGATGAGAATGCTGCTGCTGCTCTTGCTCGTCTACCAACACTCTGACCAACTCCGGGGCTAATCAGCTGCGCGCACGCTAAGTAAGTTTATTAACCTATTATTTTGAATTGCCTTTCTTTGTGTTGGCCGTCGGAAGGCTATGGTTGGTGGGTTCATTGGTCCATTGTCTGATTGCATCGTCTATTGTGCAAGAGAGAGCAAATGAAAAAGTGCTGCCCATTCCGTGCAGAATGCAGCTTGCAATTGGATGCTTAAGCAAAGCTATTTGCTTGGAATGGAGTACTTATACTTTGGCAGGGCAAAGCACAAGCATAAAGTTGTTTGCTTTGGAAAAGTTATGAAGCGATTTGGTTAAAGTGCTCTTTAACACAGAATAATTCAAGTTGAAAGAAATTAAATATGGATTCCGATGTTTTGGAGCTCAAACTCATGCTGCTAGTTTGGGACTATGTCTGACGAATCGGAATGAATCTTTAAGCAATCTGAATGAGCCTTGACTCAAATCACTATTTCGATACAGAGGAATGAGCTGTACCTTGAATTCCATTACCGCACCATTTGTTCCTCAGGTTTTCTACAAATTTTCTGCCCCAATAAGCACTTTGTATGTTGTAAAATTCATATCAAAATCGGTTTTGAGAAGTCTGTAGTAAATAAAATCACTCGCATTTATTTTTGCGTACTCTTAGAAATAGTGCAAATTAAATTAAATCTTATTTAATTTTTAAGGGAATATATTGAACAATTCTGTGTGATTTAGAGCGGTAAATTGATAAAAGATCATTCAGATGATAGCGACTCTGCCGTCAAACTTTTCCACTTCAAAATTGTTCAAATTCTTATTTAAAAATCATTGGATTATGAGGTTTAGTCATTATAAAATCTTTGGATGGTTCTCTGATCTATTTTTAAAAATTCCATTGTCAAATAATGCGAGTCTGCTTATTTAATTCTTTTCTTCATCCCTTCGAAAATACTAAACCGTACCGATGAGTATTTCCTCCGACCTTTTAAAATACAGTCAGCAATCTTTCCTTAAAAGTAATCAATTCGGAGCGTATTTTCAAGATCACTTTTTAGCGATTGTTGGAAGATTTGTATGTATTCTTTCGTTTTTTGTCACCCACTTTTGGCGGGGCATTTTACGCTTCACACAATTTCTACACCAAATACAATCGTTCCTAAGAAATAGCGGAATTATCCCAGTACCACATTAGGAAATTTTAATTAATCAGAATACAAAATCTTTTCTTCCTTTGCTGCAATTGCTAAAATAAACAAAGCCAGCCTTAATAATAGCTATTACAGTTGCTATATTTTATAAACTGTTGCAATGTTGCACTACTCAATAGTTTGTAAGGAATTTGGTTTTATCAAATATTCAATTTAATTATTTAAGTTTCATTTTAAGTAAATACATTAGACTGGACCTGCTGAGTATAAAATTTGTTAGGTCATGGTCTCACCCCCATCAGTTGGGTAAAAGAAATTGAGTCTCTAAAGATTTTTGAAATCACTCATACGCAGTGTTGCCTATATTAATACATTTGATTAAAACAGTCGGCATTAATTTAATTTCAAAAATAGAAGGCTAACATCGGCTACGCCGATGTTTTAAATACCCTTGCAGTTTTTGAAAGGCGCTACCATTGATAACAAAATAGTTTTCCTCAGTAGAATTAGTTTTTAGACCGATCGTTCCTATGGCAGCTATATGCTATAGTCATCCGATTTTGATAAATTTTTCCAGAATGGTGAGAAAGCATATAAAACTAACATATATCACGATTGGTGACGCTACGATGGAAAACAAAAAAGTTTTTCCCACTAGAACTAGTGTTTGGACCGACCGTTTATATGGCAGCTATATGCTATAGTCATCCGATTTTGATAAATTTTTCCAAAATTCTGTGGAAGCATATAAAACTTATATATACCACGATTGGTGACGCTACGATGGAAAACAAAAAAGTTTTTCTCATTAGAACTAGTTTTTGGACCGATCGTTCCTATGGCAGCTATATGATATAGTCATCCGATCCGGCCGATTCCGACAAATGTGCAGCGTATTTGTATTTAAAGACGTTTTGCAAAGTTTGGTCAAGATAGCTTCAAAACTGAGGGAGGAGATAGCATAGAAACAGACGGACAGACGGACGGACGGACAGACGGACAAACGGAAATGAACTCAGCTCGTCATGCTGATCAAGAATATATATACTTTATGTGGTCGGAAATGCTTCCTTCACTGCGTTACAAACATCGTGACAATTTTAATATACCCTCTGCAAGGGTATAAAAATATTTAAAATTTCATAATTAACGAGAAGGCAAAGCTAACTTCGACTGTGCCGAAGTTCTAATACACTTGAAAAAGATTACTATAACTGATTTAACCGGTAAAATATATATAGGATATAGATATCAAATTTTACAATTTTTAAATCATTGATAATAAAAATTTGATACCATAAAAAAATACTTTTCTTAGTAAAACACATTCTCCGACCGATCGGTCCGATGGCAGCTATATGCTATAGTCATCCGATTTTGATAAATTTTTCCAGAATTATGTGGAAGAATATATATAACTAATATATACCACGATTAGTGACGCTACGATGGAAAACAAAAAAGTTTTTCTCACTAGAAGTAGTTTTTTTGACCGACCGTTTATATGGCAGCTATATGCTATAGTCATCCGATTTTGATAAATTTTTTCCCGAATTGTGTGAAAGCATATAAAACTAATATATACTACGATTGGAGACGCTACGATGGAAAACAAAAAAGTTTTTCTCACAAAGACTTATTTTTCGACCGATCGTTCCTATGGCAGCTATATGCTATAGTCATCCGATTTTGATAAATTTTTCCAGAATATGTGGGGAAGCATATAAAACTAATATATACCACGATTGGTGACGCTACGATGGAAAACAAAAAAGTTTTGTCTCACAAAGAACTAGTTTTTTCGACCGATCGTTCCTATGGCAGCTATATGATATAGTCATCCGATTTTGATCATTTTTTCCAAAATGTCAATGCTTATGAAAGATAATAAAACTAAAGAGACAAGATTGGGCGACGCTACGATAAAAAAAAACAGTTTTCTCACTCGAAGTAGTTTTTACTTTATATGGCAGCTATATGCTATAGTCCTCCGTTTTGACAATTTTTCGGGAAACATATAAAACAAATATATACTACGATTGGTGACGCTACAATGGAAAACAAAAAAGTTTTTCCCACAACAACTAGTTTTTGGACCGACCGTTCCTATGGCAGCTATATGCTATAGTCATCCGATTTTTATAAATTTTTCCAAAATTCTGTGGAAGCATATGAAACTAATATATACCAAGATTGGTGACGCTACGATAGAAAACAAAAAAGTTTTTCTCATTAGAACTAGTTTTTGGACCGATCGTTCCTATGGCAGCTATATGATATAGTCATCCGATCCGGCCGATTCCGACAAATGTGCAGCGTATTTGTATTAAAAGACGACTTTTGCAAAATTTCAGGTCAAGATAGCTTCAAAACTGAGGGAGGAGATAGCATAGAAACAGACGGACAGACGGACGGACGGACAGACGGACGGACGGAAATGAACTCAGCTCGTCATGCTGATCAAGAATATATATACTTTATGTGGTCGGAAATGCATCCTTCACTGCGTTACAAACATCGTGACAATTTTAATATACCCTCTGCAAGGGTATAAAAATATTTAAAAGGGCAAAGCTAACTTCGACTGTGCCGAAGTTCTAATACACTTGAAAAAGATTACTATAACTGATTTAACCGGTAAAATATATATAGGATATAGATATCAAATATTTACAATTTTTAAATCATTGATAATAAAAATTTGATACCATAAAAAAAACTTTTCTTAGTAAAACACATTTTCCGTCCGATCGGTCCGATGGCAGCTATATGCTATAGTCCTCCGATTTTGATAAATTTTTTCGAAATTATGTGAAAGAATATAAAACTAATATATACCAAATTGGAGACGCTACGATAGAAAAAAAAAAGTTTTTCTCACTAGAAGTATTTTTTTGACCGACCGTTTATATGGCAGCTATATGCTATAGTCATCCGATTTTGATAAATTTTTCCCGAATTGTGTCAAAGCATATAAAACTAATATATATTAAGATTGGAGACGCTACGATGGAAAACAAAAAAGTTTTTTTCACTAGAAGTAGTTTTTTGACCGTCCGTTTCTATGGCAGCTATATGCTATAGTCATCCGATTTTGATCAATTTTTTCCGAATTGTGGGGAAACATATAAAACTAATATATACTACGATTGGTGACGCTACGATGGAAATCAAAAAAGTTTGTCTCACAAAGACTTTTTTTCGACCGATCGTTCCTATGACAGCTATATGATATAGTCATCCGATGCGGCCGGTTCCGACATATTAGTTGCGTGCAGTAAAAAGAAGATTCTGTGCAAAATTTCAGCTCGATAGCTTTAAAACTGAGGGACTAGTTTGCGTAGAAACAGACAGACAGACAGACGGACAGACAGACAGACGGACAGACGGACGGACGGACAAGCGGAAATGAACTCAGCTCGTCGTCCTGATCAAGAATATATATAGTTTATGGGGTCGGAAATGAATATTTCTATGCGTTACAAACTTCTGGGCAAAATTAATATACACTTTTCAAGTGTATAAATAGTTAGAGAGCTGCAGCCGAGTGCCTCGACTACGAAATACCCAATTCCATTGATTTTGTGTGTTTTTATACGCATAATAAGACATACACACGCTGCCAAACCTTAAGTCGCGTGAGTCGCGACTCTTGAGGCGGAAGAAAAAGGCAACATATAACACAGTGCGACACTCAAAAAAACACATGAACGGCACTAATAAAATGTGAAACTAGAGCCCTCAGGGAGCAACGCCTCATACCCAGTTTTTCCTGTTTTTTTAATGGGCACATTTATACTAGCAACACACAATTACAACATTTGTTGCTTGTTAAAAAAAGTGAGAGCTAAAATTCTGAAAAATTCACCAAAGATCAAGAGCGTCACTACATTTGTCATAGAAAATTCCCACCTCCAATGGACAAGTGGTTAGTACCCCTCCCGAAGAGGTCAAACTTTAAAACTTGACTATATGAAAAACCACACGATAGAATTGTCTAAGATTTTCAATTAATTAAGTTACTGACCAATGAAACGTGTCCCCAAAAGATGGGAAAAGATACGAATTCGGAAGAAATGTGGGTCAAATGTCATAAGGTATAAAATTTTGAGGTATTTTCCAAATTGCGGGGGCGGGAACTTTTCTATCGTTCATCTGATCAGAAAATGATGTACGGCAGATCGATAGGTAATGATGATTAAAATATATGTCTAGAAGGTTTGCAACAATCTATTTTCAAAATTGTGGGAGATATGAGGTTTTTTTCAAATTACGGGGTCGTCGAAAAAATTTGAAACAAACTTGATCTGCGAGCAGAAGATACAAGTCTTCTCTGAAAAAATGGTAGCTCTAGCTCTTATAGTCCCTGAGATCTAGGTGTTCATACAGACGGACGGACCGACGGACATGTCTATATCGACTCGGCTATTGATGCTGATCAAGAATATATATACTTAATGGGGTCGGAGATGCTTACTTCTGCCTGTTACATACATTTGCACTAACTTAGTATATCCTTTTTACTCTACGAGTAACGGGTATACAAATTTTTTTTGTCGGAATCAAACATTTTTGAGATTTGGGACGGGTAAATAGGTAAATATTTAAAATTATTTTACTGAAAGAGTTAAAATCTTTCTTTCGTAGCGATGGTGATATAACGGGCTATAAAGTTCAAACTCATGCCGAGTGCTGCCTGTGTTAAAAAACAATTTACAAAAAAAAATTCTCGATTTGTTATCAATATCACTTAAAATTCGGACAATCACACTTGAGAGTTGAGCGCAGTTTATTAATTATTTTGTTAAAATTAATCTTTCAATCTGGCAGTCAATTTAAAGACTTCGAAACATTAACTTATATTATCCAGAGCGCCAAGAACAAACTGTCATTAAATCTTTTGAAGTCCTTTATCGATATAATGTCTGACCGAATTAAAGAAGTGAATTCGAATAACTATATCCATATACATTACTAATTAGGCTTGAAACATTATAAAACACACAAATTAAGATTAAGGTTTCGAGAGATTTTGTCATTTATATATATTTAAAGTACCCGAGTCTATTTGATAGAATTATAAAAATTGTTATTTTTTTGTGTTCTCATACCAAAAACATTTCACTAAGCGAGTTTTGCAGGCGAGGTCAGGTGTTTGTAAACCTAAAATAAACCTTGGGAATGCTGAGATCCACTTTTTCAATTTTTCGCCGTTTAAAGGTCCACTCTAATGTACATATGTACGACACGAACTCTTCAATCAAAAACTGATGTCAATTGCAGGTAGTTTGCAATTCACTAACCAAAAAAGCATGAATATCTTGTCTATTCGTCTGCCACTTGTCAGTTACTAATTGACAAGGCTGCATTTGCCCTTCCTTCTTCCACCCGCCACAGAAACCGATACTGAGACTCTTATGTCAAACAATGAACTTGCCTTGGCTCAACTCTGGGCCTCCTTCATTTTGCCTTAGCCTAAATAGACACAATTTTTGCACACAAATCCATTTAATCTAAGAGATAAATAACATTGAGGGCTTACACAACTTCCTTACCCTTCGACCAAAAATGGCTCCCCGGAAAGCTTTTTAGCCGAAAAGGACGGCAGCGGTGCCGCTGGTGGTGGCCACTTAACGCATCCGAAAAATTCTTACGCAGCAAAAAGGGAAAACCTAATGATTCTATACCACAAAATGGGTCGAAGAAGGGTCCCTTCGTATCGATTTTAAGTTGAGCGGCAATAAAATTCACTGTGATTAGGTTAAAACTGTTGACTTTCAACTAGGGCTTCCTGTTTGTTAGCTGTCGGTGATGTCTGCCTTTTGCCTGGGCGGGCGGGTTATTGAATGACTGTGCCAAATCGAAGGAGATAAAAATGCCAAATAGCAACTCAACTGTGATTGTGCTGCTCCATGCTGTCTCTGTCTCGCTCTGTCTAATTCCATCTGTGCTCTCTGCTTTCGTGTGACGCTCATTTATTTAATGGTTTTAACTTCCAATTTTCCAATTGTCAGGGCAACCAGAGCCATTAACCAGAGCCCTGGGATGACAGGAATAAAATAGAGTGAAGTGAAAGTGCTACTAAAGCAGCATGTGAATAGCAAACGAATGAAGGTCGAAATTTATATGCTCTAAATGGGGTTACTACTTAAGTTCATAGAGGAGAGGGGAGTAAATCGAGAATATATAAAATCGAATGCTTATCAGCCCAAAGAAGGAACAAGCCCAATTTCTCTGCACTTAATTTAAACACCGCATTCAAATGACAGAGCGACGACACCGTTGTCAATTTGAAGCGTCGCATAAAAAAGTGTAACTGACACTCAGATTTGAGCTTAATTGCAAGACAGCAGATTAAAGACTTGGGAATAGCGTGTAATGTTATTGTTAAAACCAGAAAACGACATGCAAGCAGTGATAGAAAAGGTAGTAATTTTTGTTGCCGAGGTAAGGTACAAAGTAGATTTCGAAAATTATTCTAAGGTAAGGTACACGGAATTTTCAGTACCTAGGTAAAGGTACCAAAAAAAGTACTTTATAAATTAGTATACTTACTTTCTAGGTATGGCTTATCCATTTTTTTAATCGTATTGAGTATTTAAAAAAAAACAACTATTCTTAGAAGCATTCATTAATAAGTAGGTCGGCTTATATGGGTTCATTGGGCTAAGTAGGAAAACGAAACTTTTTGGGTTGGAAATAAATTTTCTTTTGCCACAAATTTAGAATACACTTTTTATACTCTGTACCGAAGGTACACAGAGTATATTGGGTTTGTGCAAATGTATGTAACAGCCAGAAGGAATCATCTCCGACCCTATAAAGTATATATATTCTTGATCAGCATCAACAGCCGAGTCGATATAGCCATGTCCGTTTTTTCTTTTTTTTTTTTATAGAAAAAAGAGATCTCAGAGATGGTAAGAGATAGAGGTTTGAGGTGTAAGGAACATAGATTTCTTATACTTGCAGGCAGATCAAGTTTAGTTTTGATTTTACCCACGCCCCCCCCCCCCCAACAATTTGAAAAAAAATAAATAATTTCAAAAAAAAAGAGTTAGGGTTGTTGTAACCAATAAAAATATATATAAATTTATATTAGTTCAAAAAAGAACTATAGTTCATAAAATGAACTATAGTTCAAAAAATGAACTATAGTTCAATAAGTGAATAGTTCAAAAAATGAACTATAGTTCAAACCCTGAGACCTAGTTCATTAGTTCATTTTAATGAATAGTTCATTCGAACTAGTTCATGAAAATCGGCACACCTCTATTGTGTAAGGAGGCAAAGACCAAGTATAAGGGGAGCGATGCAATTGAGATGGCCTGCGGTCAGAAATCACTCGTGATTCCCGCGTGACTAATATAAATACGTTTATGTTAATAGGAAATTATATACCAATTTTATAATTTTACGAGTTATGTACTAGGATAATTCTACTCATTATTATTTATCGAGCCCCCATACATCGTTTTCCAACCAGATAAACGAAAGTCAAAAGAGTTGCCACCCCCAGATTTTGAAAAAACCTAACACTTTAAAGTTATCAGTTACATACAAAGAGGTACAGAGTATATTACAGTCGGGCTTGACCGACATTCTTACTTGTTACTTTACAAGTAACGGGTATAATTAAGTTTCCTTCGTGACAATTTTAATATACCCTTTGTAAGGGTTTAAAAAAAAATTCTAATTTACAAAACGTAAGTCCGATTAATGGTTCAGATGTTATGACATCTTATATAAACCTACCTTTTCACAAATACAATTAAATCAGCGATCCAAAATACACCAGTCAAGTTGGGTTATTTAAAATTGGCATTTTTTTGTTGACCAGTTTTATTAACAGCTATCATTTTGAAGCACAATATATAGATGAAAATACCGTGAAATTGCTTTTCCTAAGTTCTCAAGATTATTTTTAAAATTTTTATTTTCAAGTGCACTTTTCGAATAAAAATATGAGACCAATCTAAGAGTTATCAGATGCCGATTTTTTTAAGAAAATTCAAAATAACGCTCATACAGACACAGCATACACTTCAAGCAATCGACAAACCGTGGAATTTCAATTAAACATAGTAGTAGTGTGATTTAGACCTTTTGGCCTTTGGGGAATTTTCCAACACTGTCTTCCAACTTTGTTTTCAACATGGTTTTCCAACACTGTGATTCAACATGGGTTTCCAACACTGTTTTACAACATTCTTTATAACATTCTGTTTCAACATTGTATTCCAACTCTGTTTTTTAACACTGTTTTTAAAAACTATTTTTCACTACTGTTTTTGAACTTTGTTTTCAAATACTGTTTTCAAATACGGTTTTCAACACTGTTTCCAACACTGTTATCCAACTCTGTTTTCTAAGCAATAAGCCGTGGGATTTATCACGAAATATAAACTTTTCAATTAACATGTTTCACATCAAAGCCTTGTGAGTGTTAACAACACTCACACTTTTTTTAAATACAGAATAAAAAAATAGAAGGCTAACATCGGCTACGCCGATGTTTTAAATACCCTTGCAGTTTTTGAAAGGCGCTACCGTTGATAACTAATAAGTTTTTCTCATTAGAATTAGTTTTAAGACCGATCGTTCCATCCGATTTCGATAAATTTTTCCAGAATTGTGTGGAAGTATATGAAACTAATATATACCTCGATTGGTGATGCTACGATGGAAAACAAAAAAGTTTTTTCTAACTAGAACTAGTTTTTGCACCGACCGTTTATATGGCAGCTATATGCTATAGTCATCCGATTTTGATAAATTTTTTCCGAATTGTGTGAAAGCATATAAAACTAATATATACCACGATTGGTGCAGCTAAGATGGAAAATAAAAAAGTTTTTCTAACAAGAACTAGTTTTTGGACCGATCGTTTCTATGGCAGCTATATGATATAGTCATCCGATCCGGCCGGTTCCGACAAATGTGTAGCGTATTTGTATTTAAAGGCTTTTTGCAAAGTTTGGTCAAGATAGCTTTAAAACTGAGGGAGGAGATAGCATAGAAACAGAAGGGCAGGCGGACAGACGGACAAACGGAAATGAACTCAGCTCGTCATGCTGATCAAGAATATATATACTTTATGTGTTTGGAAATGCTTCCTTCTATGCGTTACAAACATCGTGACAATTTTAATATAACTTGAAAAATTTGTTCCAAGATGGAATGGGAATAATTTTATTTTGTTAGATATTTTAGTTTTTCGCTGTTCTTTTTAAGCTTTATGTATAAGTATTATGCTAGGAAATTCACAATTAGCATAATGGGGTAGGAAATGCTTTCTATTATGCGATACAAACATCAGTCCAATATTATATACCCTCAGCCAAGCAAGGGTATAAAATTGATTAAATTTCCTTAGCAAATAATGTGTTTTTAATCATTAAATTTCCACCTCAAAGCGTTACCAGTTAAAACAATTGTTCTAATTTCTCCTAATCCTCAAACAGATGTTAACTGGAGCATAAAGTGTCTAAATTAGGAGCTAAATCCAATGTCTTAACTGCGGCTTAAGCTAATTGAATCTCCACCCAAAACTCCGCCCTCCCGTAAATGTTTCATTTCGATATGTAATCCAATGTAATGTGCAACACTGCTGTTTCTCCTTCGCCTGCTCCTTCAGTTTAATAGAAAACCCTTTAGTCAAAGTTGTGTTAAATCCATGTTAGTGCTAGCCAAAATTGTTACCCATCATCCTCTTTTTGCCCGGCGCTCTCTCCATACGTCATTTACATTATTATGATGAGATGCAAATCTCGTTAAAGGACACTTCAGCCACGGCCCGGCACGGCCCTGCTAGTCAGCCTGCTGTCGCCGTCGCAGTCGCAGTCGCTGTCCTTTCTGCCATATAGACTACACTTCAATATGTGTGCCATATGCCCCACTGCTCCACCTCCATCTCATCCTGCTCCTCAGTCTGTGTTATTCTTATGCAAATTACATTTCCTGTGTTTGAGCTACAGCTTGTAGATACATGTGTATGCTCATGTACATGCATACATACATACATACGTGCTCGTACATATTTGTATATATTTTGCATGCTGAAGAGAGTGGAGCCCAAACATATAGATAAAAATATATATTTTATACAATTCTTTTGTAAAAGTCAACAACAACAACAACAAGAAGCCAAATGCTCATAAATGTTTGCATCCCCCCCGTCGTCACTCTATCAGGATCTGTCGCCCGTTATGACATATTTGTTGCTGCTGCTGACTTTGCTTAGTATCTTGATTTGCATTTGTAAACTTTAGTGTCCCTATTTTGGTCATTTGTTTTGTTGGATATCTTTCTACAGATTTTGCATATCATTTTCTAAAATACGATTGGATTCTTCATTATGCATATAAAAAACTCTTTAGCTATGAAAGGATGGCCTGGTAATGTTCGCCAATAATAAAACTTGGACACTTGTGTTTTAATACAGTTTATTTAAAGATAATATATGAATGAGTGTGATTAAGGTATTTAGTTTAAAATTTAAGCAACGAGCAACTGCGAATGCACGACTTCGACAACACTTCTTAACCCTTTTCTTAGCAGACGCCGACTGAGCAAACTGGGTGTGAACTAGATCAATATACCGAGTCGATTGTATTAGAGCAGAGCTGCGTGCGTGATCAATCGATAGTTGATTATTTAATTGGATTATAAGTCCTACCACTTCTGGTTGTCTTTCTGAATCCTACATACATAGGTAGATCTTTAAATGGCATTCAGTTAAAATTTCAGTAGAAGCCGAGCTATACAGTTCATAGGGTCCTTGAGCGTCCCGGACAACTTTCTCCGCCAATAACACCAATTACATTTATAGAGGTCAAAACACTAATCAATGAGCTCAACAATAACAAGGTTTCAGGAGAAGATAGAGTTGGCAACAGGACTTTAAAGGTACTTCTTGTGAAGGCGGTTCTATTTCTAGTGTTGCTGGTAAATGTGGCATTGCGTCTTGGGTATTTCTCAAAGATATGGACAAGTAAGAAAGTCGGTCAAGCCCGACTGTAATATACTCTGTACCTGTTTGTATATAACTTAAAACTTTAAAGTGTGGGGTCACACAATCTGTGCAGCACTTGCACGTCACGATTACGGGCAGTGCTAAAATTCGAATATCTTTCATCTGATCTGGAAACGGTTTATGGAGGATCTATAAGTAATGACGATTAAAATATATGCCTAAAAGGTTCAAACAATCTGTCTTTAAAATTGTGGAAGATATTCGATTTTGTTCAAATTGTGGGGATGGCAACTCTGCCATCGTTCATCTGATCGGAAAACAATGATGGGGGTTCGATAAGTAATGACGAGTAGAATATATGTCTAGAAGGTTCGAACAACCTAACTCAAAAATTGCGGGATATTTGAGGTGTTTTTATACCCGTTACTCGTAGAGTAAAAAGGGTATACTAAGTTCGTGCAAATGTATGTAACAGGCAGAAGGAAGCATTTCCGACCCCATAAGAAGTATATATTCTTGATCAGCATCAATAGCCGAGTCGATATAGACCTGTCCGTCTGTCCGTCCGTCCGTCCGTCCGTCTGTCCGTCTGTCTGTATGAACACCTAGATCTCAGGAACTATAAGAGCTAGAGGTACCATTTTCAGTGTAGACTTGTATTTTCTGCACGCAGATCAAGTTTGTTTCAAATTTTTGCCACGCCCCTCCCGCCCCCGCAATATGAAAAAAACCTCATATCTCCACAATTTTGAAAATAGATTGTTCGAACCTTCTAGACATATACTTTAATCATCATTACCTATCGATCCGCCATACATCATTTTTCGATCAGATGAACCATAGTACCATAGTCATATCTCCCACAATTTTGAAAATAGATTGTTCGAACCTTCTAGACATATATTTAAATCATCATTACCTATCGATCCGCCATACATCATTATACACTTGAAAAGTGTATATTAATTTTGCCCAGAAGTTTGTAACGCATAGAAATATTCATTTCCGACCCCATAAACTATATATATTCTTGATCAGGACGACGAGCTGAGTTCATTTCCGCTTTTCCGTCCGTCCGTCTGTCCGTCTGTCTGTCTGTCTGTCTGTCTGTCTGTCCGTCTGTCCGTCTGTCCGTCTGTCTGTCTGTCTGTTTCTACGCAAACTAGTCCCTCAGTTTTAAAGCTATCGAGCTGAAATTTGCACAGAGTCTTCTTTTTACTGCACGCAACTAATATGTCGGAACCGGTCGGATCGGATGACTATATCTCATAGCTGCCATAGGTACGATCGGTCTAAGAACAAGTTCTAGTTAGAAAAACTTTTTTGTTTTCCATCGTAGCGTCACTAATCTTGGTATATGTTAGTTTTATATGCTTTCACATAATTCTGGAAAAATGTATTAAAATCGGATCACTATAGCATATAGCTGCCATAGGAACGATCGGTCGAAAAATAAGTCTTTGTGGGAAAAAACTTTTTTTGATTTCCATCGTAGCGTCTCCAATCGTAGTATATATTTGTTTCATATGTTTCAACACAATTCTGAAAAAATTTATCAAAATCGGATGACTATAGCATATAGCTGCTATATAAACGGTCGGTCAAAAAACTACTTCTTGTGAGAAAAACTTTTTTGTTTTTTATCGTAGCGTCCCCAATCTTGGTATATATTAGTTTAATATGCTTTCACATAATTTCGAAAAAAATTATCAAAATCGGATGACTATAGCATATAGCTGCCATAGGAACGATCGGTCGGAAAATGTGTTTTACTAAGAAAAGTTTTTTTTTATGGTATCAAATTTTTATTATCAATGATTTAAAAATTTAAAATTTCTGATATCCTATATATATTTTCCAGTTAAATCAGTTGGAGTAAAGTTTTTCAAGTGTATTAAAACTTTAACACTCGAAGAAAGTGAACTTTGCCTTCTCGTTTTTTGATCAAATGAACGATTAAGGGTTGCCACCCCACCCAATTTGGAAAATACCTCATATCTCCCACAATTATTAAAATAGATTGTTCGAACCTTCTATAAATATATTTCAATCATCTTTACGTATGGGCCTCGATAAGTATTAATGAGTAGAATATATGTCTAGAGGGTTCGAACAACGTAACCCCAAAATTGCGGAATATTTGAGTGTGGTTTTCAAATTGCGGGGGTGGCAACTCACTATCGTTCATCTGATCGGAAAACGATGTATGGGGGCTCCATAGGTAATGATGAGTGAATATAAGTCTATGCTAAGCTCTGAGAGTATAACTGGCCTGGTTGTGTAGATAACACAACGGTCGTCTGAAAATACCGCGAACTTGGATTAGAGTCTGCATTCAAGCAAAGTTATTTTTTGAGATTTTTTGATAGCTCTAACATAAAATCGAAAAAAAATTCGCAAAAACTGCATAGCATCACTGCAAAACCTTTTTTTTTTTTTAATCAAACTACAAACCCAACTGGTGGCTTGTCAAAAATGCAGAACTGAACCGGAAACCACAATAGAAAATGTTTCCACTTGGTCCAACGTAGCGAATTTGGTTGAAACTTGAATTTGTTGAAACTGAATTTGAAGTGCAGAGTCTTTAGATCATTGAAAATGCTGATCGATTAATTAAACTTGAAAACATAGTATTTGATAGCTTTAACTAAAATCAAAAAAAAATTAAACACGTTTAACAAACTACCCCGAAAGAACAAATTTTCGAAAGTGTGAATAGCATTTTAAATTCCCATCATTTCCTCTAAGCAAATCACTGCAATCAAACACTTGCTTAAATCTTTTCATTTTCGAATTGGGTTTTTATAACATTATTTATACACAAAACTGTGATTGTAAACTTTTAAAGCTTAAACTGGAATTTGTTTGAATGATTTTTCTATTGTCAAAGGCTTTATTGATAAATGCCCCTGGGTAAGTAGTTTTCCATTCGTCAGCAGCGGCACCACCTTGTTTGGGGGGCTGGGGCAATTTATTTTCCAACACTTTGGGCACAGGCGAAAAGTTTATGGCAATGGTTTTTCCCCATTCTCATCCACACACAACCCGATATCCAACCATGCACGCAAAAGTTTTACTCTCAGAAAACTTCTCGCCGAGTCCTAACAAATTCAATTTGTCAGGCTTGGCGCGCCACGCGGCTGCTGTTGCTCGAGAGTGTGGCTAATCCATTTACAATTTCCAAAATAAACAAACAAAATGTATCCTCAGCACGAGTGAGTCGAGACATTTAGACATTTAGTTTGGAAAATGCAATGGACACTTATAAAGCTGACGCTGACGCTGCTGCTTTTTCTGCTCCTGCTAGCTGCCGCCAGCGGTGACAATTGTTAGGACAGGAAGGAAATGGTGTAGAGAAAAAGTTTAATTTATTTTTTTATTTTTATTTTATTTTATTTTATTTTTTTGTTCTCTCTACTCCAGCCTGTCTAGACCATAAGCATTTCAACAAATGCCAAAGAATGTGCAGGGCTGGTCAGGGTAAATGCGATACTTTCACAGAGTTACGCGTTTGTAGTTGTTGCTACAAATGCCGTAGGAAGTTTGCCCGGAAATTCCCAAACGGTAAAGTGAACTTGTCAAATAAACGACGGACGAATTTCATTTTGAAACTGTCAACATTTTAAGAAACTAAAACTTTTTTACAGTTCCAAGAAGACGCAGCAAGATACAAGATTAGCCAATGAGTGGGGCAAGTGCTATACACTGGAGGAAACTAGAGTTGACTCGATGAAGCAGTTGAATTATTCTTCGTTTAAATGGAAGTCAAATGAGATAAGAGAAAACTTGCCAAATTTTTAAAGCGAAAGAAGAGAGTGTATGCGAGGGTTGCCTGTTGCATTTTCAGCTCTGGCTATTTTATTTGTTATAACACTTATCCCCCGGTAAACGACCTAGATTGGGATAGGAAAAGTTAACAGTAAATAGACATGCCATAAAACAATTAGCACATTGTTATACATTTAAATGAAAAACAAGTAAGTAGTCGGTCAAGCCCAACTGTAATATACACCTGACAAAGCAGGAATATGACTGATAAATTTTAAGTGTGGTACATTAAAACTGTATAAGTGCTGCCCATCATAATTATTTCTTTTGCGTATATGCAGGGTTCGTAAAATAACACACATTTTTACACGAAAGATATTTACAGAAAGTAAAATATACAAGCTGTAAAAAATAATTATTTTCAGACATGGAAATAAAAAATTCTACATGTGGAAAAACTTATGTTTTTCATGTAACTAACACGAGTATTTTTGACACGACTTTAAAAGTGTAAAGAAGGCAGCCCAAATTATTGACATGCCTGTAAATAACAATCGTGTTAAAAATGAATTTTCATTGGCACTATCAGGCCTGGTGCTTCTAAAAAACGATCAAGGTAATTGGTATCAAACCTTAAATTTTTAATTACAAACTCGATTCACCCAATCAATTTTACAGAACAACACATGTACCACATTAGAAAGTTGTGCATCACAGAACCATAAGCAGCAGTCAGAGACATTGCTGTCAATCAAATATTTTGTAAGCCTATGTATTTGTATCAAATATAGTTAGTTTGTAACAAGCTAGAAAAGGCATAACATCGTGGTATATAAATATAATCTGAAAGGTCGGACACAAAAGTGCAAGCCAAACGTCGAGCATAGAAATGCAAAAAAAAAACGAGAAGGCAAAGCTAACTTCGACTGTGCCGAAGTTTTAATACACTTGCAAAAGTTCAATCCAACTGATATAACCGGTAGAATATATATCGGAAATACATATTAGATATTTATAAATTGAATATCATTGAGAATCAAATTATTTCCATAAAAAAAACTTTTCTTAGTAAAACAAGCCACATAGCTGAAGTAGAAGAGTGGCTGGCCAATTGGTGCATAAGGATTAACGAGCAAAAGTGTAAACATGTCGCGTTCACACTCAACAGAAGCACCCGCCCCCACTATACCTAAACGGGACCTTGATCCCACAATCAAGTGATGTTGTATACCTTGGTATTCACTACGACAGAAGGCTAACTTGGCTCAAACACATAGATTCGAAAAAACTTCAAATAAAGCTGAAGGCCAATAGCCTCCACTGGCTTATTAACTCCCGTTCCCCATTAAAACTGGAATATAAAGTCTTACTGTATAAAACCATCATAAAGCCTGTTTGGACGTATGGCTCCCAGCTATGGGGAAATGCTTGTGCGAGCAGCGTGGACATGCTCCAAAGAGCACAATCACGAATTCTTAGAATCCTCACTAGAGCGTCATTGTACATTCGAAACGAGTGTATCCACAAGCTCCATACTCACCCCAATCAACTTACCCAATCTCTCACCCTGCAAGCAACGCATCCCCGACTCCGAAGAAAAGACCTCCCAACCCAGCGATTGTACTAATGGGCCGCTGAACACAAAACTACGTCCAATTGGAGATAGTTTTCTTATAAATAGTTTTTAGATTAAGATTTGCAAAATTATTGTTCAATAAATACCAATAACGAGAAGGCTAAGCTAACTTCGACTGTGCCGAAGTTTTAATACACTTGAAAAACTTTACTCCAACTGATTTAACCGGTAAAATCTATAAAGGATATCAGATATTTAAAATTTTTAAATCATTGATAATAAAAATTTGATACCATAAAAAAAGCTTTTCTTAGTAAAACACATTTTTTGACCGATCGGTCCTATGGCAGCTATATGCTATAGTCATCCAATTTTGATCATTTTTTTCAAAATTATGTGAAAGCATATAAAACCAGGGTGTCAAACCGGAACCCGAACCGGAACCGTATACCGAATAGAACCGATTGAAACTCAGAACCAGAACCGGAACCGTTATTATTTATTTTTTGCGTACCGGTATTTTGGAACCTTTATTTTTGGAACCGAAATGACCGAAAAGAACCGAAACATTGTACCGGTACAGTTTCGGTTCTGAGTTTTTCTACACTTGAAAAGTGTATATTAATTTTGCCGACCACATAAACTATATATATTATTGATCAGGACGACGAGCCGAGTTCATTTCCGTCTGTCCGTCCGTCCGTCTGTCCGTCTGTATGTCTGTTTGTTTCTACGCGAACTAGTCCCTCAGTTTTAAAGCTATCGAGCTGAAATTTTGCACAGAGTCTTCTTTTTACTGCACGCAACTAATATGTCGGAACCGGCCGGATCGGATGACTATATCATATAGCTGCCATAGGAACGATCGGTCTAAGAACTAGTTCTAGTTAGAAAAACTTTTTTGTTTTCCATCGTAGCGTCACTACTCTTGGTATATGTTAGTTTTATATGCTTCCACATAATTCTGGAAAAATGTATCAAATTCGGATCACTATAGCATATAGCTGCCATAGGAACGATCGGTCGAAAAATAAGTCTTTGTGAGAAAAACTTTTTTGATTTCCATCGTAGCGTCTCGAATCGTAGTATATATTTGTTTTATATGTTTCCACACAATTCTGAAAAAATTTATCAAAATCAGATGACTATAGCATATAGCTGCCATATAAACGGTCGGTCAAAAAACTACTTCTAGTGAGAAAAACTTTTTTGTTTCTTATCGTAGCGTCCCCAATCTTGGTATATATTAGTTTTATATGCTTTCACATAATTTTGAAAAAATTTATCAAAATCGGATGACTATAGAATATAGCTGCCATAGGACCGATCGGTCGGAAAATGTGTTTTACTAAGAAAAGTTTTTTTTTATGGTATCAAATTTTTATTATCAATGATTTAAAAATTTTAAATATCTGATATCTATATTCTATATATATTTTTCTAATTAAATCAGTTGGAGTAAAGTTTTTCAAGTGTATTAAAACTTCGGCACAGTCGAAGTTAGCTTTGCCTTCTCGTTTTCATATTGCGGTGGCGGGAGGGGGTGTGGCAATTTGAAACAAACTTGATCTGCTTGCAGTCAAAACAAGTCTACACTGAAAAAATGGTAGCTCTAGCTCTTATAGTCTCTGAGATCTAGGTGTTCATACGGACGGACGGACGGACAGACGGACATGTCTATATCAACTCGGCTATTGATGCTGATCAAGAATATATATACTTTATGGGGTCGGAGATGCTTCCTTCTGCCTGTTACATAAATTTGCGGGAACTTAGTATACCCTTTTTACTCTACGAGTAACGGGTATAAAAATGCAAACTCGTAAAGAGACTCGCATTGAGGCTCCACTGCTTGAGTGCATTAGAGTGGCCAGAAATATCATCGGGAATATAGTTTTGAAAGTCCTGCCAGGGAAGCCAAATGCTCGAAAATAGGGCATTTCTATAAAGAGTCGATCTAAGATCGGAGATTCTGACATAAAAAGGAAGCGTATGATGAGTACGAGGATAAGGTTCATTACCACAGACATATCCCATAAGTTGGGTGGATTAGAAGATACTGATGCTAAATGTTTCAGAGTAAATAAGAACTCTGAAAGTTGAAGATAATGACATAAGAATGGTGATCGACTGGAGCTCCAAATATAATTTGATAAGTAAATTGGACTGGCAGAGATCTTTTTAATAAACACAATGTAGACGGGCTGATAGAACCAAAGGAGCTAAATAAACAGACATCCAGGAAGGGGATAAAGTTAATTTGAGGATTAAGTTAACCTTCGATAAGACGGTATTTGAAGTAAACGAAATGGAAATGTGCAAGTGTCAGGGGTGGTAAATCGTTCACCAGAAATTTAAGACAGAAGAAGAAGGTTGAGAGTGCCAAGGAATCGGAATCGGTTGCTGGAACGAGTCCACAATCAAGCGTTGCAGAAGAACTATCTTTGACCGAGATGAGAAGCACCAAGGATGATCAAGACTAAAAATCCGTCGACAAAATGAAAGGAATGTGATAAGCAGCAGTCAATCAAATATTTTGTAAGCAACTATGTATTCGTTTCAAATATATATTTAGGGTATTCACGACAACTTGCTTATTTGATAACCTATTGAAAAATAATATTTAATCTTCATCTGTCGTGAACACACTTTTGAGTAAATTTCTTGATTATTAAAACTAAATAAATCAGAGCCAACTATATTTAAAAAATTTATGTTACGTAAATTTAAAATATACTAAAAGATAATGGCTTAAAATAATATGTGATTGCATTTTATGTAATTGCAATCGTTAAAAGGTTCTTAAAGAACAAAAAAAAAAAAAAATTATAGACCGACCTTACCGTAATTTGAACTCAGGTTTTGTTGACTTCCAGTCTCACACCTTAACCTCTACACCATTGTCACCAAGGTCGAATTGACAGCTTAGTGTGCTTTATAAAATAGTGGCGCTTTATCGTCAAAATATTACAATTCTGGCACCTAATAGGTACACACTGTTTGAAGTGTTTACCAATACTGAAATTGAATTTTAACCAGGCAACCACATGACCCAGCTCTAGGCAGGTGATGTCAGCTTATTTTTCTGTAGTACATTTTGTTGTTGGAGATTTCATTTTTTAACAGGTTATCTATTAAGCAAGTTGTCGTGAATCCCCTAATTAAGTTTAAGCACAGATAAAAAATCATGATTTTTGCTCTTTCAAGTATGCTATGTTTTATAATTAAGGAAAATATTTTTTTAGTAGCCCTAATACTAATTATTTTTTTACACCTTTAACAGGTCCGACAATCTGAGTGAATGCACAATGTGGATTTCGTAGGTTGCTGCCATAGCAGAATTATTCGCAAATCAAATAAAGTTTGCATACTTTGAGGGGCAAAAAGGATGATTTTTTTTTAACGTATTGTATCAATTTTTATTTGTATCAAAAAAAAAAAAGGCATAGCATCGTGTTAAGAAAATATAATCGGAAAACACACCGTATTACAGGTTCGATACTGCTTCGGAATATCTAATCAAAAGTATTTTCTTAAAAAAAATGATGAAGCATCACTAGAAGAATTTATAATAAGCGGGAATTAATATTGCAAGATCGGCATATCAAGAGATTGCGTTAGATACCACATAAATTAATATGAAACCATTAGCAATAGGTGTTCGAAAATGAATCAAATTCAATAAAAGTTGTTCGCAAAAAGCTACCACCCAGGAATGGTAAATAAAAGAATAAGACGCAGGATTGGCAATCTGAAGACCGATCTTTATCATCACGATGAAGAAAGCTCTCTTATATTGGCTGACAAAACAGTGTTTTTAAGCACTCAAATCATCGAATTAAATGGGCATCCGTCTGACTTGGCATCTAATCACATATTTTTTCGACTATAAAAGGCTAAAGGCGTGGTCAATCTTTTTTCTAAGCTCTTTGTAAAGGTACCACCTTTTTACCTTATCATCATAGAAAATCTTTTGAAAAACAGTAAATAAATTGTTTATTGTTATTTCACATGAGGCTAAAAATATAAAAGGCAACCCTCGTTATCAAAGTTCTATTTTTAGGCGGTTGTCATTATGTGATTCTTGTTTTTAATTTCTTTTGGTTATTGTGTATATTTTTTACTGAAGAGTTCAATATTTTTAGGTATTTTTATTTTGAACTTTTGTTTTTTTTTAATCTTTTTATTTGGCGACCGTGACATACAAGGTATTTGATTTTTTGTCAGTGTAACTCAACTAACGTTCGCTGACTGCTTCTGAAAATGGGCAATTAAATCACGCCTATACGCCCCAAAATGTCGAGAAAACTAACTAAGTAAGTACGAGTATGTAGAGAGAGCTTACAGTTTACCTGAAAATTAAATTCGAAAATTTTGCCGACTAAAGCAAAAATAATTCCTTTTCGCCTCGTGTGTGCGCCGCTGGCGGCAATTTCTTGTACAACAATTTGTGAGTTTGCTGCTGCGCTCAGCACTCACGTAATGAGCATAAACTACAGGCGCAGGTACCTCCCACACACACACACACACACACTAAAATAATATCGCGCTGCCGTGCACATAATTGGTGCAAAAGTTTGAAAATTATCACGGAAGCAAAGCCGAAACACGTACATCACAACGTAACGGACGCGAGTTGGCATAATGGCCCAAACAGGCCAAACGACCTGAATACAGCCCCAAGCGGGGTTCATCCCATGGAGAAGCGTAAGCAAGCCGTCTGACTCGACTCTGCACTAATCCCGGACCCTAATTACTCATGAAACCCTGCTAGAGGTTAGGACACCCGTGCAACAATTACTAACACCACTTAGGAATTTTCCTGTTTTTTTTTCGCATTTTGGTGGTCGGTCATTTAGTGGAGTCAAAGAGCTTATCGTAAAAACGGAAAATGTTTCACTTTGCGAGTCCACTAAACTCAAGAGGTTTCCGCTTGAGTTCGGGTCTAACAATTAGGTAAAAGCAGCGATTAAAATATGGGCAAAATGTTGAAAGTACACTTGATAAGGTAAAAGCGATAGTCATTTAGTGCAGAATGAGCAGCACTTCAAAATAGACTTGTTTAAATAAAATAATTGCTCAATATTTGAGCGATAAGTGTGTGGAGTGACTGCTCTAGTTTAAATTATGGATATTTAAATTCCTTCATCTGCTTTGAGTTCCTCCTCAAAAACAGTCAACGACTTTAACCTCCATAAAGGGAGGGGGCAAAATTGATTGATTATTTTTTTAAAAATGTATTATTTGGGAATATCTTGCCGTATACGTAATGTTAAATTCGAACGCACATTTTGTCACATTCCTGGCGATCCAAGTGATTTTACTTCTGTGAATTAAGTGGTGTGTAGTTCCTGGAGATTTCTTTCAAATCAGTGAAAATCATTTTTTTTAGCATGAAAGTGCCGTTACTTTGTTTTACAAAATTAAATCGAAATCAGCATACATTTTCTTTATTTTCCACCATTTCTTTAGTAACACAAAACATTTTTAAATAAAAAGAATAGAGGAGGAAGATTATATAACGTTTTTAAAATAGAGTCTGTGAGTTCTATAGAGTGCACAATGGTCCCAATGCACAGTGGTCGGTTTTGTATGGAGTCAGCGGCCAAAATTACTTTCAGCAGAGATATCAAACTGAAATTTTATTTACAGCTTAATATAAATGTCATAAGTAGGAAATCATAGAATGGTCATGGTTAAACAGCTGATACCCCTCCTCCCCAGACCCTCTTTCACCCTGGCCAAAAAAAAATATATATAAATATCAAATACTTTTTATTTGATTCAGAACAAGTTTATAGTAAGTTTTTAATATAAGAACAAAAAAAAAGTAAATTATTATGTAGGCGAAATAGTTCGCATTAAACGGATGTGCTAATATATAGGTAAAAAGTTTAATAAAATTAAAATCAGAATAATTATATAAATCAGCTACATTTTGGTACATACATTACAACAGAACAGCAATACAAAGCACAAATAAAGAAAACAACAACATTGCACAAAAATTCTCACGACAAGCTGCCAAAAATGCTCGAGACCGCTTTGTGATGTTGAAGATGACACAAAGGGGCGCATAGGCGCGCAGCTGAAATAAACAGTTTTAGAATCTTATAACATTAACTAATATTTTACAAAAAGGTTCATTCCGGGGAATGACAGGCAACACAACTTTTACTTTAGGTGAAATTTAACTATTTGGCTGGGTACAACACTCACAGTGGCACTGGGAAAAAGCACATTTTTTAACAAAACCACAAGATGTTATAACATGATAACAACTTAAATATATAGTTAATACCTCTCTTTTCAATATTCATTTTAATGCGCGGCGATTCCAAATGATTAAATATTTTAATTAAATTTTTTTAGTAAGAGCTCACTTTCATGCGTCTCAAACAGCAATGTCCCCGTGTTTTTATTCTTTCTCTTATGTACACAGAAAAAAAAGGATATTTTTTGATGATCCATTGGATATTTTTCATATCCATTTGGACTGGATATGTCCATATCCATTTTTATCATCCATTTGAGTTAAAATAATGTTAAATTGATCTTAATTATTCATCCAATGGAGCTGAAAAATATCAAAAGGATGTGTAAATTTGAAAAGGATATGCATTTCAATATCCAAAACGAGAGCGTAAGTTGAAGTCGGCCCTGCTCGACTTCGATATACCCGTTACTCAGGGTAGGGTTTTTTTAAAAATATAATATTAGATCACAAATTGTGGAAGATATGAGTTTTTTTACAAATTGCGGGGGTGGCAACTCTACTATAGCTCATCTGATCGGGAAATAATGTATGGCGGATCGATAGGTAATGATGATTAAAATATATGTCTAGAATGTTCGAACAATCTATTTCCAAAATTGTGGGAGATATGAGGTATTTTTCAAATTGCGGGGGCGTGAACTTTTCTATCGTTCATATGATCGGGAAATGATGTATGGCGGTTCGATAGGTAATGATGATCTAAATATATGTCTAGAAGGTTTGAACAATCTATTTCCAAAATTGTGGGAGATATGAGGTATTTTTCAAATTGCGGGGGCGTGAACTTTTCTATCGTTCGTCTGATCGGAAAATGATGTATGGCAGATCGATAGGTAATGATGATTAAAATATATGTCTAGAAGGTTTTAACAATGTATTTTCAAAATTGTGGGAGATATGAGGTATTTTTCAAATTGCGGGGGTGGCAACTCTTTTATCGTTCGTCTGATGGGAAAATGATGTATGGCGGATCGATAGGTAATGATGATTAGAATATATGTCTAAAAGGTCCGAACAATCTATTTTCAAAATTGTGGGAGATATAAGGTTTTTTTCATATTGCGGGGGCGGGAGGGGGCGTGGCAAAAATTTGAAACAAACTTGATCTGCGTGCAGAAGATACAAGTCTACACTGAAAAAATGGTAGCTCTAGCTCTTATAGTCTCTGAGATCTAGGTGTTCATACGGACAGACGGACAGACGGACGGACGGACAGACGGACATGTCTATATCGACTCGGCTATTGATGCTGATCAAGAATATATATACTTTATGGGGTCGGAGATGCATCCTTCTGCCTGTTACATACATTTGCACGAACTTAGTATACCCTTTTTACTCTACGAGTAACGGGTATAAAAAGGATATGTCCATATCCATTCCAAATGGATCTTTTTATACTCTGTACCGAAGGTACACAGAGTATATTGGGTTTGTGCAAATGTATGTAACAGCCAGAAGGAAGCATCTCCGACCCCATAAAGTATATATATTCTTGATCAGCATCAACAGCCGAGTCGATATAGCCATGTCCGTCTGTCCGTATGAACGAAGAGATCTCAGAGATGGTAAGAGATAGAGGTTTGAAGTGTATGGAACATATATTTCTTATACTTGCAGGCAGATCAAGTTTAGTTTTAATTTTTGCCACGCCCCCTGCCTCCCCCGCAAATTAAAAAAAACTGAATATCTTCCACAATTTTGCAGTTACGTTGTTCGAACCTTTTAGACATATATTCTACTCACCATTTCTTATCAAGCCCCCATACATCGTTTTCCGATCAGATGAACAATAGAGGCGCTATATGTAAAAGAAAATTTAATGCAACGACAACAACAACACCGCACTCACTTACGAGAAAGAGAGAGCGAGAGGGCAATAGCTAACTGGACTGCGCCGCTTTGAGTTTCCCCCTTCCTTCTTACCAATAGATATTTGTGTAAGTAGGCAAAGACGAAGTATGAGAGGAGAGATGCAATTGAGATGGCCTGCGGTCAGAAATCACGCGTGATTCCCGCGTGACTAATATAGATATATTTATGTTAATAGGAAATTATATACAAATTTTATTATTTTACAAGTTATGTACTAGGGTAATTCTACCCATGATTACTTATCGAGCCCGTACATCGTTTTTCAACCAGATGAACGAAAGTCGAAAGAGTATTAAATTTCATGTTGTTTTAAGAGATAGTGATGATTCATTTGGAGACAAATTGTTTAAGCTGACTTTTTTATTTGTGACCTATGAAATCGACCACTGTGCAATGGTTTGGCATAAAGTCTAATAATTGAGATATTTGCACGAAATTTGGTTTATTTGGATATTTTAGGCCCCCAAGACGACATACCAAGATTCGCTTAATTTAGATCATTATTTTATATAGCTGCCTTATTCATTGTTGTTTGTTATTCAACTGAAATTCAGTTTGTACGCGTATTTTTAGCTTGTAAGGTGTTAATCTGGACCATTATTTCATATAGCTATCATATAACCGATCAGGCCGACTAGCATAAATTTTTTTTATGTGGAATTTTTAATTTTTACGTTTTTCACATTTATTAATTAAAAACAGCTAATGTTTCACGTCCATTTACATTTTAAACAGTTCTTCATGCCTAAATTCTAAGTTGTCTGAAATAATTTGTGATTTTACGGGTTTGGTTAAGATCGGGAAAAAAAAACAACTAGACTATCGTAAAGAGGTCACTTTAATGAACAAAATTGCATTTACAATTACGACAAACCACAACAATCCACCACGACTCCACGAAACAGAATTAGTTTGAGGTTAAGCTCGCCTAATACAACACACAACAAAAACACATAAAACAAGGGACAAAGCAACTCAAACGAAATTTTATTAAACATTCCTTGGACATCATGTTCCATATTTTACTTTAATTGGTGACATCGATTTTCGTTTATTTTCAAGCCAATAAACTTAGACAAAAATTTGCCACAACAAAAGCCACAAGCTCAATTAAATAAAAGGCTGACTTTCAGGGCTTCGAAAAACTTTAAGGACTACATATCATAATAAAAGTTTTCGATTCTATGCCCGCAAAAGTATAATTTTTATTAAAAATAAAACTTTTTTCCACAAATCAAAATTTTTTTTTACTTTTCGACTTTGGAACCATAGTGGAGTGGTTTGTATATTTCAATTAAAGCTATTTATTTTTCAAATAAAGTAAGTTACATAAGTTTAATGGTAAAGTTAAAAACATTTTGTTTACCTATATGAACATTTGGGCTGATATTGATACTGCGGATGATCGGAGAGAGTACATATGGGCATTTCCAATCTGGCGGGACGAGACATTTGTACAATAATATATTTTTTAACAAAAATTAAAAACGTTTTATATTATATTTAGCAGGGCTGCAAACCGGTACGAAACGGAACCCCTTAGAACCGGTTCGGTCCAGGTTCTTGTGATGCCTGAACCAAACCGGGAATTCCATTAAAAAAAAACCACGAAAACACGAACCGAACCCATTTTTCTTATTTATGGGGTTCGTTTTAAAAGAAAAATTGCAAGTATAGAATCTTTTTTTTTTGCACTCTGATGTTTAAAAAATTCCATAATTATAGAGTGAGTTTAATCGGCTCTGGGTCATGCTAGTTATGTTTCTATTTTTTTGAACAACAAATGTACCAACACCAAAAAGCAAGCAGGTTCCTCGTGCATCGCTGTTTTGGAAGTCTGACCACTTCTTCCCATTTGATAATTATGTTCAAAAATGCATCCATACATGTGCATGTATGGTTGGAGACACTTTTTCCAGTCTACAACAAAAGGCTGAACAAAATTAACACAACCTTAAGCAAGGGAATAAAATCGCAACTGAAACTGTATTTCTGGATATTATTTTGGCAAGGTGAATAGAAAGTAAAGTTGCGTGTCATTTAAATTTGGTAACCTAGGCGCAATTAAAATCCTTTTATAATTTTTCCTCTCACAATATGCCAGTCGAAGCCGTGTTGTGGCGGTGCCAATTCTCAGAAATTTGTACGGCCACACTATAAGTTAGAGATGAGACATACAGACGTATCTGTAAATGAGTCAAATAACACTGTTACTTTAAATACCCAGTCACAGTTACTTAATCACGGGTACGCCGATATAGCTCATCTCTTATTTACAGGCTAAAAGTGGCCGTATTTTCTGCAGTTTTCATGGCCACAAAGAAAACACCTCAGTTTCAGGAATTCCTCTACTGTAAAAAAGTAATGACTGTCGCTGTGATTGCAAGTTACCACACTCAGAGAAAAAATCGAGCAGATCGTGCTTGATATCAAGCAGATTTCGTGTCAGAAGTTCGGCAAGACAGAATTTTCTTGGATTCAAGAAGAAAATACTAAAATCAAGCATGAATTTTCAAACCCGATTTTTTTGACTCACCTCCCTTGCCACCAAACACACAAAGTTTTCTCGATTTCAAGCAGATATCTTCTTGAAAATTCAAGACGAAAAAAAACTAAATTGAAGCCGATTTCAGTCTTGCCGAATCGTGCTAGATTTCTCTGGGTGCAGTATCGCTTAACTCTACTAAATACAATGTCCTTCAGTAAGCATGCGTCACAATCTTGAGTCTTGATTCTATACAAATACAAATCATTTATGTGCTTGACAGAAAATGGCAGCAGATTTTGAGGCAAATCGTCTTCAAACTCTATTAAATTATACGAATCAACATCTCACATAAGTACATGAACATAAATATATAAAATGCAATCTGGAACCCGAACCGGAACCCCGTTTCTCAATTTAAAGGGAACCGGTGGTTAAGCCGAACCCCTAGCGTAGGGTAAGGGCTCGAACCGAACTCCTGTCCTGTCCTGTTTCTGAGTATTAAAACAAAAGTCTTTAGAAACTGTTATTTATTGAATTTTTTATAAAAGTCTTTCCGCAACTGTTATTTACTGAGTTATATAATAAAAGTATTTAATAACTGATATACTATACTGAAACAATAAAAGTTTTGAATAACTGTTTTCTTGAGACTAAATAAATTAAAGTCCTTAATAACTGTTATTTAAAACGTAATAAAATAAAACTCATATATGTGGACTTTTATAATATATGTTAAGCCGGTATAACAGGGAGTGTTTCAAAGTTTTAAAACTGATCAGCCAATCTTTGAGCTTTATTTCTAAATATATTGTTTCTTAAATCTGGCTATTAGTTTTTCTGAATGAAGAGCGTTATTAGATTAAAATGCAAAAGTCCAATAAGGAATTTGGCTTTAAATGGCGAAGGCTGTTGCCCGCCAATTTCCGATTTGTAAAAGAATACTCCACTTATGGAATGTGATAATAACACTGTTGTCGCTTATACATATAAAATCCGCTGTTCCTCCCAAAAGTTTTACAAACTTCAAGGAAATTGATATCCATTTAAATTTTTTAAAACTTGCAAGTTGCAACTTCATTATTATCTTTCAATTTGTCCAACAGCTGGCAAAACATAAAAAACTTCCATCCCTCACACCTTAGGCATTTCAAAAGAAACGAATTTAAAACACGGCGATGTACAATACATACACATATTGTACATGTATATGTTTACGTAGAGTTTACGGTTATCAAAGCTTCCAACTTTATTATTCGTAGCATACTTTCTGGCTGCTGCTTGCGTATTCGCTGCGACCGGTAAGTGCATATCAATTTCCTGCGCTCTCGTCGGGACATTGCACAAAAAACAACTTTAAATCTTTAATAAGCTCGTGTGTAGCTGTGTGTGTTTGTGTGTGTGTCCTACCTACACATATGCACTGCTTTTTATGTTTGCCATATAAATTACTTAGCATAAAATTTGCTCTCTGTCTCCGGCGTTTCACTTCGATATATAAATATTGCTGCCGCCTACATACGAGACGACTCAAAGACGTAGCAAGTTTCAAGTTCACTAAATTATGTACCTACAGTACTTGCTGGCTTATGTATGTATCTTTTAGTACATATATTTACTCGACTGGCATAAAGAAAGTCTCAAACACACACACACAAATATATTTATTTAAGGCGTATAACAGACGAAAAAAAAGTGAGAATGGTTGAGAAATTTAGTCTTTAGCATACCGAAATTTTAATACACTTTAGGGTTGTAAAATTCCAAGAATTAATTTTGAAAATATGTATAAACTTTTTTTACGAAATGTTTTTTCCTTCCAACTTAATTTTCTGGTACAATGGGCTAGTAAAAGCCTGGGGGTCATTTCCCACCCTATAAAATATATATATTATTGATCAGCATCAACAGCCGAGTCGATATAGCCATGCCCGTCTGTCCATCTGTCTGTCCGTATGAACGAACAGATCTCAGAGATTGTAGGTGCTAGGGGATTGAAGTGTATGGAACGTAGAATTCTTATATCTGCAGGCAGATCAAGTTATTTTTGATACGTAATAACTCCCACAATTTTGAAGAAAGATAGTTCGAACATTTTAGACATATATTCTACTACTCATTATTTATCGACCCGCCATACATCGTTTTTCCATCAGATGAACGATATTAGAGCTATACGTAAAAGAAAATTCAAAGCAACGACAACAACAACACCGCAGCGATTGGTAGAACTTACGAGACAGAGAGAGCGAGAGGGCAAAAGCTAACTGGTAATTTCCCAACTGGGCTTTGCTTGATGGCACGCGTGATTCCCGCGTGACTAATATAGTTACGTTTATGTTAATAGGAAATTATATACAAATTTTATAATTTTACGAGTTATATACTAGGGTAATTCTACTCATGATTACTAGCCCCTATAGATCGTTTTCCAACCAGATGAACGATGGAGCCCAGGTATCAGTTACATACAAACAGGTACAGAGTATATTACAGTAGGTCTTGACCGACTTTCTTAAAAAGATTCTCTCGTCGCCATTAATTTGAGGCACGAAAATCATGTGTTAGCTAATAATAAATGAATTGTAAAAGGTGCAGCTGCATATCCAAGCATACCTAGCCGCACAATGATATATGTCAATTAACCTGCAGGTAAAGCAGGCCAATCCCAGTCGAAAATACAGGTGGAAAAATTGTCCTGATTGCTGATGTAAAAGTCTTGAGCGACATCAAAATGACAAATCAAAATTGACATGTGCTTTTAGCAAGATGAAGCAAAAGGACTTTCAGGAGTTCGAGACATCGGAAACAAGGATCTTACGTATGGAGTTCATGGTTAAATTGGAATATACTCGTCCACAGCAAAGATGCGACTCTGATAACAGTGCCAACACAAAACCAAGGGAAAGTATAAGATAACAGGATATACAAAAAAAAAGTTCTTGGCGGAGCTCGGGCTAAAAGTCGACTGCCCCAAGCAGGGCTATTAAAACACAAATGATGGAAACCATCCTGGAGATTCTTCAATAACGATGAGGCAACTGCTCAAATAACGGGAATTCATCAGGATGTCATCAAAAGGTTTAAGATCATCATCATCAACGTCTGAAGCTGTGGTAAAAATGTTGATTCTTGCAAATATGGAATATATGCTAAGAAGACAAGAAATCTTTTATGTTCAAAATATCCGAAAAAAACTAACTCCTACTGTTCATAAAATATTGGATCATGGTGAGCAAATAATACAACGACAACTTTAATCGATGGGAGAATTGTTAGAAGAAGCCCTAGAATCTAAAATCAAGGACTAAAAAAAGTATAGATATCTCGACATCAAGAAAACACGGACCTTTTCCACATTTTGTAGGCCTCCTTTGATCCTTGTATCTCATCTCAAAGACACATCAAAACACTGGAGTCGTTAACCAACGAATATTTACGAGAAACATTCGGTCAATTAAGTGCTAATGATATGAATTGCTATAATTGACAACATTTTTAAAGAAAATTTACAATTCCCATGCTAGAACTAATTTTGTAAAAAAATGAGTTACCTGTTGAACTACAAAGACATGCTTTAAAGCTACATAAATTCTCTTTCATCGTCTCTTTGAAATTTTTCCTCTTTCCGTTCAAAAGTTATGCTTTTTGCAACACTAAATCGGCCAAGCGAGCAACTGTGCGACGTTGCGATCTTGTTTGCAACATTTTTCCAGCGATGCTATTTATCTTCATCTTCTCATTTTAAGGTTTCTTACCCTTATTCAATTAACCATTCTAGTGGCATCTATCCCCACGTTTTGAATGCATAATCCCTAAGCCATTCTTTAACCTTGGGCCTGACAATAATCCAAATTAAGTACAGAAATATGGAGCAGACTCATTATACTTGCCCCTTTTTAAAGCTGTTTAATATCTTGCTTAAATTTGGTGATTTTCCAAGTTTCTGGAAGGAATCTTAGATAATTCCAATCAACAAAATGGGACCTAAATCATATAGTCAACACTAGAGACCTGCACGAGTGATTACACGATGCCGGAATCATGAGTAAAAATACTCATTTTTACGATTACAGTTACTTTTTTTTGTAACAGGTAATCATTTTCATGATTACGAGTAGTAATCGGCATCGTGGCACCGTTCGATTATAATCGTGGAATCGTCAGAGAATAATCTAACAAAAAAACAATAATAATTAATATCGTTCAGTGGGTAACATTTTACGACAGTACATAAATTTTCCGGTTTTATTTACTAATGACATTTTCGACAAGATTATCTGAAGAAGTCGCTATTTATTGCTTGTTTTTTTTTTTGGCTAAATATTGATTAAAATCGACAGGGGTAACTCAAAGCAATCAGTCATTCCTTGTTTGTTTGCTGTTTGAAATGATGATCACAACTCAATTACAGCATTTTTGTCGCTCAATGAGATCGCTAACTCAGGGTAGCCATTTAGGATAATTGCTTTTTAATTAATTTATTTATATTTCCACCTATTCTCTACACAATCTTCATTCTTAGCAGGGAATCAAACCGAATCGAATTTCGGTTCAGGTACGTACCGAAACTAATGTTTCGGTAAAAGGTTCTGTTTAGGTTCTAGTTTATTTCGGTATTCGGTTCCGTATGGGTACCTTGTGTTTTATTTCGGTATACCGGTACATACCGTTATGTACCGGTATAATTTAAAAATCCTTTAAACTGAAGATATAACAGAACGGATTGCAACCTTTACATCAGAATGTAGGTTTAAAAAAGGAAAATTAAACATAATAAACTTTAGCCCGAAAAACAAACAACATAATAATATTTGTGTAACTGGAAGAACAAAAAATTTCTACGAACTTTTTTTATGAAGATAACTTTACCTTACACAATTTAAGCCTGCTATAAGGTTAAGCATATTTGGTCCAATTATTAATTCGTTTCCTTTGTAAATGCAAAAAAAATGTAAAATCCCACAACTAGTTTTTAAATTATCTTTGTTTAATAAAGGATAAATGAATAATATTATTAAATTATTGAAGCAAAATAGATGCAAAAACTAAGATGAAATTGTTATTTTGATTTAAAATTTCAGTATATGGGCATTTCTTTTCTGACGTGACGTGACATTCGTACGATAAAACATAAAAAAAAAAAATGAAAGAGACAATTTAAAATTTTATTTTTTTTATATGTATGTAGTTAGTAATTCAATAGCACTTTATTTAGAAAAAAAATTACAAGAATCGACCCAGAGTATTCAAAGATATAAGTAAAAATATGCCCTGACGTGACGTTACTTAAAACGGAAGTGGGTTTTGACTCGGATAACTAAATTGCAAAACTCTGCGAATTGAGAAACTCTTTTTGTATGAAACTTTTTTCAGCAGTTTTTAGAATAATGTAAGTTTATTTTCCAATTTACCAAATATAAAAATCATTTTTCATTCATTTTTTATTAGCTTTTTTTATCTGACGTGACGTTACTGACGTTACGTTACTTAAATTTCATTTGGCAATTTTGTAGTGAAGAACATTTTTCTTGAATTATTTAATGGAACAAAAAAATCAATTTTAATTGTAGCTAAAGTTTTGCGAAAAGAGTGGAAAATTGAAAAGAAAAAATGCACTGAAAAAGTGGCCAAAACGTAAATTCGTACTTTCTAGCCCGATATAGTGCTATCTGTACTAAGGAACGCTTTAAACTCTTTAATTAAAATAATTTTGCATATTTACTTTTTCTAAATCACGCAAGAAACAACTTTTAATGAAGTTTAAATTTTTCGGTCATGGTAGACTTTTCTGCGGAAATGCCCATATACCAATTGGTCCCTTAACCTTGCATTTTTAAGTTTTTGCTATCCTAGCCGAAGAGTTAGGAATATTTTGTTAATTTATTAAGCGCTTTACCCTGAGGAAATCCCTGATAAAAGCAACAAAATCGAAATATCAAAAAACAACTCAGAACCGAAACTGTACCGGTATGTTTCGGTTCTTTTCGGTCATTTCAGTTCCTAAAATAAAGGTTCCGAAATACCGGTACTCAAAAAATAAAAAATAACGGTTCCGGTTACGGTTCTGGTTCTGAGTTTTAATCGGTTCTTTTCGGTATACGTTCCGGTTCGGGTTCCGGTTTGACACCCTGTTTCTTAGAAATACGAAACAATTTATTGTCTTACTCAATCAAAAAAAAAAATTTTTTAAAGCAAATAAATCAAAATCAAGGGAGTTGTGCAATAGTATTAAAATTTCGGCACAGTGGAAATTAGCTTTGCCTTCTCGATTCTCTTAGATTATACTTAAGATCAGAGATGAATTCCTAATTTTTTGTGTGCGTATTGAGTCTGTCCAAAAGCAGTTATTTTTCTCCTTCCTCACATATCTAGGCTAAAACTTATAGATTAACCAACACTAGAGCACTGACGCACCATGCTGGACATATAGTTTATAAAGGGTAATATTCACATTTAGTTTTTATTATACCTATTACCTCTTTTTTGTCGTTTCGTCTATTTTTCCCAATCTTTTTCATTTATTCTTCTTTTTCTTATATTTAATTCTTTGTTCCTAATCCTCCGTCTGTTTTCCAGTTTCTTCCTTAATTTTTCCGAATTATTTAACTTTGCTTTCTCGGTATTTAAACTTGTGTGAAGTTTCTACAAAAAAAATCTGCCTTCACCACACATCCGGAATACCTTTTCTTTTCACAGCAGAGCAGAAGCACTAAAACTGTTGCTTTCTCTTTCCTTGGTTGAATTTATGGCGAAGGCTTTTCGAAAGAAAAGACACCAAGTTAAGTCTCTGTCTCTCCACACACACACTGGCTGCCTTCAATTTGTGTGTCGCCAAATGTAACACTAAACAAAAGTTTTCTTGGTTGTTCTCCGTTTTTTTTTTTCGCTCTGTCTCGAAACATTTTCCATTTTACTGCTGAAGGGGAAAATGAATAGAGAAGTGACAAAGCCTGGCATTGGCTTTCAAACTTTTTTGTTTTTCCACGACTAAAACTTTTCACACCAAATGTTGCCACCAACAAACTGACATTGTGCCGATTGTTTCGATGGGCAGCACTGGCGGGGGAGAGCGCCATGTTGTCACGTCATGTAATTGATTTAAAATTAGCACATCGCTTTACAAAATTTCAATTGTTTACACGAGCCTTCGGGGACAGCTGCTGCTCCCAGCAGTTATCTATCTCTGTGTGTGTGTGTGTTTGTGTGAGCAAGTCTATGCATGTTTAATGAACATGACTGTACCTATACCAGGGCTGGCTCTGTAATCGCATTTCAATATGCTGCCATGTCCCGTTGCGCTTGTTCTCTGGCCAAACGGCAATTTAGTTTTTACGGGGGCAAACTTTTCATAGCCGCCTCTCTGACCCGTAAACGAGGTCAACAAAAAAACATTTTGAAAAATTCATATGCAAACGTATTTTCAGTTGCAGTTGCAGGTGGCAGCAGCTGGAGCAGGTAAAATTTTACCCTTTTTTTGTTTTTGGAACAAGAGGCAAAAACTTTTTAATGGCCGCACCAATTTTAATAGGTCTTCCCAACTGCCAGTTGTTGGTGTTTTTGTCTCTCTAGCACAGAGGGGAGGAAGAGCTCAAATGTCTTTCCGAAGTGAAAACGTTTTGCTGTTTTATTAAGTGTTTGGAAATAATTATCCACCAAATTTCAATGAAAAGTTAGTCAAATGTACAAATATTAATTATTCATTCACTCACTCCTTCACATTTATACATAAAATGACTTGTCCTGACTGACTGACTGATTAATTTTATATTCATCGTCGACAAACCGCCTAAATGGTAAGAGTTAGATAGCTGAAATTTGTACAGTAGTCAGTGTTAGGGAGTGTTGTTCGTTTTAGTGTTAGTCGCTGTTGTAAAAATCGAGTATCTTTTGCCCCACCTACGTAAATTTCGTTGGTTCTATAAAGAATGTCTAGAAAATTTGGAAATTGTGAGTTTAAATACAAATGATTCTGAAGTCTTAGTGTACTTATAATTGAAAATATAATTCTTGAATTGAATTGAAAGTTTTGTGTTTTCGACAAAAAAATGGAAAACATTAGATTCTATTATGAATTTTAAAATATTAAAAAAAATGTTTTTCCCAAAAGAAACAGATACAGGCTCGGCGGTTTTGTACAGGCATGTGGGTAAAAATACTTTCCAGAAAAATTCCAGGGATTTCAAGACTTTCTGTATACTACCCGAAAAAAGCCCAGAATTTTTACTCTTAGAAAAGAAGTCAAGAACTCCGTACTTTATCAAGGGAAATTCAAGTACAAACGATCTCAAAAGCTAATTAAGAAAATGGTCCAAATTTAATCACGGACATTCTTAAATTCACAATGACATTTTTTTCTGGGTGAAAACTTTCTGCACTGTAAAAAGATTCAGATCTGTTAACAGGGTTTCTTAAAAATCGTTTTATGTCGTTTTTAATCAAAAATATACATTTTAATTAGGCTACTAATCCTACACATTTTGACCGCGTTAAGATAATAAGCAATGAACAGCTACTCTGTCTTCGAATGGTCAAAAAAAGAAGAAACTTCCGACATTTAAAAATTCAGGAAGATCTATAAATCTCTTGTTAAATTTGAAATTAACCAACTCCAAGTTCCGTACTAATAGTATAATAATGCCTAAATAAATACAGCCGAAAACTTTGTACATTCAATATTATCAAATTATTAAATTTTATAAATACAATTTTAACCAAGAAAGGACAAATGAGCAAGTAGATATTTTAAAAATCGATTCCAAAGTCTGCTGATGATAAACTCTGGTGCATATTTGTAGCCGCACCCAATTTTTTCAGTGTACGAGTATTCAGAGAGGGGAGAGCAACAATTGGTGAATGCAGATAAAAAGAAAAGCAAAATTAAGATAAGCAAAACAACAACACTAGCAATGCAAAATTAACCGTTATATAGCCGCACTTCAAGAACGACAAACAAACTATAGACAAAAGCTTAGGAAACGATTTGGTTGTATTTATGTATTTAACTTTAAGTAGCTTTTCGATTTGGCACACTGTCGACGAGAGTTTTTAGCAAATTTTGGGAAAGTTCTCCCCATGCCTCAATTATTGTCATTTTTAGCTTTTCGACATCTTGATATGTTTTGTTTTGGACGTTTGTTTTTCGAACTCATAATGCCTCAAAGTTATCCATCGAATTTATGTCAGGCAGGGAATAAAACCGTAATTGGAACCGAAACCGTTAACCGAAATAAGCCGTTTAAAGCCAGGTACCAGTATCGAAACCGGAGCCGATACTAAAATTTTTTGAGAACCGAAAACCGTTAACCGTTATAATATTAACCGAAAAAACCGAAACCATACCGAAACGCTAATACCGGTATTGGTTCGGTTTCTTATTATTTATTTTATTGATGTATGATTATTAAAACTATATTATTCAACTGGTAAAATAACAATATATACACTACGAAAAAGTCATATTCTCTTTTAATGATATATAAGATATAGAAGAAAAAAAAGCGTAAAAACTTTTCTTTGGTAAATATTAACACTCTTATTAAATATAAAGGATTTCTGTCTTAAAAAATTCTCCGTTGAATATAGAAATGTTAGAAAAATTATCATATAAAATTAAGAAATGAAGACTCTGGATTTTATATGTTCAATCTGTTTTTATGTTTTTTAGAGCTGATATACCCCTTTGAGTATTTTACTAGCGTATTATGAGCTATATTAGGCCGAAGTCTTATAGTATGGGTTCAAATCTATCCAAATCGCTAAAGATCTCTTTTTGTAAGGGAGATACGGCGGATTTTAGAGCGGATTTTTTCGAACCATTATTAAGCAATATTTGTCAGCTTTATGAGGAATGGCCCTGAGTCGAGTTTGTCAGGGAGAATTACTTAATTCTAGATTTTGTTTTCTGAGTGTAGGGATACTACTGAAAGCGTGGACAGAAGCGAAATTGTTCTTACAAAAATAAAAAAGGCTCGAAATCGGTATATTAAAAAAAAAACCTTTTTTGAATGGCACATACTACGAAAAAAAATTTTTTTAGTTCTATTACATCCATTAATTTTTTGGATATTTTGAAATAATTTAAATTTTTCAATAGTAAAAAAAATATTATTGTACCGGTACGTACCGGTATACCGAAATAAAATCTGAGTAACGTATCGGAACCGAAAACCGAAATAAACTGAAAACCGAAATAGAACCTTTAACCTATATTCTCATTTCGGTACGTACCGTAACTGGTTCCGGAACCGACATTCGATTAGGGATTAATCCCTGATGTCAGGAGAACATTGTGCTTCTCTTTTTATCTGCAATCACCAATTGTTGCTCTCCCCTCTCTGAGTACTCGTACACTGAAAAATTGGGTGCGGCTATAAATATGCACCAGAGCTTAGGACTAGTGACCTTTAAAATAGTTGTGTACACAACAAATTTTTGTTGTATGAGGTTGGTGATTCAATAAACAAATGGATGACATGACAAAAAGCCCACGGACATAAATCCAAGCTAGAAAATTTCGAACACAACTTAAAACGATAAGGCAAAGCTATATTCGACTGTGCCGAAGTTTTAATACACTTGAAAAACTTTGCTCCAACTGATTTAACCGGTAAAATATATATAGGATAAAAATATCAGATATTTAAAATTTTTAAATCACTGATAATAAAAATTTGATACCATAAAAAAAACTTTTCTTCGTAAAACACATTTTCCGACCGATCAGTCCTATGGCAGCTATATGCTATAGTCATCCGATTTTGATAAATTTTTTCAAAATTATGTGAAAGCATATAAAACTAATATATACCAAGTTTTTCTCACTAGAAGTAGTTTTTTGACCGACCGTTTCTATGGGAGATATATAATATAGTCATCCGACTTTGATAAATTTTTCCAAAATAATGTGGAAGCATATAAAACTAACATATACCAAGATTAGTGCCGCTACGATGGAAAACAAAAAAGTTTTTCTAACTAGAACTAGTTCTTAGACCGATCGTTCCTATGGCAGCTATATGATATAGTCATCCGATCATCAGACGGACAGACAGACGGATAGATCGACAGACGGACGGACGGACAAGCGGAAATGAACTCAGCTCGTCGTCCTGATCAAGAATATATATAGTTTGTGGCGTCGGAAATTAATATTTCTATGCGTTACAAACTTCTGGGCAAAATTAATATACACTTTTCAAGTGTATAAAAATAACTCACAACTTCGCTGAATCTTATGTCCGGTCTAAAGATTGGTTTCCGACAACAGAATCCGGATGACTAATGAGCACATAACTGAACGTGTCTTCCATAAATCTCTGTCTTACGATTATTGGTTAAAATACAAGTTTTTACGTTTCTCCGAATTAACAGTTTATGCCTCTTTTTTATGTTTTGTATGTTATTAATATGTTTACTTTCAGCAACATCTTATCTAATAAATGAAATAAATAAACTTGGATGACTTTAAATGCGAAATCATAAGAATTAGTTCGCTTACTAGATTATTTGGAAGAGAATACGTTCCAGTTAAGTCTCGTTAAAATTTCGACACAAATCGTTTAAATCGTTTTTTAATTATTATATGTAATAATTATAATTAAAAAGTTTTAGTCTAACAAATTTTCAAATTTAACGGTCATTCGACCATTTGCCGGCTTTTATCAGCATTTGTACGCACATGCATATCCTTGTGTGTATGTGTGTGTTTTGTATTTACCAATAGAAATATACCGTTGTTTCGATTCGCTTGGCCTGCAGCAGCCACAAACAATTTCAATTTGGCGGCCACAACACACGCGCACACAACATTTGATGGTCCACACATTTAATTTTTAAAACCCAATTCCATTTTACGACACTTATCAAACGTTTCACGCTACATAAAACTTAGAAATTTTATAATAAAATGGGCAGCCAAACAAAGCACTGACCCACCGTAAGCGGAAGGAGTTGGTGGAACTAGAGATGACAGCAAAAATATCGATAGACCAAAAAGTAAATGGAAAGTCACACGATGTTTTTGATATATGGAGCGAAATTTGAAAAAAGTACAAGACACCTAGGTAAGAAAATGATGGCCCCGAAATTGAAGTTTGTCTCCGTTTTGTTAGCATTAAAATCGAAAGATCAAATCGAATTTCATAAGTGACTTTATGATGTGCCAAAGATTTTCTATGGAATTCAGTTTGAAGTCCAAGTACCAAACAACTGAGAGGACAATCCTAAGAGCATTTATAAAAAAAATGTACTTATTTGATAAAAACATTTATGATTGTTCGATAGACAGCCATGTCTTTTCCCAAGTAGTGGAAAATTTTGTTATGATTTTAAATAAAAAGTTCGTACTTATGCGGCAATATCTTTGCATTCTACAATGATACATAAATATTACAAAAATCGAATTTTTTTAATTAATACGGGGTTTCACTTTTAAACAAAATAAAAAAAGAGCTCTTGTTGATAGTATTCATAATTTATTTAAGCTGAATGTGCCAAATAATTCCAAATGTTAAAACAAATTTATAAATTTTAGGCACTGAGGCACAGATTCGAAATCAGGACAACCCAAATAATATAGAAATGTGGATTGCTTCCTTAGTGGTTTTTACGTGTTGCCTTGTACCGAATAAAAGATTCGAAATCAGGACATTATATTAATAATAGTTGAAAAAACTGTCAGAGTCACCATTTAATAATGATTATCCGGGGCCCTTTTCCAGAAGAAGACGGCTAAAGTAGCTCGAAGTCGCTGAGTAATCAAAGGGTGCTAAGACCCAAGTGGGTGATCATATTTCCTTATGGGAAACACATGTATGCAACCAGGGAATAATACCAGAACCGGAACCGTTAACCGAAATGAACCGTTTGAAGCCACATAGCCGGAACCGATATTAAATTTTTTTAAGAATCGAAAATCTTTTTAATAAGAACCGAAAATTGCGAAACTATACCGAAATGCTTATACCGGTACTGTTTCGGTTTCATATTATTTATCTAACTGACTTATGATTACTTCAGAAAATTGTCTTAAATTTTAGAAATTCACCCTTGAAGAAAAACCAGAATCAAATTCTTTTTTAAAAATGTATATAAAATGTTTATAAAAGCGTAAAAACTGTTCTTTGGTAAATCGAAACCCTCTAAAACTCTAAACAATTTTACCAGCGTATTATGGGCTATAGTATAGGTTGAAAGCTATCCAAATAGCAAATCTATTTCTATTTTTGGAAGGGATATGACAGATTTTAGAAACAATTATTTTGAATAATACTTAAGAAATATTTATATGCTTTTCAGAAAGATTTTATATAAGATAAGAAAGATAAAATTACAATTTACTCTGTTATTTGTAAGTTTACGTGACTGATAAGAAATCGAACCTATGGCGAGCTTGTATGGGCGACATTAGAATAGAGAATTCCTTTTGGTACCGGAACCGATATTTTTTTGGATTTATCTCTGTATGCAAAAAATATTACATAGAATCAGGGATTTATCCCGGAACGAATTTCGGTTACGGTACTGGTTCCGGTACGTACCGAAATGAGTATTTCTGTTAAAGGATCTACGGTATCCGAATTTTTATTTCGGTATACCGCTACGTACCGGTATTCAACACTCAGAAAAAATAGACCTAGAACTAAGGAATTCTCTTAGGAATTCTAAGGAATTCTCCACATTGAAGTGGAGTTTGTCGCTTTAAAAGTAATTTAAAATGTAAGGTTTGATACCGATTACCTAGATCGTTTATTAGAATAGTGATCATGTACCACATTCGAATTCACTTTAGTGAAAACCGGAGCAAGCCTGTATAAGAAACCGAAACGTTACCGGTATTAGCGTTTCGGTATGGTTCCGTTTTTTTCGGTTACTATTATAACGGTTTTCGGTTCTAAAAACAATTTAGATATCGGTTCCGATACTGGTACGTGGCTTGAAACGGTTTATTTCGGATATTAATATTATCTATATAATACGACCCAAATATAGTATAAAAATTTGGATGGCTTGCTTGGAGGTTTTTTTCTAATGTCGTTTGTATTTAAAACAACAATATAAGAGGGGTTCCTGAAAGTGATTTGCTTTTGATTTTGATTTCGTGAAAGCAAATCAAAATCAGTTGACGGAACGACCTTTTTTGCCAAGATGTATCTATTATGAGGTGAGGCACTTAGCAAAATATGTAAACTCAAAAGCTTTAGGTAACTGCGCAAAAGTGAGACAGACAACGTTTGCATGAAAGTGTGTGTGTGTGTGGCTGTGTGGGCGCTACACGAACCCACCCACTCGCTTAAGCGCGGAGTGACCGTACGCGTCGAGTGTCTTAGGCACACTAAACGAGAGCGTAAGTTAAAGTCGGCCCTGCTCGACATCGATATACCCGTTACTCAGGATATAAACATGTCCAAATTGTGGGAGATATGAGTTTCTTTCCAATTTGCGGGGGAGGCAACTGTACTATAGCTCATCTGATCAGGAAATGATGTATGGCTGATCGATAGGTAATAATTATTAAAATATATGTATAGAGGGTTCAAACAATATATGAGGTATTTTTCAATTTGCGGGGGCGGCAACTCATATATAGTTCATCTGATTGAAAAATGATGTATGGCGGATCGATAGGTAATAAAGATTAAGATATATGTCTAGAAGGTTTGAACAGTCTATTTTCAAAATTGTGGGAGATATGAGGTACTTTTAAAATTGCGGGGGCGGCAACTCTACTATCGTTCATCTGATCGAAAAATTATGTATGGCGGATGGATAGGTAATGAGGATTAAGATATATGTCTAGAAGGTTTGAACAGTCTATTTCAAAATTGTCGGAAAACGATGTAAGGGGGCTCTATAGGTAATGATGAGTAGAATATATGTCTAGAAGGTTCAATCAACCTAACTCCAAAATTGCGGGATATTTGAGGTGTTTTTCAAATTGCGGGGGTGGCAACTCTACTATCGTTCGTCTGATCGGAAAACGATGTATGGGGGCTCCATAGGTAACGATAAGTAGAATATATGTCTAAAAGGTTCAAACAACCTAACTCCAAAATTGTGGAAGATATTAGGTTTTTTTCAATTTGCGGGGGAGGCGGGGGCGTGGCAAAAAAAAAAACTAAACTTGATCTGCCTGCAAGAATAAGAAATATATGTTCCATACACCTCAAATCTCTATCTCTGACCATCTCTGAGATCTAGGTGTTCATACAGACGGACGGACAGACGGACATGTCTATATCGACTCGGCTATTGATGCTGATCAAGAATATATATACTTTATGGGGTCGGAAATGCTTCCTTCTGCCTGTTACATACATTTGCACGAACTTAGTATACCCTTTTTACTCTACGAGTAACGGGTATAAAAATTGCAGGGGTAATTTTAGATGCACGCACATATTTTTGTATGTATGTGTTGTAAGTCGTACGCGCATACATGTGTGCATGGACAACAGCCGTGCGTGGACCAACCGTTCACGTCAAGTGTTAGCTGCACCACAGACTAGAGATATCTAGACTGAACGTTTGCGCTGCTTTTTTGTTTGCGACGCTGACGTTCGATTGTTTGAGAGAGAAAAACGCTGTCGTTCGATGGTTTGAGAGAGAAAAACGCTGAGGTTCGATGGTTTGACATAAAAAACTGCGTCGAACTGAGGTTGCGAACAGCTGTTGCCTTAATTTTCAGTACAAATTAGTAGGCCCACATCATACACGTACCGTTCAAGTCGAACTCATACCGTTCAAAGAGAGAGAAATTCTGCCTGTGCTGGCAGAGAAGAGGGACTGAGCAAACGAGCAGTCTAGGTTAGTTCGTTTATGGCTGCACACTGACAATATGTAAGCTGTGAAACTTGAGCTTTTGTCTAAGTGCCTCACCTCCATAGATACATCTTGTTTTTTGCGCACTGATTTGATTTTGATTTGGTGAACAGCTGATTGACATTTGGCGCTGAAGTAAACAAAAGTTCTAAATCTCAAAACGCCCAGGGGCTGATTTCGTTAAATCTATTAGTATGACCTTAAAATCCTTACGTTTTCTGGGCACACTGCACATTTTGTATGGAGCAGCTGTGAACAGCTGTTCGACGAAATCAAAATCAAAAGCAAATCACTTTCAGGAATCCCTTTATAATCTTATGCTTAAAATATGATATAAGAAAAAAGTTTTTATATTTCTGGGAACTTGGGTTAGCCTAACTCGCGCCGTTATAACCTTATCATATATAACATAAATGCCTACTGAACTCTTTTTGCCACTGATATGTAGAATAAAAAAAATAATGATAGACCGCAGTGCCCAAGTTCTGCTACATTTTCATTGTAGGTACTAAGTTATTTTCATTTACATTAGTAAAATAATATTTATTTAAAAGTGGCTTACATCTTTCAAATTTTGTACATGCAATTTTTACACTCAAGTCCCTGACTTCAGCAGTCACGACTTCAGCTCCCTCAAATCCCATCACGAGTCCAGCTCTAGCTCTCAGTTTGTTTACAATTTAGAGCCAGAGTTGCCACCTAGTGTAAAAACAGCTGTTTATTATAATTATAAACAACCAAAAATGAGTGCAATAAACTTTGAAATTAAATTTAAAAATAAAGAAAATAAAGTATACCACGAAAATGTAAGTAAATGAATCGTTCTACTTACCCACTCACTAATCTGTCCACTCATTTCACACGCCCGCAGGACATGCTGCTGGGCTGCGTGCAGTTTAACTGCCCCAACGAGACCAAACACGAGGGCATCATCCTTACTCTGGAAGGAGTGGTGAATCTCCAACTGAGCAGCAAAACTGTAGGAGTTTTCGACGCCTTCTACAACTCGGTGAAACCCATTCAATTGTTACAAAATAACTTCGAATTATCAGCGCCCGGCAAACTGAGTCCCGGGCGTTCCGAATTCCACTTCGAATTGCCATTGATTTGCCGCAAGGAGCCGCGTATGCTGTATGAGACCTATCACGGGGTATTCATTAGCATTAATTACCAACTCAAATGCGATGTTAAGAGAAATTTTCTGGGAAAATCTTTACAAAAAGTGCAACAATTCTGTGTACAATATAAACCCACGGCGCTAAGTGAGGCTGCCGGCAAGGCAGTACCCTTTAGCCTGAGTCCGGATTCGTTGCAAAAACAAGCCTCGGCCAAGGAGCGCCTATCTATGCCCAGATTTCTCATTACTGGCCAAATGGATGGCCTAGAAACGTGCATTACTCAACCCCTGACGGGCCACATAGTTGTTCAGCATACGGAGGCAGCGATTAAATCCATTGAGTTGCAGCTGGTGCGTGTGGAGACATGTGGCTGTGACGAGGGCTACTCCAAAGATGCTACTGAAATTCAGACCATACAATTGGCCGATGGTAATATAATGCCCAAACTGGAATTGCCCATTTATATGATTCTGCCCAGGCTGTTTACGTGTCCCACATTGATAACAAAGAATTTCAAAATTGGTGAGAAATTGAAAGTGGCCGAAATTATTCAAATGATTTTTCAATTAATTAACTTTTTCTTTGTAGAATTCGAACTTAACCTGGTGGTGGTATTCAAGGAGGATTATTCGGTTAGCGAGAATTTCAAGATTGTTCTTAAACGCTCAATATTAGCTAATAAATTAACCTCAGCGGGACGCTGAAATGAATATTCTGTATTAAGTATAAATTATCTTTATATCAAATAGAATTATATTATAAATTATATAAAATATAAATATTTTTTAAATTATACAAGATATAATTATATTATAAATTACATCTTAGGCATTATTGTATAACTTTTATCTCAGAATTTATAATTACTTTTTGAGTTATATAAAATTGTAATTATTATTAAAAAAAATAAACAATTAAAAACTGGATAACATTTCGAAACTAAAGTGTTAAGACCAGGGTGTCAAATCGTAACCGTATAACTAAAAAAAACCGATTAAAACTCAGAACCGGTACCGTTATTATTTAGTTTTGAGAACCGATATTACGGAAAATTTATTTTTGGAACCAAAAAGAGCCTAAACATTGTACCGTTACAGTTTTGGTTCTGAGTTTTTTTTTTATATTTCAGTTTTATTTCTTTAAACAGAGATCTCCTAAGGGTAAAACGCTTAAAAATTAAGAAAATATACTTAACCCTTCTTTTAGGTTAGCAAAAACTTACAAATGTTAGGTTAAGGAACCATCTGGTATACACTGAAATAATCAATCAAAATAACAATTTCATACTATTCTTGGCCGGTACGTACCGGTATACCGAAATAAAAACCAAGGTACCTAAAATAAAAATTCTTTTTTGAGATAGCATCTCACCTCCCGCTCAACCGACCGAGGGACGCAGAAACAAACCGGTGACACGGGCGAACTTTCAGTTTTGATTAAATCAATTGATAAGTTACAATTTGCTTAGGTACAGCACAAACATCAAAAATGTAAATTTATGGTGTCATGAAAGAGATAAATGGCAACATTAATATTTGTACAATTAGGACCAATCGGTATGCAGAATGGATTGTTAAGCTTTATAAAATCAAATTTTCGAAAACAACGGGTTCAAGCCGTTGAAATCGTAGAAGCAGAGCTCACACGGGAAGGCCAATCAATGGTAATGTCCAATGTAGGATGAAAGAAAGTAGTTCAGGAAGTACTCATGTGTTATTCGTTCTTAGCGTGATTTTTCAGGAAAAAAATTTTGAAACCACTTCGAGTTGAAATGCTTTTTAATCCAATGCATTTTTAATAATAATTTAAAAATATTCGCCATTAGGGTAAAAATTAATCTAAAAATAATTCTAATTTCTTCTATAATAAATGGCTACATTTTTACTATAAAATATCAAATTTTGAATAAATCATTATTTCTTGAATAATGAATCAAATTTAAAAACTATACGGGTAATTTTTCAGTAAAAATTACTGGGCAAATAAACTTGCAGAATTGGCACAGTTCTTCGACCAAGGATCGTGTGGTTTTATTCCAAATTCCATTATTCCGAATCAATGATGTTTTTGCCAAAAAAAAACTAATTGAATAATTTCTGTTATCAACTTAAGCTTAGCTCATATTTAAGGGCAGCTTTAACTGTATATAGTTTTTTTAATATGTAAAATTTTTAATCGTGAGTCACGCACTAATTTTTGCTATGATGACAACCCCGCCTGTACATAGTCTGGCAACATTTCGCTGAAACAAGTTGGCAGCTCTGTCAAATAGAAACAAAACAACTTTTATTTATATAATTTTCATACAAATTCAAATGCCTCGCAACTTGAATGCCGAACGTGATAATCCCTGCCTTAAGGTGAGCTCAACAGCAGAGAAAAAAACCCTCATATAACCGTATTTCTTTACAGGAGCAGGAACTGTCATTCAAATGTTTGAACAAGCACAACTATGACCACGAAAAGTGCGAGGTGTATTTTGCCAATTACAACAATTGCAAAGACTTTTGGGCAAGTTAATGACTTAAACTCGCCCTAAAATTAACTCAATGCTCTCACTCACACAGAATAAAATTCGCATAGACCGTCGGGCCAGAGGTATAGCGCCCTATTTGCCGCCCCCCGAAGAACGCGACGCCCTCAAGGCGGAATATATGAAAGCAAAGCCGCCCAAAAGTTGATTTAAATATATATTTTCGGAAATTGTTAACCACACATTGAATTTTAATTCTCTTGATGTATTACTTCAGCATCCACCACTTTGAGGGGAGCCAAAGCCACCTCCAGCATGGTGGTGGCCAGTTCCATTTCTAACGTTTGCTTGGGTTCGTTAAGTATTAGCAATTTCAGCGAAGGCAGACGATAAAGACAGGATAGTCCCTTGGCTGTAATGCAGGTGCCCGACAGATCCAAAACCTCTAGTCGTGGATATTCTCCTCCAGAAATCCTATCCAAACACCAATCATCAAAGGTTTTCACATTATGAAAGGACAGAAACTTGAGCTGCTGCAGACAGCGTATATTCTCCAATCCTTCGTAAAATAGCTGCATATTATCACATCTTAAGGCCTCCACCTTATAGCCAGGATCAAATTTGTTGGGCAAATTGAATTCCTTATCCTCTGTGGCCCGATGCCAGCGCGCATCATCCACAAACTTGACAGCTCCACCTCTGTAGAGTATAAAATGAGCAGCGGCCAGTTCGTCACCCAATATCTTATGCCTCTCCGGTATAAACTGCTGCATATGCCGCTCAATCTTCACTTGGCGCTTGTCCCACCAACTTCGCAGGGACTTGGGACTCAGATCAATGGGCCGCTGCATCATGACAATAAAATCCGAGGTCTGCTCCATGTTGGCGAACAGCTTGAGTTTGCTATTCCAATCCTCTGGTCGATCTCCGATGGGTGTACGCCAGTTCAATTTCTGTTTGTCAGAGGCCAGTTCCTTGCGGATTCTCTTAACGGTGATGCTGACATCATCATTCGGCTCCTGTTGCTGCTGCTGTTGATAGTTGGACACAAAACGGCAGGATCTTTGCAACAGATAGGGCCACCTACGGCTGGAGTTAATCAACATTTCGAAAGTTTTATAATAATTTTGTTCTCGTGTATCCCAGCAGCTGACGCAACAGCTGTTAGGTTAAATTCGAGACAAGTTGGCAGCGCCGCACCAACAGCGACGCCATTTTTTTTCTTTTGCGTCAAACGTTTTGCTAACGAAAAGAGAAAAAATCACAAAGAAAACGTATAAATTCCACCGATTAATATTAATAATAATTTAATCAAATCAACCGCAAGGCTGACGCTACTGCAGAGCAGCCAGAGGAATTGGCTTCACGTGACTCATTCAATTGCTAACTGGAAGTGTAGTCTGCCTCCCTGTCCCGGGGAGTCTCGTCGTGAAATTCTTTTGTGCTACTTAAAACATGGTCAATTCATCAGGCAGCGAGGATGGACAATTGCGTAGCCCCCAAGATGGGCACTATGTCAGGTGTGTACAAATTGTTAAGGATATTAAATGAGAATTTTCACATATACATATAAAATATATGCAAATCATTGAAGAATTGTTGCTGCATACACACGCACACTCACACACACATATACGCAGAGATGAGTATGCAGTGCAGTCAAGTTAGCTATTTTCAAGCCAAATGTAAATGTCATCTGACATTAATTTTGGAAAATATTTCAATTTGGAAAAAAAGAATGGGGTTTTTTTGGTTTTTGAAAGATTTTGACGTGAAGCAGATACAATTCGTTTTATTTATCAATATTTTGCTCTTAGGAAATTGAAAATGTTTCAGCTTATTTCTGGTCTCTGTTTTAATATAATTGGATCAGACTAATAATAAAAAAAAAATTATTCTTCAAATCAATTCCTCCTTCTTGTATGTTTTGTCCGGATATGTAGATATTTAATCCACTATTTAACATAGTTTTTAGCTTTATGTTGAAGCAGCTAAATTTTAAAACAAAAATTTAATGGTTTTAGCTTTCAAATTTAAAAGGAGACAGAAAGAAAAACAATTTATCCTTTGAAAAAAAAACCTTTTTGATTCGAATTTATTTATTTGTACGATAAATTTCGATACAAAATATTGTTGTTGGAATAGAGTACATAGTTAGAAAAACATGTGTGCAAGTAAAGTGGGCGAAAAAAACGAGTGGTTCAAAAAGGAATCTTAAAATTTAAGAATGCTAGAAAATATTTGGAATCAATTATTCCGCAAATACGCTTATGAGAACATTCGACGGTTTTGAAGGGAGGGCAAATCTATTATACGTAATCTGTTGGCATAAGGAGGATTCCAGGATATATTAGGATTCCAGCCGAGCGCTCGAAGAGCAATTAATAAAAACAGCTTTTGCACAACTCGATCTTGGTGTACTCTATAGTATAGAGACTATACTGAGGTGACCAAACACATGAAAAATATTTGAGAATAAGGGATTTTGTGGTATAATGATTTTTAAATTCCTTTGACCATCGTTTTGTAAAACCCGGACACATTGCGCTTTATTGTCGAGACGTGCTGATTAAAGTTTATTTAGGAATCCAACATAACACCAAGGTCGTTTACTACATAGATTCGAGTTTAATTGGTAGAATTACCTAATGAGTAGGAGTTTAATTAACGGCTTACTCCGATGAAAGGTCATGACTTTACATTTAGAGAAGTTAAGGTTCAGAAGATAAGTTTTACACCACGAGCATAACATATCCAAGTCCCTAGTAGCACAATTCAAATGTGTTAAGGAGTAACTTAAAAATAGCAAATTTCATAAAAACGTAAATTTTTGGCTGGTCAGCAATTTAGGTGTGCATAACAAATTAGAATGATAGCAGTCTGAATGTTTTTTGTAAAGTTTAAAGTTTGTACTGAAATCATCGAGACACATTATATTTGTGAACCGCTTCTTTTCAATTAGGCATTGACGATATTCTACAGGGATATTCTAGGCTTCCATAATTGTGCTTTGTTAGAGTAAGGGGCTCGTTTGTGTTCATCCCAAAGATTTGCTATTAGATTCAGGTCAGTAGATTGACTTTGACACTCAATATCGGTCACGTTTTTGTCCAAAAACCATTGCCTCGCAAAATTTGATTTGCAGGATGTCAAACTGGAACCGTATACCGAAAAGAATCGATTTAAACTCAGAACCGGAACCGTTATTATTTATTAATTTTTTGAGAACCTGTATTTCGGAATCTTTATTTTTGAAACTGAAATGACCGTTAAGAACCGAAACATTGTACCGGTTCAGTTTCGGTTCTGAGTTTTTTTTTTTTTTTGTGTTATTTCAGTTTTATTTCTTCAGTGAAGGATTTCCTCGGTAAAATGCTTACAAAATTAAGAAAACGTACCTTCTGTTAGATTAGCAAAAAAAATTCAAATGTTAGTTTAAGGGACCATCAGGTATACACTGAAATTTCATCATCCTATTCTTTGCATCTATTTTGGTTCAAAAATTTCCAAATATTAATAATTTATTCTTTATTCATCACAGTTAATGTAAAAACTAGTTGTGAGATTTTCCTTTTTTTGGATTTACAAAGGAAACGAATTAATAATTGGACCAACTTCTATCTGCATTAGTAGCAGCAGTGATGTTTTTAAAATAAAGGATAGAAAAGTTTTGAGTTTTCACGAAAATCGTTTTTACAGCGCTTTAAGTAATTAATACAGCACTCAGTGTTGAGATGAAAGAATTGAGATTTAGCTGGTACATATTTGACAAAATCAACTTCAGAGCTGGTTCTCTTAAATTTTTTAAAGTGTATAAATTTCTGGTTTTTCAGATATGCAAGTCTGCGAGAGAACCAGGGCAGGCGTCCTTTTAAGAATATTCGATTTTAAAAACTTTGGAACAGATTTATCAAGCGCCGCATTAAACATATCATAGGAAAAGATAAGGGCATTTTCAGGCGTAAAAGCAGAATGGAGAATTGACAAATCAGTTTGACCAAGTGTGTGGTTAAGCTGAATAAAGTTGGCTTTACGAAAACATCGAACTAACCTAGGCTCAGTTGGAGTTACTGTTGCTGTAACCTAAGTGTAGGACGGTGAACATAGAAAGGGACTCAATTTTACTGACCAATGGATAAAAAAAACTCAAAAGAAATTAGATTAATTCCGTAAATGTATTTTTTAAAATTCGAATTAGCTCTAATTCTAGCTTCATTTTTTATCCAGCCTTTATTTAGGGTAGGCAACTCTAGTAATTGACCTGCACTTGACGTCTGCTTGTGTGTGTGTGCGTGTGTATGCAGCAGTTTACAGTTTTTCTGCAACCATTTCCGTTATTTGTGACGAACTACAACTAATTAAACTGACCAATTTGTAATTGTAAATTTTACAAAAACCATTACCTACCCCCACCCCCTATCTCATCCTCTTACACCCCCCCAACCAACCAACCCATCCACCCATTTCGCGCTTGTTTACTCTTTGTATATTTGCCAACCATATGTTTACCAATTTAACAAAACAAATACCAAAAACCAAAAAAAAAATGAAAAGATAAATCAAAACAAACCAAATTATTGAGTCTTTTATTATTGAATATTTCATGTACCGTTTAATTGACTTGAGTTTTTTTATTGCAAATAGGCCAAAAAGTGTGTACTTGTCCCATGACCGAGGCGCGCGATGGCCAACAACAAAAACTAATATAAAATACAAAAAGAACAAAAAAAAAAAAACAATATAAATAATTAATTACAAAACCAAAAATGCAAGCAAATGCAAGGCAAAATCAATTTTTGAAATATGAGCACCTGCAAGTAACTGAGAACTCGAGGAAAAGAGGAATCTTCTCAAGCCAAATGTGCCGCCAAACAACGGTAAACTCGCTCAAGACCCAGAGAGACGCTGGCGGTAAATTCATCAATCAAACAACCAAAACAACATGCAAAATATATAAAACCATTTTTTTTCGCTAATGTCAATTCTTCTGCTCTTTCCAAGTCCTTCAAGTCTTACCATAATCTCTTTCATGTCTTTTTTGTCAAAAAAAAAAAAACCAAAACCAACAACATTCCTTTAGCAGGTTGCGCAGTCGTAGGTGTTTACATTTTATACAGTCCTTGGGGATTTCTCATAAACTCCAGAAAATGCTCCATGGTTGAAATATGCACTAAAAAAGGAGGCAGAATCTCAGGTAAGTATAAAATCAAGTGTTTACTTTACAGCATTATTCGAGAAGATAGTTATTTAGCATTTTTCCCGCTATATTTAGCTTCTTTAATAAAAAAGCAAAATAGGTGGGCAACACTGATCGAAAGAGCAAAATTTCCCTTGTCTCTTTTGCTGCTTTGCTATCTTGCTCGATATTCAATAATTTCTATCAAAAATACTACACTAAAGTTTTCCGATTCTTATTCATTTTTTAAGTGAAGTTTCCAGCCAGGAGCGTCTATCTAGAGCTTGGGAAGCCTCCAAGGGCAGAGTGTAAAATGTAATCCACCATAAAAGACTGCAGCGCAACCAAATCAACGCCCGGAGACCTGGGGAGAACTCTATAAGCCAGGAGACATAATGTTGGAATTTCTCTCTCTCTATCTTGTACTTTTAGTGGTGGCGAGGACGACGATCATGAGGCCGATGGCGATGCCCTGTACATAAAACCCCCGCAAGCTAGCCGGGACTCCACGGGTTCCAGGCGTGAGAAGAAGAAACATTCCCGCGAGCGACGTAGACACAAGGAGAGAGAGGAAGTAGGAGATCATCGTTATGAATATCGGCCAGCTCGGGAGGAGCATTATCATCATCATCATCACCGACGCGAACGAGGACAACATTTAAGTCATGCCTATCACTATCCAGCCAATCCACTGCCCCCGCCTCCACCACCCTCCAGCTATGTCCATCAGCAACCGCCGCAGCATCATCATCATGGCTTGGCCCGGGTAAATCCCCGAGCGGATTATCATTCCTATGCCGTGGCCTATCACGGCAGTAGTCGACATGCCGACTATCCCATGGAGGAGCCTCCACGACGCAGCAGTAACAAGGATGCGGAGAGTCTGGAGCAGGATTTACGCTCTCGTCTGCTCAGTAAACGTCACAAATATGTCAAGGATTATGAGGGAAGCGGCAGAGAATTGAGAAAGGAGCGGGAAAGGGAACGATCCGGTCGTAGTAGTCATAAGCAACGCCATGAACGAGTAATAGAACTGATAGACAGTCCCGAAGCGGGACATCCGCCCAAGTTACATCGCAGAGATAGGGAAGAGCCCGTGATGGAGGTCAGTCGCCGTAAGATACCCGAGGATCCGGAATTGATAGCACGCAGGGAACGGCTGTTGGCAGCCGAACGTGAGAATCGACAAAGAAAGCAAATTGCTAGAGAAGAGCTGGAGGCGAGACGAGAGCTGCTGCGGGAGCGAAATGAACACAGTGATGCGCTCAGTCCCTCCAAAGTGGCGGCCAGTGTCACGGCTGGATTGAACATAATCAAGAGAAAGAGCTATGACAAGGAACAGGCGAAACAGCGAAAGCGTAGAAAACCCAGCGTGGAGGAAGTGGAGGTAATTCCGGCAGATGAGGATAATGAGGAAGAGGAGGAGGATGAAAGTGAAGAGAGCGACTCCGAAGAGGAGGAGGAGGAGGACAGCAATGACAGTGCCAGCGATTCGGATAGTGTGGAAAGCTACGAGCATAAAAAGAAGTCCAAAAGAAAATCCAAATCTCAGGTGGAAGAAGATGAGGATTTGCCTTTACCCGACAGCCCACTCAGTGTGGGTGAGCTGTACAAATCACCCAAAGAGCAGCAGCAGCAGCAGCAAAGAAAACGCTCCCACTCTGCGGGCAGTTCCAGCTCTCGGTCCAGCCGTAGCAGTCGTTCACGTTCCCGCAGTCGCTCTAGCCTGGACGAGGAAGAGGGTGAGCCACCTGCCTCCCCAGGCTCTAGCACTCGCAGTGAGGAACGTGGCATGTTGCAGCAGCAGGAGGAGAAACTCAGCAAATCCCTGAAATTGCAGGAGGAATTGCCGCCCTGCGATGACAAGGGTGTACCCCTGCCCAACTATTATCCGGGTGTGCAAGGTTGCCGTTCCGTAGAGGAGTTCCAATGCCTCAATCGTATCGAAGAGGGCACCTACGGTGTGGTCTATCGTGCCAAGGATAAGCGCACCAACGAAATTGTGGCCCTCAAGCGTCTCAAAATGGAGAAGGAAAAGGAGGGTTTCCCCATTACCTCCCTACGTGAGATTAACACGCTGCTTAAGGGCCAACATCCCAATATCGTGACCGTGCGGGAGATTGTGGTGGGCTCCAATATGGACAAAATTTTCATTGTTATGGATTATGTGGAGCATGATTTGAAATCCCTAATGGAAACCATGAAAAATCGCAAGCAGAGCTTCTTTCCCGGCGAAGTCAAGTGTTTGACGCAGCAATTGCTGCTGGCGGTGGCTCATCTACATGACAACTGGATCCTGCATCGTGACCTGAAGACCTCAAATCTGTTGCTTTCCCACAAGGGCATACTCAAGGTGGGTGATTTCGGCTTGGCCCGTGAATATGGATCTCCTTTGAAGAAATATACCTCCCTGGTGGTCACCCTCTGGTATAGGGCACCCGAATTGTTACTCTGCTCGCCGGAATACTCCACGCCCATAGATGTCTGGTCGGTGGGCTGCATTTTTGCCGAATTCCTACAAATGCTGCCTCTCTTTCCCGGCAAATCGGAAATCGATGAACTGAATCGTATCTATAAGGTGGGTAAACATTTGTCCATGTAATTCCATTTTTAATCTAATTTTTCCTTACCCGTTACAGGAACTGGGCACACCCAATGAAAAAATCTGGCCCGGTTACCTTGAGCTGCCCGCCGTCAAGAATATGCTTAGCCAAAACTCCCAATTCACCGAATATCCCGTCTCTCAGCTACGCAAACATTTCCAAGACAAAACCTCCGATGCGGGTTGTTCGCTGCTGCAGGGTCTGCTCACCTATGATCCCAAACAAAGACTGACAGCGGATGCGGCCCTTAAGCATAACTATTTCAAGGAATTGCCCCTACCCATCGATCCCTCCATGTTTCCCACCTGGCCGGCCAAGAGTGAGCTGGGCGCACGCAAGGCTCAGACTTCGTCGCCAAAGCCGCCATCCGGTGGCTCTCAGTTCAAGCAGTTGGGACGCGACGAGCCCATGGCCAGCGCTGGCGGAGGAGCTGCTGGTGTTGGTGGAGCAGGCAATAAACTCTCCTCGGGCATTATAACAGGGAATAAGAAGAGCGGCGCCACAGCTGGTGCCAATTCAACGGCCGCCAGCACAGGATTCGTTTTGAATGCGGGACTCACGCAACGCCAACTGGCTATGGGTCCCGGTTTCAGTCTGAAATTCTGATTTCAGTTGCAAATTGAAATGACGTCCGTTTCTCTTTTTAGCCAATTTCCGATTAATTGTTATGTATGATATAGCTATTAGCCATGTAAGTGAAAAATTTCGTTTAATTGTATGTGTAAAAATATTGTTAAAAAACAAAACAAAAAACAACAACAACAAAATATATCATTTAAATACCAGCAGAGCGAGAAAAAGCCATGCAAAACAACACAGAATGAAGTCGAGGAATTTTAATCGTAAAACATCCGTTGCTCCAGTTAGAGCAAAGATATAAGAGAGAGCTACCCTGTAATAAAACGCACTCCCTGGAAGTTATGCAGTATATTCTGACAGATCAAAGGAAACGGTAGATATCTGTCTAGATATGGGCGCGGGTAAGAAAATTTAATCCCGTATCTTTCTCGGTGGTTTACAAAAACAATTTACTCCTAAGGCTTAGGCTGTGGATAACTCTGGTTTATAACTCCGTAATATATTATGTACCAGACTTTCTGCCATACCTTACTAATCGGTCCAGGCCCGGCCAGCTCATAGCCACTGGGGGCCGAGCGCATTCGTGTTTTTCACACAGACGCGAGCCGAAGCCATGTCTGTGTGAATCGGTGAGCACAGAAAAACTTGATTTTGCAAGTGAGTTGGCTCTCTACTGTGGCAGTTACCAACACATGCTCATATTTCAGTCCTCTCCATTTGGCCGGCCCTGGTATAGACCAGATGTCGTCGTCCAAGACGCAGGCGGCCGAACACATTCGGCAAATTCACACAGACACGCACGGTTGCCACAGTTGGCGTTTTTGCGCCAAAACTGGTGTTTTTTTTTTTGTGGTTGGCGCATTGGCACTTTTTTTTTGGAACTGGCTCTTTTTGCTTATGATTGGCATAAGCAGAAAAAAGTTAGAACATTAATCATTTTAATTAATCTAATAATAAATCTAATTTAAACCTGGATTTTTTTCGCTGTTCACACTGAAAATGATCAAAACCACAGCGTAATATAATTTATCGGAGCCTAAGCTCGTCGCTAATAATAAGAATATTGTTTTCCATTTAAAGCAGCCACATGGTTTTTCTTATAAATCATTAAAGCTTATACTTCCAAGTCTAATGGCCATATCACATAACCTTTTCAAATCACTTTGGATTTTATGTAAACTAAAATTAATGATACAGAAAAACAACCAGAAGGTTTGGATTTTGTTCTTAAGATACACATTTTTATACACTTAAAAAGTGTATATTAATTTTGCCCAGAAGTTTGTAACGCATAGAAATATTCATTTCCGACCCCATAAACTATATATATTCTTGATCAGGACGACGAGCCGAGTTCGTTTCCGCTTGTCCGTCCGTCCGTCTGTCCGTTTGTCTGTTTCTACGCGAACTAGTCTCTCAGTTTTAAAGCTATCGAGCTGAAATGCAAAGAGTCTTCTTTTTACTGCACGCAACTAATATGTCGGAACCGGCCGGATCGGATGACTATATCTTATAGCTGCCATAGGAACGATTGGTCGGAAAATAAGTCATAGTGAGAAAAACTTTTTTATTTTCTATTGTAGCTTCTCCAATCTTGGTATATATTAGTTTTAGATGATTTCACATATTTGTGAAAAAAATTATCAAAATCGGATGAATATAGCATATAGCTGCCATATAAATGGTGGGTCAAAAAACTAGTTCTAGTGGGAAAAACTTTTTTATTTTCGATCGTAGTATGGTATATATTAGTGTGATATGCGTCAACACAATTCTGGAAGATTTTATCAAAATCGGATAACTATAGCAAATAGCTGCCATTGGACCGATCGGTCGGAAAATGTGTTTTACTAAGATAAGTTTTTTTATGGTATCAAATTTTTATTATCAATCATTTAAAAATTTTAAATATCTGATATCTATATCCTGTATATATTTTACCGGTTAAATCAGTTGGAGTAATGTTTTTCAAGTGTATTAAAACTTCGGCACAGTCGAAGTTAGCTTTGCCTTCTCGTTTTATTTAAATATGGAAAATTTGATTTTTTTTCTTTAAAAAAAAATTGGTATCTTTAGAACAAAACCAAACATGTATAGTTATTTATCTTAGTTTACATAAAAACCAATGAGGTTTAAAAAGGTTATATAAAATGGACATCAGACAAAAAAAACAGGGCAAAACAGACGATTGATTTGAATTTAGAATTCAAAAATACGTAATTAACGCTTGATATCAACTCTGTACGTGGCTAATTTGCAGAAAGAAATATTTTTTAAATAATAAAATAAAACAGAGCGTAAGTTAAAGTCGGCCCTGCTCGACTTCGATATACCGTTACTCAGATATAAACATGTCCTAATTGTGGAAGATATGAGTTTCTTTCCAATTTGCGGGGAGCAACCACTATAGCTCATCTGATCAGGAAATGATGTATGGCTGATCGATAGGTATAATTATTAAAATATATGTCTAGAGGTTTCAAACAATCTATTTTCAAATTGTGGGTGATATGAGGTATTTTAAATTGCGGGGGCGTGAACTTTTCTATCGTTCATCTGCGGAAACGATGTATGGCGGATCGATAGGTAGTGATGATTAAAATATATGTCTGAGGGTTCGAATAATCTATTTTAAAAATTGAGGAGATATGAGGTATTTTTCAAATTGCGGGGGCGGCACTCACTATCGTTCATCTGATCGAAAAAGATGTACGGCGGATCGATAGGTAATGAAGATTAAGATATATGTCTAGAAGGTTTAAACAGTCTTTTTCAAAATTATGGAGAATGAGTTTTTTTCATTGCGGGCGGAACCTATCGTTCTCTGACAGAACGTAAGCGGCGATATGATGATTAAAATGTTTAGAGGGTTCGAATAATCTATTTTCAAAATTGTGGGAGATATGAGATATTTTCAAATTGCGGGGCGGCAACTCTACTATCGTCATCTGATCGAAAAAGGAACGGGACGTAGGAAGGTTGATATTGTCTGAGGTTTAAACAGTCTATTTTCAAATTGTGGATATGAGTTCAAATTGCACCCCCGAAGTCAAGCGGAGGCGGCAGGGGCGTGGCAAATGAACAACGATCGCCGCAAACAAACAAGAACACTGAAATTTGTAGCTCTACTCTTATAGCCTGAGACTAGGTTTCAACGACGACGCACGGACGACGGACGACGGACATGCTATATCGACTCGGCTATTGATGCTGATCAGAATATATATACTATGGGGCGGAGATGCTTCCTTCTGCCTGTTACATACATTTGCACGAACTTAGTATACCCTTTTTACTCTACGAGTAACGGGTATAAATATACCATAAACAACCGAAAAAAACTATTTTGGCTCTTTTTAACGAATTTGGCTCTTTTTTTAATTTTATTTGGTGCTAAAAAATTTTCTCAAGTGGCAACCGTGCAGACACGAGCCGAACACATGCCGAGCCCTTCGCAAAGAGAGTAAAAATCAAGCAAAGCCAATCAGTGCTCGCCTAGCCTTCAACAAGGTAGGTTCGAGCCGCAACCAATACACTCTCATGTTTTCGCCTTGCTCTTTGTGACTAAGGCTGGTATAGAGTCTATACTATAGACTCAAAGTTTACTCAGTCGACAGCCAATGCGTACTATAATTCTGAGTAAACTCACAACATCGTACAATCGCTTAACATCACTCAAAAATTTACAGGCAGCGCAAATATAACTTCTAATACTCATTGCCTCATGATAACAGCGGCTATTCGGTCAAAGCTCGGACATGTCCGTCTACATTGTAGTCCAGGAGGATATAATTATTCATTTTGTAGAGTTTTGTTTATTTTTTTAAAACTCGAATGGTCCACAGTCTAAGTTTATTGGTCCACCTTAGCCTCTCCTATATCTGCATTACCGAAAAGACCGATTTTTTGCAACTATCCTCTTTCCTGATTGTCTCATCTTCAAAAATTTCTTCAATTATATCAAGTCATGTTTTCAGAACACCGGTACTGATAACTGGTCATACAGCAGTCTTTCTATTATAATTAACAAAGAAGTAGGTATTAGAATTATTACTGTGAAAACAAGAAAGTCGGTCAAGCCCGACTGTAATATACTCTGTACCTGTTTGTAAATAACTAATAACTTTAAAGTGTGGGTCATACAAACTGTGCAAGTGCTGCCCATCACGATTAGGGGCAGTGCTGCCCAGCGTTATTATTTGATTTGCTTATAACTCGAATATCGTTTATCTGATCGGAAAACGATGTATAGTGGCTCGATAAGTAATGATGAGTAGAATATATGTCTATAAGGTTCGAATAACCTAACTTCAAATTTTTGGGAGATTTGAGGTGTTTTTTAAATTGTGGGGGTGGCAACTCTACTATCGTTCATCTGATCGGAAAACAATGTATGGGTGCTCGATAAGTAATGATGAGTAGAATATATGTCTAGAAGTTTTGAATAACCCAACTTGAAAATTGTGGAAGATATAAGGTTTTTTCAAATTGCGGGGGTGGCAACTCTACTATCGTTCATCTGATCGGAAAACGAAGTATGGGGGCTCGATAAGTAATGATGAGTAGAATATATGTCTAAACTATTTCGAATTTTTGAAAATGGGTTGAAGGGAATGAAAGGGGAATGTCCAAGCTATAATAAAAATACAAAACAAACAAATTTTTAAATTTAGAAGTAATTTTAGTAACATTTTAGCCAAATTTAATAGGTTTTTGTCTTATCGGAGTGCTAACCGATCATTTCCGTATCCGTATATATTAAATTACATTTTTAAAAACTTTCTAGGACTCCTAATTTTCAGATATTTCACGAAGCCACTCAGTCGACACAGGCATTTGCGTCGTTTCGAAAAGAAAAAAAAGATGGCTGCTCGATTATAAGGGTTGTTTTTATACCCGTTACTCGTAGAGTAAAAAGGGTATACTAAGTTCGTGCAAATGTATGTAACAGGCAGAAGGAAGCATTTCCGACCCCATAAAGTATATATATTCTTGATCAGCATCAATAGCCGAGTCGATATAGACCTGTCCGTCTGTCCGTCCGTCCGTCTGTCTGTATGAACACCTAGATCTCAGGAACTATAAGAGCTAGAGCTACCATTTTTATACCCTTGCAGAGGGTATATTAAAATTGTCACGATGTTTGTAACGCAGTGAAGGAAGCATTTCCGACCACATAAAGTATATATATTCTTGATCAGCATGACGAGCTGAGTTCATTTCCGCTTGTCCGTCTGTCCGTCCGTCCGTCTGTCCGTCTGTTTCTATGCTATCTCCTCCCTCAGTTTTGAAGCTATCTTGACCAAACTTTGCAAAAAGTCTTTAAATACAAATACGCTGCACATTTGTCGGAATCGGCCGGATCGGATGACTATATCATATAGCTGCCATAGGAACGATCGGTCCATAAACTAGTTCTAATGAGAAAAACTTTTTTGTTTTCCATCGTAGCGACACCAATCGTGGTATATATAAGTTTTATATGCTTCCACACAATTCTGGAAAAATTGATCAAAATCGGATGACTATAGCATATAGCTGCCATATAAACGTTCGGTCCAAAAACTAGTTCTAATAAGAAAAACTATTTTGTTTTCCATCGTAGCATCACCAATCGTGGTATATATTAGTTTTATATACTTCCACACAATTCTGGAAAAAATTATCGGAATTAGATAACAATATCATATAGCTGCCATAGGAACGATCGGTCCAAAAATAAGTTCTAGTGTGAAAAACTTTTTTGTTTTCCATCGTAGCGTCACCAATTATGGTATATATTAGTTTTATATGCTTTCACACAATTCTGAAAAAATTTATCCAAATCGGATGACTATAGCATATAGCTGCCATAGGAACGATCAGTCCAAAAACTAGTTCTAGTGAGAAAAACTTTTTTGTTATCAATGGTAGCGCCTTTCAAAAACTGCAAGGGTATTTAAAACATCGGCTACGCCGATGTTAGCCTTCTATTTTTTCAGTGTAGACTTGTATTTTCTGCACGCAGATCAAGTTTGTTTCAAATTTTTGCCACGCCCCCTCCCGCCCACGCAATATGAAAAAAACCTCATATCTCCAACAATTTTGAAAATAGATTGTTCGAACCTCTAGACATATTTTAAATCATCATTACCTATCGATCCGCCAAAATCATTACACTTGAAAATTATTTAATTTCCGTTTTAATAATATTCTCCACCCCAAAATTCTGTCCAGCTGAGTTCTTTCCCCCCGCGTTCGTTGTCTGTTTCTACGGAACTAGTCTCTCAGTTTTAAAGCTATCACAATTTTCCCGAGTCTTCTTTTACTGCACGCACTAATTGTCGACCGCGACGAGACATACATATAGCTCCATAGGAACGATCGGCAAGAACAGTCTAGTTAGAAAAACTTTTTTGTTTTAAATCGTAGCGTCCCCCTCTTGTATTTTGTTTTATATGCTTTCGAATTCTGGAATGTATCAATCTCCATATAGCATGACGTCGAAACGTTGAACTTTTTTGATTTTCATGTAGCGTCTCCAACGTGTTTTTGTTTTATATGTTTCCACACAATTCTGAAAAAATTTATCAAAATCGATACTATATATAGCTGCCATATAAACGGTCGGTCAAAAATCACTTTTAGTAAAACTTTTGTTTTTATCGTAGCGTCCCCAATCTTGGTATTTAGTTTTTGCTTTCACATAATTTTGAAAATTATCATCGATACTATAGCATAGCTGCATAGACCGATCGGTCGGAAAATGTTTTACTAAGAAAAGTTTTTTTTGGTATTAAATTTTTACTATCAATGATTTCATAATTTTAATATATGTAGCTATACCTTATATATTTTCCGGTTAAATCAGTTGAGTAAAGTTTTTCAGTTATTAAAACTTCCACAGTCGAGTTAGCTTTGCTCCGTTTTTGATCAAATGAACGATTAAAGAGTTGCCACCCACGCAATTTGGAAAATACCTCATATCTCCCAGAATTTTGAAAAGATATTGTTCAAACCTTCTAGACATATATTTTAATCATCATTGCCTATCGAACCGCCGTACATCATTTCCGGATCAGATGAACGATAGAAGAGTTGCCACCCACACAATTTGGAAAATACCTCATATCTCCCACAATTATGAAAATAGATTGTTCGAAACTTCTTTAAATATATTTCAATCATCTTTACCTATCGATCCGCCATAGATCATTTCCTGATCAGATGAACGATAGAAGAGTTGCCACCCACGCAATTTGGAAAATACCTCATATCTCCCACAATTTTGAAGATAGATTATTCGAACCCTCTAGACATATATTTTAATCATCATTACATATCGATCCGCAGTACATCATTTCCCGATCAGATGAGCAATAGTAGAGTTGCCACCCCCGCAATTTGGAAAAAAAACTCATATCTTCCAAAATTTGGGCATGTTGTGATCTAATAAAATATTCTTAAATAAACCTTACCCTGAGTAACGGGTATATCGAAGTCGAGCAGGGCCGACTTCAACTTACGCTCTCGTTACTCTACGAGTAACGGGTATAAAAACCTCATATCTCCCACAATTTCGAAAATAGATTGTTCGAACCTACTAGACATATATTTTAATCATCATTACTTATCGATCCGCCATACATAATTTCTTGATCAGATGAACGATAGAAAAGTTCCCGCCCCCGCAATCTGAAAAACTCCTCATACTCCCCAATTTTGAAAATAGATTGTTCGAACCTTCTCCAATTTTAACATCATTACTACGTCCCATAATCATTTCTGATCAGATGAACGATAGAAAAGTTCCCGCCCCCGCAATTTTAAAAAAACCTCATATCACCCACAATTTCGAAAATAGATTAATCAAACTTTTTAGACTTGTATTTTAATCATCATTACTTATCGATCAGTCATACATAATTTCCCGATCAGATGAGTTATAGTAGAGTTGCCACCCCCGCAATTTGGGAAAAAAACACAATTTGTGCTTGTTGTGGTCTAATAAAATATTTCTGAAATAAACCTTACCCTGAGTAACGGGTATATCGAAGTCGAGCAGAGCCGACTTCAACTTACGCTCTCGTTTTTTTTCGTTGTTGGACTGCCCGCGAACTAAAATTGTATGCCCACCGCTGCTCTACATTAGCATTTTCATATTTTCGAATAGCAAAAACAAATATTTAATTCTGTAACATTTTTTTAAACCGGCTAGGATTATAAATTTTGAATGTTTGGTTTCATTGTAGGCTTGGGGTAGACATGAAACCAGAACTGAATTGATCCAGGTGGATTCGGTATCTGATAGATTTGCAGACATATTTACATTCAGGTTCGAAAATTCCGATAGATATTATATAGGGATTAATGTTGAAACAAATTTCGGATGCTTATATAGTGCTTGTATTTAGCGAAATAAAAACACAATTATTTGTTAAAAGAGCAGACCGTATCTAGGGTCTCAAAATAGAATGATGTACACAGAGAAGATGTAGAGACCCGAAATGAGCCGCAAGATCCGCAGTTGGGAAGGTTGTCCCCGGCACAACATAAATTTAATTTCAATTAGTTGCTGTATTGGTCAACATGACATAACTTAGCTTAAGGCTGCTTGTGATACATAGATTAAATTTTTACCAGTAAAATTTGTCCATATTTTATATACATTTTCTATAAGTTTTGGTATTTAACAATCAAGAAAAAGTGGCTTAAAAGCTTAAAAGGGACACGGGATTAATTTTTATACTCAGTACCAAAGGTATTGTAAATCTGGCTGTAAGCTCCAAAGGGCCAAACCAAGCCTTCTCTCAATCTCTTAACTCGTTGTGTCTTTTAGTTTTCGCTCAACAGAAAGCGATCTACAGCTTTAAGGCCGAATCCGAACGGCAGACTTTTTGAGAAGCAAATACTTTAAAAACTGGCGTCAACAGCTGTACAGGTGACCTTATATGTATAAGTTTTATAGAAAACCATTTTTAACTAGATGTTCCGAGGCGGGACACACGCTACCAACTAAAATATGTATATTGGAAACACGATTTTTGGGTTCCAATTATAACAGTTTACGGTTCTGGAATATTAATTCATACCGGTTTTGGAACTTAATTTGAAACAGGTAAATTTCGGCTTACGGTTTCGGTATTATTCTCTGTTTTTTACTGACGTATGAAGGCAAATAAAATATTTTGTTAAATTAGCTTGTTAACAAATTCGACCGTGATTTTATTCGCTATTCCGCCTCTTCTCGAGTATTTCATAATCTTCTCAGTATCGCCCAAACCCAAACCTTAAATTTAGAATCTTGGGCATCCTGCTCAATGAAAATTCAACCTTTTTTTGCCCTAAAAAACGTAGTTTTTAAAAAATTCGTCTTTAATTCCAAGTAAAATGGAAAATATTTTATTATATAAATTATTTTCCCCCATAAAAAAATACATCAATACACATGCACACGCAGAAATAACTATTCCCTGCCATATCCAACTTTAAATCTTAGCCTAGGGAAATACTTTTCACTTTAGGTGCTGGTTGCTCAAGTGGACCACAAATAGAAGTAAGTGTTTTGCCATAGTGGAATGTAATCCCTCAAGGGTCCCGCCACCATTTTAGCAATGGGTACACTATCGGCCACAAAACCCAGCACACGCTCCAGTTTCGTTTTCGTATAGTTCTCGTAGAAGGGTGAACGCATTAGGAAGTACAGCAAATTGATGCAACGACGACTAAGCTCCAGTTTCTGTTGTTGAGACATTAGATGACGATGCTGACGATACAAATGCACACTATACAGATCAAGCGATAGGGCCACCAAATACTGTTTCCAGCTGCGACGACCAAACAGGCCCATAGAAGCCAAATGGATCAGTGGTTTGGATATATACAAATACTCAGCACGCAGCAGAGCTTGTGGTATTTGAGTCTTTGCCGCCTCGGCATTGTCCACATGCAGTTTAAAGTCCCGATATTGTATAGGCGGAGCGCCCTCCACTTTGCGTATGATTCGACCGGAACGCTTGAGTTGGAAGGTAATGGAATGCTGGGATTGCAATGTGTTGACATTCGTCTCTTGCGTCACTTCTGTGGAGCGTTGCTTGTTCAGGGTACGCCTGTTGAGTGAGGCAATGGGCGGCGAGGTAATGATATCCGTGGTGGAATGTCGCAAGATAAAGAATCTGCCGGCAGCTTTGAATATTTGTATCAAAGCAATCACCAGCCATTTGCCCTTTTGGCCGAACAGCCTTCTAGCCGATATCTCAATAAACACCTCACTGTACTCAAGTGTGGTCAGGGTGACCTTTAGACGATAGCAAAGTTTAGACTGCAGCTGGAGTACGGAATTTTCGCCCTTATGCCGGGCCTTATCGATGATGCGGTCATTGTAGAAGACCAGCATATTGGAGAGTGTATATACTAGTTCGGAAAGAACATTCGAAGAGGATATGCGACCTGAAATGAGAGGAGTAGGTGGGAATTGAAGATTCTTATCTCGAACTATACAATTTACCTGCGATAAAGTAAGAGACCCATTTGGCAGTTGTCTCGAAATCACCCACCACATCTGGATTTTTGGACACCCAGGACTCGTAGGCCGAAAGCATGGCTTTTAAAGTGTCCATTTTGTTCTTAAAGAAAATTCGTTTGCAACTAAAAACAATAAAATATAAAAAACCATAGATTTGTTATCGATGACGATAGTTATAAAATTCGATAGAACTGCCAACTTGTCAATAAGTTGTTCTTAAGCTAGAAAGTTGCATTGCTGCCATTTTTGGCTATTTTCTAGCCAATTCTGGCTTTTTCAGGGCGCAAAATTTGAAATAATTTCCTTCGCGTTTTGTTCTTTCAATCACAATTCATAAATTTTATTCACTATAAACTCCAAAACAATAAATTACACCCAAAATCCAATTTTTAATTCAAGCTTTAAAATTATCCTTTTCTTTGCGCAATTTTCCCATGGTCTCAATGGGATTAGTTTCAGCACCGGCATGTTTCTGCACAATATTCTCATGGACACGCATAAATGGATTCCATGACTTCTCCTCGCCTATGGTCGAGGGCACTGTCGGATCTTGTGAAGCTCTCCGCAATTTGGCCCATTCAATGCGCTGTTGTATCAATTCATTGAGCGGCTCCACATGACGGGCAAAACTCATATTCTGCAACGTATATTCATGACCGCAAAAGACTTTGGTATCATCCGGTAAGGCCGACAACTTGTTGCACAACGCCTCGTACATTTCCTCGGCGGTGCCTTCAAAGAAGCGACCACAGCCGCCCTGGAAGAGGGTATCGCCGGTAAAAACTGCTCCGGTACCCTTACCATCCTTCGCAGTGACATGATAGCAGATATGGCCAGAGGTATGACAAGGTGTGGACAGACAGTACACCTTCAGTTCGCCAATATTAATAATTTCGCCTTGACGCACTTTGTTATTCAGAGCTCCAATCCGATCATCGCCCCCATAGACCTCCAAATCGCCCGCTGTCCACAGTTTGACCAGTTTCTCATTGCCACCGGCATGATCCCAATGATGATGTGTGGTTAGCACCTTATTCAAGGTGACCTTTTCCTCTTGCACAATTTTGATGACCAATTCGGGATCCACTGGATCCACCACAGCCGCCTCACGCGTCTTATTGTCCACAATCAAGTACATGTAGTTATCCTGCAGAGCAGGCAGGATTTTTACCTGCATACTCTCCAGTTTCACATCTTCCACAGTGCTATGCATTCCTCTCCAGCCAACTTTGCGTAGCTTTTGAACTGTAAATGAAAGAGGGGGGAAAATTAAAAATGGAGAAATGCGAGAGAAAGAGAGAGGAGCAGCAGCAACAAAAACAACAATTAAACTAAACAGATTAGATTAGAACACATTTAACATATACATATATATAGGATATATAGATTACAGCTGACGAGACTGCGACTGGGACAGACGTTTACACCCAAACACCACTGTCTTCCGACTCCTGCACCAGAGGCCAAACTTTGAATTGGACGTAGCCGTAGCGAACCTCGAAAATATGCTGATGTCAGTTGAGTCTCAACGCCATAGATATGCCCATTGTTTTTGCAGACAATGAGGGGAATATAGCCGAGCAGGCGGAACAGCAGCAGCAACAGCCACAGACGGGTAAGTACCTAATCAAATCCTTTCTATACCAACTAATCATTTTATTTAAACTTACAGCTCCCGTTCGCAACAAGAGTCCCTTGATTATTAGTCAAAAGATCATCAAGGAAGCCACTCACCCGCCAGCAGGCAAACCCATTGTTTTGAACAAAAGCCTGCAGCAACTTTTCACCACCACTCAAGGAGGTGCCGCACCCGCCACCACCACCTCCAAGGTGGTCTATCTCAATCGCAGCACCATGAAACCCATTAGCAATGTGGTAACCAATGCTCGTCTACCCATACGCATAGTAGGCAGTCCCAAACAGGCCACCACCACCACACCCGCATCCTCGGCGGGCTCTCCACTGCTGCTGGATGCCAAAAGCGTAAATCTACAGCCACTGAAAACCTCACCCGGTGGCACTCTACGTCATGCGGGCAATGTTAACCTGGGCACCACCAAAACCTATTCCCAGTTTCAGGTAATCAATCAAGGCGCCGCCACCACCACCGTGGCCGTACAAGAGGGCAAAACACCCATACGAAATATTTATTTCAAATCCGCCAGCGGTTTGAAGCAGGTGCCCGTTCAAATGTTGGCCAGCAGCCGTGTGTCGACGGGAAGTAACACCACCAGTGTCATACCCACAGCCACGCCAGGTGGTGCTTCCGTGCGTCGTGTGGTTAATTTGGGTTCCATGCCCAAGGATGGAAAGGTGATTAAATTGCAGACAACCACAACAGCGGTGGCCAGCAATACCACCGCGGCTACTCAAACCAAGAAATAGATATTATGTTTGATTTAAGAATGTGTTGATTTTAAATTAAATTTAAATGAACCTCAAAAGGAGACAGTGTCAATTTACTTGAAGTAAGCATGCATGTAATTTTTTATTAAAGTTTTAGCGCAGGAAATACATTATTGAATATGGTGCTGATTAATATTCAAACTTTTTTGTACTTATTCCAATCATAAGCAAAAAGAGCCAGTTCCAAAAAAAAAGTGCCAATGCGCCAACCGCAAAAAAAACACCAGTTTTGGCGCAAAAACGCCAACTGTGGCAACCGTGGGCTCAGGGTTGAGCAAAATAGGGTAGCAGGTTGCTACTAGCAACACTAGTCGAGAGGGGAGATCGTAGGCTAAGCGCCCTCTGCCGGGAAAATAGGTTATTGGTTTTATATATTTAAATAGAAGGGGAATTTGCTTGAAAATGCGTGAGCTATTTAAATAAAATTAAATGAATTGTTATTTTGAAAAGATAGAATATCGGAATAACATAGTTACCATCAAGATAGTGAAAAAAAAAAACAGTTCTGCAGATCAAGTTATTTCAAAAACCAAAAAAACCAAAGCCTAAAAAAAAAAAAAAACAAATTAAAAAAAATAGAACGCTAATATCGGCATCGCCGAAGTTTTAAATACCCTTGCAGTTTTTGAAACGCGCTACAATTGATAACAAAAAAGTTTTTCTCATATGAACAAGTTTTAAGACCGATCGTTTCAATGGCAGCTATATGCTATAGTGATCCGATTTTAATCAATTTTTCCAGAATTATGTGGAAGCATATAAAACTAATGTATACCACGATTGGTCGCTACGATGGAAAACAAAAAAGATTGTCTGACAAGAACTATTTTTTTGCCGACCGTTTATATGGCAGCTTATGCTATGGTCAACCGCTTTTGACAAATTTTTTCCAGAATTATGTGGAAGCATATAAAACTAATATATACGCTACGATAAAAAACAAACAAGTTTTTTTTCACTAGAGCTTGTTTTTGGACCGATCGTTCCTATGGCATCTGTATGATATAGTCATCCGATCCGGCCGATTCCGACAAATGTGCAGCCTACTTGTATTTAAAGACTTTTTGAAAAGTTTGGTCAAGATAGCTCTAAAACTGAGGGAGGAGATAGCATAGAAACAGACGGACATGGCTATATCGGCTCAGCTCGTCATGCTGATCAAGAATATATATACTTTATGAGGTCGGAGATGCTACCTTCTATGCGTTACAATCATCGTGACAATTTTAATATACTCTCTGCAAGGGTATAAAAATATTCATTTAGATTTTTGTAGGACCCTTTCAGCGGATGAAAAAATTAATTTGGACGTTCCTGGCTGGTTTCCCACCACTGGAAGGACTTAAGAAAAGATTCCCATGAGTTCACATAGATAAATTTCGGAGCTGGATGCTTAGAGCTGGCATTTCCAAGCACTCACATGAACTCTACTGAGGTCAAGGAGATCCTAAATATGAATCTTTTGCTCAGGAGTAGAAGCAATATACGCATTTTTCAGCAAGAAAACACTTCAATGCACATCAGTTGTAAAGAATGCGCATGGGTTCAAGCCAACAATGTGAATGTTTTGGGGTGGCCAGTGTGTTCTCCTGACATTATTCCGATGGATAACTTTTGGGCATTATGAGTTCGAAAAATATATGCCCAAAACAAAACATATCAGGATGTCCAAAAGCCAAAAATGGCAATAATTGAGGCATGGGGAGAACTTTTAACTAGAATCAACAGTAAAATAGGTAACCTCAAAAAAACTCCTCAAACTTTGACGTTCGGATTCGGCGTTAAGCTTTCAGAGATCCAATAAGCTTATATTGGCTCTTCGGGCTGTAAAAGCGATGTTTATTATTTTCGTTGTAAATTTTAACAACGATTACAGATTTATTTATCTTTAGAACGATTATTAATTCATTTCAATTCGCCTGTTTCCTATCTTAAATGGTAGCTTTAAATATTTTTCTTGGTTTTTATTATCATTATAGACAACTACTACTTTACACTACTTTTTATTATTTATACATCAATATTGTTATAAAAGTAGCAGTCGCAGTCACTGCCATCACTCGCCACATGGTTCATCTCTAGCACGTAACTAAGCCCAGACTTAGTATCGATAACATTACTGTCAGTTACATTTAAATGTAAATGGAAAATCGTAAAACGAAAAATATTCTCTACCAATGTCTACCGATTCTAACGATATCAATATATCAAATTCCCACTCCCATCTAATTGAAGTACATCATGTGGGTGTGACAGCTAAATTGCAGTCACCATTGAAGAAATTGCTGCCACGCCTAAGTTGCTCCAGTGATTCGGAGATGTATCCGCCGCCAAATGCCAAAACCCGATATCGTGTATTTCAAAACGAGGTTCGTGAAGGGAGCACAGAAACCACCATGGTATCCAGTAGTGGTACTCCCAGTGTGCTATATCAAATGCATGCCGAGCCCGAGAAGCAAACCATTGAGACGCAACCCCATCGTATCGAATTTCAGCGTTATTGCAAGAAGCGACCACATTTAATCATACCCACACGTAAATCCAAAACTAAATTTAAATCGCACAAAGGCTTGCAGGCACAGAAGTCGAAGTCGCAGGGGGGATTCTTTACTCGCCTGGTGGCCTCGCTGGACAATATGTGCAAATGCCAACCACAGCATACACGGAACATTATCGATGATCTACCCGAACCGCATTGGAACAAGAAGGAGGCAGTGCGTCACACATGCATAGGCATTTATCCTTTTGAACATGGCTGTGCGGATTATTTGAGCACCACGGATACACATCCGAAAATTAATTCCATAGTCTTGGCCGATCGAGCTACTACCTATGCTACCCATTTTTGGGCGGAACTTTTTGGTCTACTGCATATAGCGGTGGCCTTTGTGGTGGCTTTTATACTACAAAGCTATAGATTCCTATTGTACTCGATCGTCAACTCACTATTGGTGGGTTTATTGCACATGTCCTCGGATTATATGGTAAAACCCATTTTGACGGTGATCTTTAATGGTTATCTACAGCCACCGTTGATATTCGTGTACAATGTTTTGTGTTCCCTAAGGGATATACTGGAACCGGTGGCCGAAGCTTTAAATAATTTTATGAAACCTTTGGCCACGGTGGGGGGTAGCCTACGTCTGGTGAATGTCAATTATCGTCAGGTGCGAAAGATGACCAAAGATGTTTAAGTTTGGGTTTTAAGTGTTTAACTGTTAAATTGAATTTCGTTTTTATTGTTTAGTAAAATGTGCTCTTTTCCAAGAACACTAAAAAAAAAAATGGTGTAGAGATGGTGACCATGATTACGGGACTCCAGGTTATCGGAAATGGAAACGGTAAATGAGGTTATGATCAGAATTGATGTAATTCTGGCCCGTACCTTAATCATATTTTTCAATATTTTTTATTATTCAAGTTTTTTTCTGTACTTTAGTGTACAAAAAATTAAAAAAAAATGTTTTTTGTCTTGATTGAGGTACGGGCCAGAATAAATCAAATCAAAATCAGTTCATTAGAACTGCCGCAATCATGGCAACCAGGTCAAAAACGCGTTTAAAGTTGAAAGCAACATAAAACATGCGTACATGCAAGAACATTTGTCCACTAAAATGGCAATATCTACTAAACTAATTCGAATATTTAAAAATGGTTTAAAGGGGATGAAAGAGGAATGTCCAAGCTATAATAATGCAAAACAAAAAATCGAAAAAAAAATTTCAAAGGTAGAAGACCCCCTTAAACTTGAAATATGACTTTTATACCCTTGCAGAGGGTATAATATAATTTTAACGCATTAAAGGAAGCATCTCCGACCCCATTTATACTTGATCAGAATCAATAGATCTCGTCTGGTCAAGATGGTTCCCTTTTCCCTGATACAAACATAGTATACCCTTTTTATAAAAAAAACAAAATTTTAACAATTTTTACGACCTAAATTCAATTTCGCTCATACCTAAATTTGGAATAGAATTTTTTTCTTAGTGTACAAATTGGTGTTTCATTTCCAATTTTCTTGTAGGAGGAGCCTGCACTTTGTCACCCTTAAAAGTGTTTTACTCTCCCTCTCTCTTTCTCGTGATACAACAACTTGACAACATAATCTTACGCACAACAAGCAAAACCAAAAACAAAACCCAGCTTCAGCTCGGATTACATTGTTTTTCTTGTTCAAAGAACTGTAGCCATAACGACCTGGTTCGTGTTTGGTTTATGAGGATTTTAGGGGTGCGTTAGCTCAATTACATTGAATGAAACATTTATGATTTATTTGCTCATTTTGTGGCTGCTCTGGAGTAGGTTGTGTGGTGGAACTGGTGACTGGTTATAAGGGAAGCATATGCCCAACAAATTAAATTTATAAAATAAAAAAAAATCGAAAAATCAACTAATTGTGTCCCGCGAGAGTTTCAGTTGCTTTCTTGGATATGGTTATTAAATTGTAATTTCAGTTTAATGAAGGTGTTGGAAAAAACATGAGGAAAATATAAATGATTATTGAATAATTTTTTTGTTGTGTTTGATTTTGTCTTTTTTAGGTTTTTAGATATTTGTAAAGTTTTCGAAAATATTAGGGTTTTCCCTTTTTTATTTTAAGCAGGGAATCAAACCGAATCGAATTTCGGTTCCGGTTCTGTTTAGGTTCTTGTTTATTTCGGTATTCGGTTCCGTACCGGTACCCTGGTTTTTATTTCGGTATACCGGTATGTACCGGTATGTACCGGTATGAACCGGTATAATTTAAAAATCCTTTAATCCGAAGATATAATAGAAATGGTAGCAACCTACACAACAAAAAGTAGTTATTAAGTAGGAAAATTAAACATAATAAACTTTACCTCAGAAAAAAATGTCCTAATAATAGAAGAGCAAGAAATCTTTTGATATCTGATGAAATTTTAAATACACTGTTTTCAGATAACGTTTCCGATCACAATTTAACCCTGCTATTAGGTTGGGACAATTATTAATTCATTTCCTTTGTAAATGCGAAAATTAAGGATAAATTTATAATATTTGGAATTTATTGAACCAAAATAGATGCAACGAAATAAGAAGAAACTGTTATTTTTATTGAAAATTTCAGTATATACCAGATGGTCCCTTAACTTTACATTTGTAAGTTTTTGCTTACGTTTACCCTGCGTTTTACCCTGAAGAAATCCCTGATTGAAGCAATAAAAATGAAATAACAAAAAAAAACTCAGAACCGAAACTGTACCGGTACAATGTTTCGGTTCTTTTCGGTCATTTCGGTTCCAAAAATAAAGGTTCTTTAGTTCTCAAAGAGAAAAGTTGGAGGCGGTTCACTGAACCGGGTTCAGTCATGATGTAGGGTACATTTAACAAGTTGAGCTCAAGGATGAACAGTACTGACTACATAGGGGTACTAGAGAATAGTCTGCTACCATTTTTAGGTAAAAATAGAGAAAAGCACTATGTTTTCATGCTCGATAACGTACGAATTCGCAGAAGTCAAAAAGCAAAGGCTTTTTTACAGGAAAAAAATAATAAAATAAAATAAATAAATAAATTGACAATTCTTTCTGTTCAAGTGAAGCGAGGATCGAACTTCGAACCGAAACTTTGGGTTCAGGCGTTCCAGAAACTGTTCCGCAAACCTAACCCATAGATTCCTTACCTGTTTAAACTTTCGAACTGAATCTCTTCGAAAACTTTTGAAGTTTGCAGCCTGGAACTAAACGGCTCTCTTGTATCATGAGGGAGAAGGAAGATGTCGTCCAATACTGCGAGACCTTATATTTTATTGCAACTCAGAGTTAAGACCTGGGAATCATATTCATATTCATATTCATTCTAAACCATCAAAATGTAAGCTTATTGGATTATGATGCTTTTCGAAGAATTTTATAATAGATGAGAGTGTACAGAGAGAACTGTGGGGAGGAAGACCCACAGTCCCGTGACTAGCGGGGAGAATCTCGGATTTACCCGTGGAGGAGAGAACCTCTAAAGCACTATCGGAACATAATAAGGATTTTATTTTGAGTATTTTGCCAATGTCCGTTTAAAAAAATCTATATATATGGAAACAAATGTAATTGTAATAAATATACATTTTAATATACGCCAGTGTATAAAAATCTTATATAAATTAAATCACAGTTATAATATTTGTATAGATATATTGACATAAACTTGTATTTCAAGTGGCATTTCGCGAGCAAATAATGATGAATACTTTTACCTTCCTCTCTTTAGTTCTTCCCCCTCTGATTTACTCGAATTGTTCATTGTACCTTTTACATAACTCTCCTAGAAATCCATTTCACTTATCTAATATTTTTCCAAAAACACTTACGTTTATAATCTGGACTCAATTTTCCATACAAATCCCTTACACTTGGCTCAAATTTGTCGATTTACTGCTAACTTCTTACATAATCATTGGTGCCCCTGTTTCTGCCTACATGTTGCATTGTCTGGTCTATTGTTTACACTGACGACTGCCCACAAATTGCTTAACTTCTGACAAAACAGCCAAGAAACAAAAAAAAAGTAGAGAACACATTTCAGAAAACAACCTGCTCGTTAATCCTTCTCCAACCAGAGCAAACAGCTTAACAGCTGTAATCCCAAAATTCTTAACAAAAACGTTTTGTCTGCACGAAGTGCATGTCACCACCTTCTGTTCTCCATTCATGAATGATGTCTGGTACCTTTATCTGTCCCTGTCGATCGCACAATAATGGGCAAACTAGGAGATTATGAGTAGGAGTAGCAGAGGAAACACAGATTGCGTCTGCAAATGATTTTTCGCACCTTGAGGACAATGTCTTTTATGGGGGTTTTATTTAAGCAACATTTAAATAACCAAAGAAGTACGGAACCCAATTAATATGTATCTTTTCCCCCAATTAGTTAAGCAAATCAATCAGTGCTTTCGAGAGAATCGAAAACATATGTCGAGATACCGAATGAATTCTTCTTACCAGCTAATTGGAAATGTTTTCCTTTTTTCTATGAGTCCCATTCACAAAAAGGGGTGGAATGAACTGTAAGATGAGACCCTCATTATGCTCATTAATGAAAGCCTCAAATGACAAAAACTTTTCGTAGTATAAACTATTTTCTATTTATAGTACGAGCAGTTCATGCGAAACTTTCAATTTGTTATTCTAGTATTTCTAGTGAGTTGAAAGATTTAAATATGATAATTGAGTTTTTCAACGGAATTCCTTTGTAGGAATTGGTCTAGTCTAATCCCTTGATAAATATCATTTTTGTAGATGAGTTTGATTGATTTCAGCAAAGGCCAAACAAAGAGAGAGAGAGAGAATTCTTTTGAACATTTTCATAGACGGAAATGAATGGGTTCTGGCATTCCGAATTCAAACAATTGAAATCGCTTCTATGAGTTCGCGATATAAGAAAAAGGTATTAAAAAGGAGGTTTGGCTGTGAAACAAGAAATAAATGAAAGTTTTTATTCAAGAATGTAGATTTATAATTAATTTTTGAATTTATATTTTATACAATGAAGTTCGTTGAAAAATTGGAATGTTATAATATCAATAGCTGGATGATCCCTCTTATGTATAAATTCTTCTTTAAAATCTGCCCAATCCACCTAATTTAATTTCCTCCCTTTGGCACTGAAGTTTTGATTAATAAACCTGCATTATTTGCTCCCATCTCATCCTCAGGCGTATCATAAAATGCTTATCCTTTTATCAAGCAAATCTTACACTTTCCACTCACACTCATCCGCATCTCCCACTCTGTTGAATGAATTGTAGTTGATTTTTTGGCATTTTGTTTGCAGTTGCATTTCATGCACTTCCACTTGCCCGCTTGCATTATTTGAGAATCAGACACCAACACCGCCACAAGCCGGGCCAGACCAGGCCGGACCAGGGAAATATCTGCTTGGCTCAGCTAAACATACAAGATAGTGTGGGAACCGAAAGCGCGAAAGCTTTGATTTGGCTTGACAGCTTCAAGCTGGAGCTAAGTCCTGACACGTGATTTTAATCAATGGAATTAGCCCGTGGCATAGAAGATGCGATTACACAAGCCTTTCGTTAGCGGTCAATTAGAGGGCACACCTTCCTGTCATTAGAGGGTGTTGCTATGGGTGGTGTAGCTATGGGGGTTGGAAGGTGTGTTCATATGTGGAAGTGGATCTGCATACTGTTTATTAGCTAGCATACTTAACATATTTTCTTTTCTCTTGATTTCAACTTATTTGCAAATTAAACATTATTAAATAATGGTCAGAGTGTTTCACCAAATAGCCGGAGTTGTGCTACCGTTTTAAGTTAATGCAGGAACGCTTTTTCACTGTTGTGAAAATAAATAATGATTCCGCTTAAGAGTCATATGGAATCTACCACACTTAAATTTCCAAACAGTAACATAAATAAATATATATAATAATTTTCAAGTATTCTTGTATCTATGTGTTTGTAAAACATTGCATAATCTAGTCCCGATAATCTTACAAAGGAGGGTTTATCATCTACACCCAGAGAAATCTAGCACGATTCGGCAAGACTGAAATCTGCTTCAATTTAGTTTTTTTTCGTTTTGAATTTTCAAGAAGAAATATGTTTGAAATCGAGAAAACTTTGTGTGTTTGGTGGCAAGGGAGGTGAGACAAAAAAATACAGCTTGAAAATTCATGCTTGATTTCAGTATTTTCTTCTTGAATCCAAGAAAATTCTGTCTTGCCGAACTTCTGACACGAAATCTGCTTGATATCAAGCACGATCTGCTCGATTTTTTCTCTGAGTGTACTTGATCAGAAATTAGGAGTGGTAATTTTAGAGTTTTAAACTTTCGACAGGGATAAAATTGTCATAAATTGGTTGGATTTGGCAACGTTATTGTCATTTTTATCGTTTTTTATACACTTGCAAAGTGTATATTCATTTTGCCCAGAAGTTTGTAATGCATAGAAATATTCATTTCGGACCCCATAAACTATATATATATTTGATCAGGACGACGACTTGAATGCGACTCCGTCCGTCCGTCTGTCTGTCTGTTTCTACGCGAACTAGTCCCTCAGTTTTAAAGCTATCGAGCTGAAATTTTGCAGTCAGTCTACTTTTTGCTGCACGCAACTAATATGTCGGAACCGGATGGATCGGATGACTATATCATATTATTATTTTTTACAGCTTGAATATTTTACTGTGAGTTAATATCTTGCGTGTAAAGAAAAATGTGTATTATTTAACGAAACCTGCATTTTAGCTTTATGTATGTGTGTCTTTTGGTGCCACGCGGTGTTAACAGCCGGATAGCAACCGGCTTATTTTGCTTTGTAACAACAGAAGCGCAGCTGGCGCAACAAGTTTGTGCTAACGGTGTCCTGACATCGCTATCGCATCGCATTTTGCTATGCACACCAGAGTTGCCATTTTAACTATTCAGTTGCTAGATTTAGAAATTTTGAAAGTGGAAAGGCTATTAAATTTTTAAAGTATTTTTAGCTATTTTGGTATTTTTGTAAATTAATGCGAAATAATTTCTAATAAATCCGATTCAAAGTTAATCATACGTTCCCCTTCCCAATAGAACTTTCCTTTAGTACAAAGTCACAGAAGAGAGTTCAGCAGGATTAGAATTAGCACCAGTTCATCAGTGATTTCAGTTCTATTTCAGTACTACCCATGAAATTGAAATATATATTTTATACCCTTGCAGAGGGTATATTAAAATTGTCACGATGTTTGTAACGCATAGAAGGAAGCATTTCCGACCACATAAAGTATATATATTCTTGATCAGCATGTCGAGCTGAGTTCATTTCCGACTGTCCGTCTGTCCGTCTGTTTCTATGCTATCTCCTCCCTCAGTTTTGAAGCTATCTTGACCAAACTTTGCAAAAAGTCTTTAAATACAAATATGCTGCACATTTGTCGGAATCGGCCGAATCGGATGACTATATCATATAGCTGCCATAGAAACGATCGGTCCAAAAACTAGTTCTTGTTAGAAAAACTTTTTTGTTTTCCATCGTTGCGTCACCAATCTTGGTATATATTAGTTTTATATGCTTTCACACAATTTTGGAAAAATTGATCAAAATCGGATGACTATAGCATATAGCTGCCATATAAGCGGTCTGTCAAAAAACTAGTTCTAGTGAGAAAAACTTTTTTGTTTTCCATCGTAGCGTTACCAATCTTGGTATATATTAGTTTTATATGCTTTCACATAATTTTGGAAAAATTTATCAAAATCGGATGACTATAGCATATAGCTGCCATATAAACAGTCTGCCAAAAAACTAGTTCTAGTGAGAAAAACTTTTTTGTTTTCCATCGTAGCGTTTCCAATCTTGGTATATATTAGTTTTATATGCTTTCACACAATTCTGGAAAAATTTTTCAAAATCAGATGACAATACTATATAGCTGCCATATAAACGGTAGGTTAAAAAACTAGTTCTAGTGAGAAAAACTTTTATGTTATCAGTGGTAGCGTCTTTCAAAAACTGCAAGGGTATTTAAAACATCGGCGTAGCCGATGTTAGCCATCTATTTTTTATTATTAAAATGTATGTTTACAAAATCATGAATAAACGCCCTGCCTTCACATTGATTTAAATTCTGATTCAATACTGAGCATAGCTGAAGGGTGCTGTGACTGCCTTGGACCAATAAAAGCATTGAACGTTTCTTCAGCCTGATGAACCTGGCGAAACTAAATTAAATACTATTTCAATAATAAGTTTAATTTTACATGTGTTCGAAGATACTGCGTCAGTGTTTGTCAACAAGAACGAGGCCACAATTTGAGATTATATTGGTGTGATTTGCACTTCTCAAAAAGAAAGGAAACTTTTTTATTGGCAGACTTTTTATACCCTTGCAGAGGGTATATTAAAATTGTCACGATGTTTGTAACGCATTGAAAGAAACATTTCCGACCCCGTAAAGTATATATATTCTTAATCAGCATGACGAGCTGAGTTCATTTCCGTCTGTCCGTTTGTTTCTATGCTATCTCCTCCCTCAGTTTTAAAGCTATCTTGACCAAACTTTGCAAAAAGTCTTGGTTCGAAATAAGTGGACTGTATTAATCTTTTTGCGGTTTAAGAAAAAAGAATATTTAGAATAAAAAATTTATTTTTTTTTTTTTTGGCGGGTTTCGGGGGGCCGTTGGTTTGTAATACCCATGTTTTCTGACCACCTCTCTTTCCCGTTTTTTGTTTTCTCTTTTTTTGTTTCCCCCCCTTCCCTTTTTTTTTTTCGTTATTTTTTTAATTTTTTTTTTTGGTCCACAGCCTTGATGAATAAAATTATTTTTTAGGGAAAGGTTTAAAATAAAAAAGGTATGGTTTTTGTAAAGGTTGGTAAAGCAAATATTAAATGGTCATCTAATTCCTAAACAGTCTTTAAATACAAATACGCTGCACATTTGTCGGAATCGGCCGGATCGGATGACTATATCATATAGCTGCCATAGGAATGATCGGTCCAAAAACTAGTTCTAGTGAGAAAAACTTTTTTGTTTTCTATCGTAGCGTCACCAATCGTGGTTTTTATTAGTTTTATATACTTTCACACAATTTTTGAAAAGTTTATCAAAATCGGATGACTATAGCATATAGCTGCCATATAAACGGTCGTTCAAAAAACTAGTTCTAGTGAGAAAAACTTCTTTTTTTTCCATAGTAGCATCACCAATCGTTGTTTTTATAAGTTTAATATGCTTTCACACAATTCTGGAAAAATGTATCACAATCGGATGGCTATAGCATATAGCTGCCATATAAACGGTCGGTCAAAAAACTACTTCTAGTGAGAAAAACTTTTTATTATCAATGGTAGCCTCTTCCAAAACCGCAAGGGAATTTAAAACATCGTCGTAGCCGATGTTAGCCTTCTTTTTTTTTTTAAATCGAAACTATTTACTATTTATTCGTGGATTCTTTTCATACCAATTATTCGGTTGCAATAAATGTATTCTGCATAGTTTCTTTCGCTCATTGTACATTGAAATAATGAGACTCAAAGCATCGCTGACCTACTTCATCGAACTCTGGCCAGCGATTGCAAAATTGTTTGCTCTCTTTGCATAAGCCTCGGTATGCGTTCGGCTCGTGTCGGTGTGAACAGCCGAACAGGGGCTTGGGTTGACAAACACTATTCTATATAGACTAGGACTACATACATATAAATAGCAGACGTTGCAATGACTTATCGGCGAAATATTTTTGACTTTACCAGCTAGGTACCTTGATCAACAAGCTTTGGTTTAGAACCAATTCATTTTGGGTTTTTTGTTTTTTAACTCCGGTTGAGTTTTGTGCTTGGGTAGGAGTATTAATCCTATATAGGTTCGGATTTAGAAAAAAGTTTTGAAGCTATCTTGACCAAACTTTGCAAAAAGTCTTTGAATCAGGGACTTTAATCATTATAAGTGAAATTATAAAAATTACAAAATAATTATTATTTTTTATATCTATTTTTCACTCAGAAAATAATGATAATTTTTGATTATTATTTTTTTTACTCAAACCATAATAATTATTTTATGAGTGAAAAAATAAATATCAAAAATATTGATTATTTTGGGATTTTTATTTTTTTCGCTCAAAAATATCACTCAAGGTTCGATTACAACTCTCTCAAAGGGATATGTATCAATTTTGCCACAGCTCCTTTTCAGAGAGTCATAATCGGACCTTGAGTGATATATTTGAGCGAAAAAATAAAAATCAAATTATAATCATTATTTTTTTAAATTTTTATTTTTTCACTCAGGAAATAATTATTATGGTTTGAGTCAAAAAATAAAAATAAAAATAATCATTATCATTGAGGAATCTATTTAAAAATCAACCATTTAAAAATCATTGCGGATTTCCATAGATTATCCAAAAAGAACCCCACAGGCTATAATTCAACTTTTTGATATTTTGACCAACTTTCTCATAAACTACCAAAAATGGTTGATTTTTTTTTTTATTTTTATATTAAAAAATACAAAATAATCATTATTTACGGTCCCTGCTTTAAATTCATATATGCTGCACATTTGTCGGAATCGGCCGGATCGGATGACTATAGCATATAGCTGCAATATGAACGATCGGTCCAAAAACTAGTTCTTATGAGAAAAACTTTTTTGTTTTCCATCGCAAAATGGCTTATCAAAATCGGATGACTATAGCATATAGCTGCCTTATAAACGGTCGGTCCAAAAACTATTTCTATTGAGAAAACTTTTTTGTTTTCCATCGTAGCGTCCCTAATCGTGGTATATGTTAGTTTTATATGCTTCCAGATAATTCTAGAAAAATTTGTCCATATCGGATGACTATATCATATTGCTGCCATATTAACGGTCTGTCCAAAAACTAACTTTTTTGTTTTCCATCGTAGCGTCACCAATCGTGGTATATATTAGTTTTTTATGCTGCCACACAATTGTGGAAAAATTGATCAAAATCGGATGACTAGAGCATATAGCTGCCATATAAGTGATCGGTCTTAAAACTACACCCAAAAAAAAAGTAATCATCAAAATGACACAATTTAGTCATCATTTTGAAACTATTGAGTATCGAATTATGCTTAATACTCAAAGTATCAAGTTGATAATTCGATAGTAGCGCCTGGAATGGAGTTCTAAAAGGCAGCACAAATTTCTTAATTAATACTAAATAAAACTCAGAGCGAAGATAGCAGAGTAACCGCCGACAGACGAACCGACAGACATGGCTTTATCAATTCAACTCGTCATGCTGATCAATTAAAATACCCTTCTACTACTGAAAAAAGATCCGTTACTTTGGATATTTTTAACAATTTAATCCAAGCCCAAAACCAACACTTCTAAACCAAAAACTTTAGTTTTCAAAGTTTAAAAAAATATAATTGTTTCCGAAATAAATAAAGAAATTAAACCATTAAATAAAACACTTCGTTCGAGACGTACCGCAACCGAAATTCGTTTCAGGATTAATCCTAGGGTAAAACCATCAAATTTTATAGAATTGTCAAAACTATGCTTATTAAGAATATTCCACCCTGACCAGAACATGATTAAATCTCTGTTATCCATATCGACACCTGTTTGTATGCCATCAGCGCTCTCACTCCCACCCACCCTTCCTTCCTCCAACCCTGCACTCAATTGATCATGCAACGAAAAGATTATACACAATAAAAAAAAATCCAATAAATCCCAAATCTGTTGCCTGTGACAAAATGTGGCTGTCGGGGTGACGCGAAATTGTCAACCCTCCCAATTTTGATGCTTAATGAATTCTTTTGAAACGACAACAAACAGCTTGGAAAAACTGCTGCTCCTGTTTAGCCTTTTTGTGGATTTGTCACCTTTGTCACACCATTTTGTTTGGCTCTGAATGGATAGAATGGGAACATTTTGTGTAATTGAAATTTGATGCCATTAGATGAGCAGCAGCAGCAGCAGCAGCAGCAGCAGCAGCAATGAAATGAACGTTTTTTCTTGCAGCCTCCCGTGAGGCATCAAGTTGCATGCAAGTTGGTCGCTGCAAAATTTGCAACAAAATATAAAATTAAGCAATGTCATAAGAAATTTGATGTAAATTCCCAGAAATTGCACACGGGCATTCATTAGATACTCTCGGCAAAAAACAAAACAAACAAACAAAAGTTTAATAAGGTCATGTTAGATGATTGGCAACAAAATGGCTGCCGCCTGTAAAACACGCCCACTAGCTGCAGGATAACGGTAAGTCACCCCTAAATTGGCCCGCTCAAGGCAACTCGTTTCATTCTTCAAACGTTCCAGACTTGGAATGCAATGTACATACGCCGCTGCGCTGTCGCTGCTCGCTGTTGGCGTCGATTTGTTGCCACTGACGGTTTCAGTTGAGTTTTAAAAGCGAACGCGTCAAGAACGATCTAAGAAATAATTTTCCAAATATTTCAAACAAACAATCGGTGAATTAAACTTACTCAAGTGTGATTCTGAAAACAAAATGTGCAATTGAATTCAATACCCAAAGTGATAACTAATTGTGTGGCCATAAAATGTTTGAAAAGAATATGGATACCACCAATTTATCCGTCTCCATTAACGGCGATTTGGATTCCACCTCATCGGGCGGCACTTCATCGGATCATTCGGTCATACAACAGGATAATCTCAGCTCACCCATGGCCTATGGTTCGCTATTCCTGCCCAATGCTGGTTAGTTTTTTTTTTTGGCATTTGCTCCTCTACTTCGATATCTAGTCTTATCTGTGCAAGTGCAGTACTGAAAGGTCCCCAGATCGAATTACCATTTGGCTAGAGAGAGGCGTCAATAAGGCGCTGGCATAAACAATTAAAGCCTGCGACATATAATTTGAGTTTTCTTTTTTATGTTTATTATTTTTTGCTGAGGATTACACATTTTTGAGGACTGAATGGTTAGGGTAGATAAACATTGGGTTATGGGGAAATATTTGAATGGATTGTTACATGGAATGTAAGTGGAAATATTTTGGTTAACATTTTAGGATGATAAACCTATTAGGTTGAGGTTTTTGGGTTTATAGGTTAAACTTTACATAACCGTTAATCGTAGAGAAAATAGGGTATCCCAAGTTCGTGTAACAGGCAAAGAGAAGAATGTATATTCTTGATCAGCATCAATGACCGAGTCGATCTAGCCCTGTCCGTCCGGATGCACACCTAGATCTTCGACATACACTCTCTTTTAAAGAGTAAAACGGTATATTAAGTAATTCCAAATATAGGAAAAAGGCAGAAAAAAACATTTCCAATCCTCCAAAGAACATAATATTTTTTAATCAGCAACAATTCACAAAACAATTTGTCCGTCTGTATGACCACTTAAACGCAGAAAAAAAAAAAATGTTTAACTCAACTTAATTTAAGTAATAGTAGTTTTCAATAAACGTACTTAAAATAAATAAGTATACCCGGAAAAAACGGCTGTCGGCGTTCTTGAACGAAAGGGATAGAATTTATACCGTTCCGTACTGAAAATATCAGGTATGATTCGTTCTTGGGTGTACTTTAACTAAGTATGAATTAATTTAATAAGTACGAATCTGGATTAGTTCAAGACCATGGAATAGTTTTTTCTAAGTGTATCTTTTACTCAAAAAGAGTGCAACTATCTTAAGAGAAGGCAAAGCTAACTTCGTCTGTGCCGAAGTTTGAATACTCTTGCACTAGCTTGCTCCAACTGATCTTACATATAGGGGATTTAAAAATGATAAATGAATTTTAAAATCTTTAAGAATCTGATTTTTTACTTCTAAATTTGAGCACCATCAATACAGCATGTTTTTTCATTAAGATCCATTTGGTTCGGTTCTTTGGCAGATATATGATATAATCATCCGATTTTGATTAAATTTTTGCAGAACTGTTTGAATTTATATAACATTTATAATTGCTGAGTTTCATAAAGCAAACATTGAAATCAAACGGACAAGTAAGCATTAGAGTTGGGTTGTTCACGAGTGAGGTAACAAAATTGAGTTGTTCACTTAACTGAACAAGTCAGATCCCTGTGGCACTTCCGCAGATATGCTCCATTTTTCTGCCCTTCTGATGTGTCATAAAACAGCTCTTGAAGAGAACATGTTCTTCTTCAATTGTTCTCTTTTATTCCGGGACTTTTTTTCAGCTACTCTTGTTCATTGACTCTTGCTCAGTGACTTTTGTTTAGTGACTTATGTTCAGTGACTTTTATTCAGTGACTCTTGCTCAGTGACTGTTCTCTCAGTTCAGCTAATTACAACTGTGACTGTTCACACTAACGTTTTTTCTTGTTCAGTGATTCTTTGCTGTTTCTAAATGTGTGCCAACTCAGATTTAAGAAACTCTATGGTGTGGCCGTTCCAACATAGCGATATTTGAAACCATTGGAACCCAGGTTGATAACAAAAATGCGAAATGTAAACATTGTCTAAATATTGTTGCGACTCCATCATATCACACTCCCCAATGAATGGGGATAGAAAATTTGTGTCTGTTAAGTTATAAACATGATTAATTTTAAATTAACGTCAGCATCTAATTATGTGTTTAATAACATATAAAAACCGGCTCGGGACAACTGAACAACTGAGCAACGGAGCGATTTGAGTGAGTTGACTTACTTTTACATAAAGATCAAGTAAATATGTTCAGTGAAATAAAAAACCTTTACCCAACACTAGTAAGTATTCAGCTTCTTAAAGATTTGTCTATTTAAACATCGGCACAGATGAAGTTAGCTTTGCCTTTTCAATATATATTCGTTTCGATGTATTTTACTATAAGGCACTTAGGGCCGTTTTCATAACTTGCCTTTAATATTGAATGTTATTTACACTTGCCGCTAAGAGAAATTTCGTCGTCATGGTAAACTTTAGCTTGTCACTGGGTGCTAACTTAGAGGGGCAGATCATCTTATTTTGCCTTCAAGTTGTTGACACCTAACTTGGTGTATTTTTAAAAATAAAGAAAAAACATTTTATTACAAGTTTCAATGTGAAGTTAATCCTAGGTCTTCCACACTGAAAGCAAATATGCTATCCATTACACCACAACCGACCAAATAATCTGGCAATCAAAATTGTGCCTTATATATTTCACCTTAGCAGCGAGTTGCCAGCTTCGAAGCTCTAGCGAGGAGCTGCCACGTTTTCACAAAAGCTTTGTATTTTGCAAGCATCAAGATATGAAAGCGAAATCCTGCGTTTATTATAAAGTCGCCTTATTCTGTAAAGGCAGAATATGAAAACAGCCCTTAGAGGTAGATGCGTTCTGGGTTGAAGAATATAATGAGCAGAGTTGCCGTCGGTTTGTTCGATAGTTCAGTTTTAAATTTCGCGGGTACTAAATCAAAGTATTTCATCTTATTAATATTGTACCTAAAATTAGTATGACATGCTTGATTTTATTTTCTTTATGAAAGGTATACATTTAAGTACAAATATGAAGATTGTTTTAATATTAAATTTAATGTTCAACATCTTTAACAATTTAAAAGTTGTCATATTATAAGATTGGAGTTGCCTGTACATAACTTTTGGATGCCATTACATTACAAATTTTTGGATTGGACAAAATTTCTACTTTAAAATTTTTCATTGTAAAATCAATTAAATTTTGAGATAATCCCCAATAAGAAATTCCCCAAAAGTATTTCATTGGTTAAGTGATTTTGTGGTCATATATTATATCTTAAATATTTTTTTTATTCAACCTAGACCCAGTTTTACAACTTCAACTATCATTTCCACTTTCAAATAGTTAATTTTTCCAACCGAACCTCCTGCAGACACTACAATTGTACTAGAAATATTCTCATTTATAGAGTATTTCGCGAGTCACCTTATTCAAATGATTGTCGGGTCATTTGCATAATGTTTTATAATTTGTATATGTTACATACATATATGCATGTAAATATGTCTCCAATGACGATTTATTTATTATTATTATTATTTGATGTCTCTTTCTGGTCAATATGATACCATCCCCAACTCGTCTTCCGTCGCAAGGTGTCGAAAGACATTTAGAGAATTTTATTAGTCACATGCAAAATTGGTCAAGTGGGGCCAAACGGGGTGGGTAGAGACCACCAAAGTGGCACGTGAGAAAGACCGAAAAACTCCATTCAATTGCATATTCAGTCATACTCTATTCTCACCTTCAGGTTATCGTGGAAATATATCATGCAAAACGGTGCTTCAGCTACCCTATGAGACAGCGGCCGAGAAGGATCATTTGCTGGAGCGTCGTTTTCAGGATATAACCAATGATTATGACAAATCACCACCACCCACAGCGTCTACCACGCCCACACATTATCCCAGCCTAAATAGTATTATGTTTGAGAATGATCTCAATGGGAATACAAAGACCGAAACGCTATGCGGAGGTTTGCAGAGAACAGCAGGCGGAGGGGGCTTGAGTGGCAATCTCGGGAGTGGAGGACATTTGATTTCAAATCTAACGGTAGCACATAATATGTCCGCAGTGGGTAATTTTCCCATTGATGCCAAAATGCTGCAATTCTCCACGGATCAGGTGAGTGGTAGGCTTGCTTAATCAAAATTCAACCTTATCTCATCCTTCTCCTCTTCTTTCTACAGATCCAATGCATGTGCGAGGCGCTGCAGCAGAAGGGTGATGTAGAGAAGTTAACCTCGTTCCTTTGCAGTCTGCCACCCAGCGAATTCTTCAAGACCAACGAGAGTGTACTGCGAGCCCGCGCCATGGTGGCCTATAATCTGGGACAGTTCCATGAATTGTATAATTTATTGGAGACGCATTGTTTCTCCATTAAATATCATGTGGATCTGCAGAATCTCTGGTTTAAGGCACATTATAAGGAAGCCGAGAAGGTACGTGGACGTCCCTTAGGAGCGGTGGATAAATATCGCTTGAGAAAAAAGTATCCCCTGCCCAAAACCATTTGGGATGGTGAGGAGACGGTATATTGTTTCAAGGAGAAGTCACGGAATGCTCTCAAAGATTGCTATCTAACCAATCGATATCCCACACCCGATGAGAAGAAAACGCTGGCCAAGAAGACGGGTCTTACGCTGACACAAGTGTCCAATTGGTTCAAGAATCGTAGGCAGCGGGATCGTACGCCACAGCAGAGACCGTAAGTGTGGGGGGAGAAAGCTTTGACCGGTGATGTGTGAATGTTTTAAATTTGTTCCTATAAAATTTCATAATTTATTCAATTTGTCCTGCACTTTTGACACTGAGAAGTGGCTCAAAAGTGCAGTGGTTCAAAAACGACTTTTTATACCCATGCAGAGGGTATATTAAAATTTTCACGATGTTTGTAACCTATATTCTTGATTAGCATGACGAGCTGAGTTCATTTCCGTCTGTCCGTCTGTCCGTCGGTCCGTCTGTCCGTCTGTTTCTATCTATCTCCTCTCTCAGTTTTAAAGCTATCTTGACCTCTGCAAAAAGTCTTTAAATACACATAGGTTGCGCATTGGTCGAAATCGTCCGGATCGGATGACTATATCATATAGCTGTCATATAAACGATAGGCCAAAAAACTTTCATATCAATTTCACTCCGATATGACGAAGATTAACTTGATATGATAAAACGAGAGCGTAAGTTGAAGTCGGCCCTGCTCGACTTCGATATACCCGTTACTCAAAGTAAGGTTTATTTAAGAATATTTTATTAGATCACAACATGCCCAAATTGTGGGAGATATGAAGTATTTTTCAAATTGCGGGGGCGTGAACTTTTCTATCGTTCATCTGATCAGGAAATTATATATATCGGATCGATAGGTATATATACTTTATGGGGTCGGAAATGCTTCCTTCTGCCTGTTTCATACATTTGCACGAACTTAGTATACCCTTTTTACTCTACGAGTAACGGGTATAAATATCAATACGATCTTTTTTATATAAAACTAGAAGGCAAAGCTAACTTAGTCTGTGCCGAAGTTTTAATACACTTGAAATACTTTACTCCAACTGATTTAACCGGTAAAATATATATAGGATATAGATATCAGATATTTAACATTTTTAAATCATTGATAATAAAAATTTTATACCATAAAAAAAACTTTTCTTAGTAAAACACATTTTCCGACCCATCGGTCCTATGGCAGCAATATGCTATAGTCATCCGATTTTGATAATTTTTTTCAAAATTATGTGAAAGCATATAGAACTAATATATAACAAGATTGGGGACGCTACGACAAAAAACAAAAAAGTTTTTCTCACTAAAAGTAGTTTTTTGACCGACCGTTTATATGGCAGCTATATGCTATAGTCATCCGATTTGGATCAATTTTTTCAGAATTGTGTAGAAACATATAAAACTAATATATACTTCGATTGGAGACGCTACGATGGAAATCAAAAAAGTTTTCCTCACTAGAACTAGTTTTTTAACCGACCGTTTCTATAGCAGCTATATGCTATAGTCATCCGATTTCAATACATTTGTCCAGAATTGTGTGGAATTATATGAAACTAATATATACCACGATTAGTGACGCTACGATGGAAAACAAAAAAGTTTTTCTAACTAGAACTAGTTCTTAGACCGATCGTTCCTATGGCAGCTATATGATATAGTCATCCGATCCGCCCGGTTCCGACATATTAGTTGCGTGCAGTAAAAAGAAGACTCTGTGCAAAATTTCAGCTCGATAGCTTTAAAACTGAGAGACTAGTTCGCGTAGAAACAGACAGACAGACGGACAGACGGACGGACGGACAAGCGGAAATGAACTCAGCTCGTCGTCCTGATCAAGAATATATATAGTTTATGGGGTCGGAAATGAATATTTCTATGCGTTACAAACTTCTGGGCAAAATTAATATACACTTTTCAAGTGTATAAAAAAAAACATTGCCTGGAATGACGCCTCAACGCAGTCAGCCAACGCACACGCTTATGGATAAACGTCTAAGAGACTATTTATGTGAAGTATGAAAAAATTTTATATTTTTAAAAAATCAGTTTAACCAGCAAAGATTAAATTGATCTTGAGCTTTTTTTTTTGTGTAGTTCTTGTGAGAAAAACTTTTTTGTTTTACATCGTAGCGTCACTAATCGTTGTATATATTAGTTTAATATGCTTTCACACAATTCTGGAAAAATTTATCAAAATCGGATGACTATATCATATAGCTGCCATAGGAACTATCGGTCCAAAAACTAGTTCTAATGAAAAAAACTTTTTTGTTTTCCATTGTAGCATTACCAATCGTGGTATATATAATTTTTATATGCTTCCACACAATTCTGGAAAAATTTATCAAAATCGGATGACTATAGCATATAGCTGCCATAGAAACGGTCGGTCCAAAAATGAGTTTTAGTATGAAAAAAATTTAAAAAATACCTCATATCACCCACAATTTTGAAAATAGATTGTTTGAACCCTCTAGACATATATTTTAATAATTATTACCTATCGATCAGCCATACATCATTTCCTGATCAGATGAGCTATAGTAGAGTTGCCTCCCCCGCAAATTGGAAAGAAACTCATTTCTTCCACAATTAGGACATGTTTATATCCTGAGTAACTGGTATATCGAAGTCGAGCAGGGCCGACTTTAACTTACGCTCTCGTTTAAATTGCGGGGGCGTGAACTTTTCTATCGTTCATCTGATCAGGAAACGATGTATGGCGGATCGATAGGTAGTGATGATTAAAATATATGTCTAGAGGGTTCGAATTATCTATTTTTAAAGTTGTGAGAGATATGAGGTATTTTTCAAATTGCGGGGGCGGCAACTCTACTATCGTTCATCTGATCGAAAAATGATGTATTGCTGATCGATAGGTAATAATTATTAAAATATATGTCTAAAAGGTTCAAACAATCTATTTTCAAAATTGTGGGAGATATGAGGAATTTTTCAAATTGCGGGGGTGGCAACTCTACTATAGTTCATCTGATCGAAAAATGATGTATGGCGGATCGATAGGTAATGATGATTAAGATATATGTCTAGAAGGTTTGAACAGTCTATTTTCAAAATTGTGGGAGATATGAGGTTTTTTTTTTCAAATTGCGTGGGTGGCAACTCTACTATCGTTCATCTGATCGAAAAATGATGTACGGCTGATCGATAGGTAATAATTATTAAAATATATGTCTAGAAGGTTCAAACAATCTATTTTCAAAATTGTGGGAGATATGAGGTATTTTTCAAATTGCGGGGGTGGCAACTCTACTAAAGTTCATTTGATCGAAAAATGATGTACGGCTGATCGATAGGTAATGATGATTAAAATATATGTCTAGAAGGTTCAAACAGTCTATTTTCAAAATTGTGGGAGATATGAGGTTTTTTTCAAATTGCGGGGGCGGGAGGGGGCGTGGCAAAAATTTGAAACAAACTTGATCTGCCTGCAAACAATACAAGTCTACACTGAAAATTTGGTAGCTCTAGCTCTTATAGTCTCTGAGATCTAGGTGTTCATACGGACAGACGGACAGACGGACGGACGGACAGACGGACATGTCTATATCGACTCGGCTATTGGTGCTGATCAAGAATATATATACTTTATAGGGTCGGAAATGCTTCCTTCTGCCTGTTACATACATTTGCACGAACTTAGTATACCCTTTTTACTCTACGAGTAACGGGTATAATTAGCTGAAGTTTGTCTTTACATCATCAAAATTGTCGATATAATAATCGAATCGGTTTCTTGTATGGTTTTCGCTTCGGTTCCGCATTTATGGTTCAGTTCAAAACCAATTTGCATGCCAGCCCTTTTTTCTTTTCCGCTACCTTTTTTACCGTCACTCTTGTTGCCAGTTGCCATTTCTTCGAATAGCCTTACCTTCTTTTGTTACACAATGCGCTGGCTTACTCAATACGTTTTACAGTTACTTTTCTTCTAGCACATGTGGAGGACAACTCTCAAAAAGTGTGATTGCTTAGGTGAAGCTTTTGTTCCCAATTTTCTTTTAAAAAAAATCAATTACTGACGAAGAGAACTAGCTTGAAAAATATTTTACAAATCGATAAATATCTAAACATGCGTAGATAGTGTATCCGAACAGCGACCTTTAAAATGGTCCTTTATTTCGTTCCAGTTCCACATAACTCGTAAAACATTTCATTCAGCAAAGCACTTGAGCCAGTAACAAAATTCTATTGTTTTGCAATTGGCATTAAAAATCGTTTGTAAGTGACCGTAAAACACTTGCATCGTCCATTCCAAGTCCGAGGCATCCACTTGAGCGTGTTTTATGATCCTTTTTGCCTAAGCATATTTATAGCAAAAGGGGACGTGCCCGAGTCGCAGCACGCATGCGTATAGCATGTGCCGCCTCCCGCTGTTCAGGGCGTCAAATTGCACCACACACACACACACGCATTCACACATTCACACTCATATGATTTTTTTTTTGTATTTTTATTAATTACCATTTTCTTTGTTCTCTCTTTGCAGTGATATAATGTCAGTGCTGCCTGTGGGCCAATTGGATGCCAATGGTTTTCCGCGCATGTTCAATGCCCCCAGCTATTATCCCGAAACCATTTTCAATGGTCAATAAAATTTCGGGGTGCTGCTGTTGCTTTTGTAAATAATAATAAAACAAAATTGGTTTAGGTCATCAAATGACAAAATTATGTTGGTTTTTAGTTTATTCTTTTTGACTTTATGCTTGGTATAATAATAAATCAATAAAAATGCAATAAACATTTATCATAAATAAAGCGTTTTACAAATTTAAATTTAACGGCTATGCTAATTTATCGATATTCACGATACTTATCGTTAAAGACATAGGGTTGTCAGCGGGAACCAAAAGTAGCTAAAATTTAAATAAAAAATCACAAATTCACTATATCAAAGCCAAAAAATTAAGTTTTAAAAATTTAGGGTTTCTGATAGATAGACCCATGTCTCCAGTTCGAAAAAAAACAAATTAACAATTTTTCTCGATTAGACTTGAATTTGAAGAATTTTTAAGATCTATATTTTAGCCGTTTTTTCGAGGTGTTCTATCGGGAAATAACATAACTTGAGTATATCATCACCGAATTCAAAAAGCCTTGACTTAATACAAGTAGCTTAAGATGGGCTATTTATACTTTGCAAGTAGGAACAATAGTTTGAGATTTATTTTAAGTACATACATTGATTCAGTAATGCCAAATCAGTTTTTTTCCGAAGTATCAGCTTTTTTAGAAGATCGATTGCGGGAAAATTTTAAAATAGGGCAGCTAAAAATTTTTTTTTTTTTTGATTTGGTTTTTTTAGATATTTTCGTGTACCGATCAGAAAACGAGGTATAGTGGACTAATTAATGCTGATTACACATAAATGTGCAGAAGGTCTGAACAATCTATCTTAAAAAATGTGGGAATATGCTATATTTAATTGCTGGGGAGTCGGGGGGCGTGAAAAAAATTGTACAGGACTCTATTGATTTTTTTTTTTAATTCGAAACTGTTGGATGATATTTAATATGGTTAATAATAAAAAAGTAAATTTGTTTTACGTTTTATTAAATTTTTTTAGTTACAACCACAGTGGGCCTTAATCAAATAAAAAATGTTCATTAAGTCGATTAGTGAACTAATTTTTTAATTGACAGAATTTAACTTGATGAAATTTAACTTATACTCAACAATACAATACCAAATTCAACTTAGTTCAAATTTTCAATCATAGTTCAATCATTTACTACGTTTATCTCAGGGACTATAAGAGCTAGAGTTACCATTTTTTCACTGTAGACTTGTATTGTCTGCACGCAGATCAAGTTTGTTTAAAATTTATGCCACGCCCCCTCCCGCCCCCGCAATATGAAAAAACCTCATATCTCCCACAATTTTGAAAATAGATTGTTCGAACCTTCTAGATATATATTTTAATCATGGATCCGCCATACATCATTTTCCGATCAGATGAACGATAGTAGAGTTGCCACCCCCGCAATTTGGAAAAAACCATATATCTCCCACAATTTGGGCATGTTGTGATCTAATAAAATATTCTTTAACAAACCTTACCCTGAGTAACGGGTATATCGAAGTCGAGCAGGGCCGACTTCAAGTTACGCTCGCATTTTTTTAGGCTACATAACACTAGTTATTTTTGAATACCATTAACTGGTCCATCAATTTGAGTGAATGCACAATGTGAATTAGGTATGATGCTGCCATAACTGACCATAAATTATCTCGTTCAAATAAATAATTTTTTAAAACAAATTAACTTTGCATACTTTGAGGTGCAAAACAGCATGGGTTTTTTATAGCATAAACATAGTAATAGTCAGATGGAACATTTTTCAAAATAGATGCCTCTTTGTCATACTCTTTCCCGCCCTGGATGCACTCCTTGGAACAGCTAGTATGTCTCGGCTCCAGCAAATTTAAAAAGTCGGTTGTCTGCTTCTTTAATAGATAATTTTACATGCGAAAGAGGTAAGGTTATCAGCTTACTTAATAAATATCCTGTCATTAAGAAGGTATTTAAAAAATATAATTCTCCTTTTCCGTCTCCGGACCGGTGGAAAGAAAGTTTTCTTTGGATACATTGGCCAACACTCAAAGGTCAAACAGGACTTTCGACGATTTTGGTCATGACTAAAATTCAACTTCACCGACTAACTAAATAGTTACATATTTTAACTTCAAATGTTTCTGTTAATATTCTACTTTCAATCAACTCTGGGTACATCTTTGAAAAATTGTTTTCCATTAGCAAAAAAAAAACGTAAAATCTTCTCGAAATGTTGAAAATTTCAATATAAAATCTTTTAATAATTGTCAAAACTTTAAAAAAATCATATAAGCTAAATAACAGCCACCTATACTGAATCGACATAATACATTTTAAATTAAACTAATAAATATCTTAAGTTTATCATCGTCCTTTAAAAATTTTAATTTCACGAAATTTTTATTCCCGTTGTGCACTCGAGTCACGACTATCAGATTATGCCACCACTGGTATTAATCGACTTATCGGCATATCGATAACTCGGCTTCTCTCGCTCTCTCTGAAAAATAAGCAGCAAAACAGTGAAAATTTTAAATAAACATATTAAGCATAATATTGATATTAAAAAACGCCTAAGGCGTCACATGCCCGCTCCAGCCATGAAGGAGAACAACAAAATCCTTCAGCTCATCTATGTAGCCTGGCGCGAACGCTGGTCGGACTCGCAATGGGGCATCAACATTAAGAAGGCAAGTGCAATAAAAAAACAATTTTTTTTCTCAAGTCCTTGCACTACTACATCGTTCTAACAGTTTATTATGATGTGTACATTGCGAATTTTAAACACAGGTTTGTCATTCACTCTTGCATGCGTTCAAAGATCGGCTCCTCCGCTTTGGCAAGGGCCAGGACCAGCTGCCGTTGTTTCACCGACAAATTCTTCGGAATGCGCACATTAAGTGTGATGATGTGATTGCCCACACCATCCCGGGAACGTACGCCCTTGCTTTTAAGCTCGATCTTTGTGTTTGATTGGGTGCCCGGTTCGATGCGTACTTCTACATTCTCGTAGAGGCCGCGCACCGTAAACGTGCCGCCTAGGATAGCTTCCGAAATGTTCAATTGCTTGTCCGTGTGAATGTCATTGCCAATGCGCCGAAAGTAGTCGCTGTGCGGGACACTGAGGCGATAGTTAACACGCTGTTTCGTATTGGGATTGTCGATAGTGATCACATCTCCGTCCTTGGAACCGGACGGCACTGTAACTAGCACATCGACACTGGCCACTACGTAACCACGATTATCACATGTTTCACAATCGTTGCGATTAATGAATCGCCTGCCCTTGCATTGGCCGCATGTGTTCACCGATGTGAAAGTTGTTGTTTTGGTGGTAACCTTGCCGGTGCCATTGCAGCGCCGGCAGGGCTCATTGCCCACATCTCGATGAGCCATTAGCTGGGATTTACCTTTGCAGCTATCACATTTACGCAAATAGCGCAAATCCAAACGTTTCTTGCAGCCCACTGTGGCATCCACGAAGCAGAGCGGCAATTCGAAATCGTTGCCAGTTAGCTTCTGGATCTCTGCAAAGAGAAAAGGAGAATAATGCATTAGTTAAAGCTAAACTGTTCTTTCTAGATATCCTCTTCAATCGACCTTCCCCAGAGAATGATAAAATTAAAAATGGATTTGAATGACTGCAATATTACCACACCAACCGCTGACAAAGAGGCTCAAAATGGCTCTTCGGCAAAAATAAACTTGTTCTAAATGCTAGGGGGGTACTTGTTAAAATGATTCTGTAGACGGCTTTGATAATTGACAATTTTTAACACTGGCAAAGGATTATTTCAGAGTTTCAAACCGTTTGGGAATTTGGACTGCTTTGGTCAGTGATTGACCACCAGATTTGTCGGTTCATGACATGGTTTTTAAAGATAACCGAGCTACGGTTTTAGTTCGATTCAGTGGTTCACGTTTTGATAAAGAAATGTACTCTTTTTCGACCTCCCGAATTTTCTAAGATACAAATTTCGACTTCACACATTTAATTTCCAAAATTGAAAAAAGTCTTAATTTAAATGTCTAGGCGAGCAGGGATGCTATAGATATAGATAAAAACTTTTTTTAGATAGGCGCTTTACAGCAGAAAACCGAACCGTTTTTATACACTTGCAAAGTGTATATTAATTTTGACCAGAAGTTTGTAACGCATAGAAATATTAATTTTCGACCCCATAAACTATATATATATTTTTGATCAGTACGACGAGCTGAGTTCGATTCCGTCTGTCCGTCTGTCTGTCTGTTTCTACGCAAACTAGTCCCTCAGTTTTTAAAGCTATCGAGCTGAAATTTTGCACAAAGTCTTCCTTTTACTGCACGCAACTAATATGTCGGAACCGGCCGGATCGGGTGACTATATCTTATAGCTGTCATAGGAACGATCGGTCGGAAAATATGTCTTAGTGAGAAAAACTCATTTTGACAAATTTATCAAAATCGGATGACTATGCATTGTAGCGTCTCCAATCTTGGTATATATAAGGTTTTTATTGACAACATCTGATGACTATAGCATATAGCTTTTTTGAACTCATATAAACGGTATTAAATATAATTCATTAAAAATTAAAACGAAATTTTATTATAAAAATTTAAAAATAAAAATTAATTTAAATTTTTATAATAAAAATTAGTTTTAACTGTTATTCAAAAATTTTTATATAAAAATTACCATTTAACTGTTAAAACAAAATTTTTATTTTAAAATCATAGAATAACGATTATTTTTAAATTTTTATGTAAAAATTAGAAAATAATTGTTATTTCAAAATTTTTATCCAAAAAGTTATAACAGTTACGGTCCCTGGTTATTCCATAATAATGACATTTCAGATTTGCAAAACGCGCATGGTACAATTCTTTTATCCGTAATCATACAAATAGAAACACATTGACATTGCTTTGATACTCATTAGCTGTTCAAAAGTGATTCTGTTCATATAAATTATTGTGACAAAATGTAAAAATATATTTAAAAACTTTTATGAAAGGTAACTTATGAACCATAAGTAAGGCAAGTGAGAAAAATGTTGTCAAACTTTAGAATCGTTGAATAATCTTCCTCTTCCATTTCTTTGTTCATTAAAAATTTAGTATGTTACTGAAAAAATGGTTAAAAATAATGAAAATGTATGTTGATTTCGAGAACGACTTTTCTTTAGTGAATCAAAGGAATGACACTTTTTCAGTAATAATCAATGGTCAATTTTTATTCAATCATTATAACAATATCTTTTGACATTTTTGCATGATTTTAAAAACAAAATTATAAAACGACACTTTAAGCAACAATAATTTTTTTGCTAATCCATGCTAACAAAACGATTTTAACTGATTTGAAAGAAATCACCAAGCTCTAAGCACCAAATAAGTAAAAGAATGTAATTAGGTATACGGCAGGATATTCCCTTATACAAATTTTTGGAATTTTTCCCTCTTTATGGAAAGCTGGCTACGCCCTTGGTATCGTACAATACAAATCAAAATAATTTTAAAATTTTTCTGGCGAAATTGCTTATCAGTTTCTCTCCGGTAACTCCAAGGGTTACTCCACTCCCCGCAGTTCGAGAGATAGTGGATTACCAGTAATTTACCAGCATGTTTCAGGCAGAAATATGCGCCATCTTTCGATGCGCGGACCTTAATATGGGCGTAAACTACCATTATAGGGAAATAGCTATCCTTTCGGATAGCAAAGCAGTAAAAAGATCACCTTCAAATTGATCTTGAAGACAAAAAAGAAACTGGATCAATTAGGCAGAAGGAACAACCTGTCCCTACTTTAGATACCAGGCCACTAAAACATTCCCTTAAATAAACGAGAGCGTTAGTTGAAGTCGGCCCTGCTCGACTTTGATATACCCGTTACTCAGGTTAAGGTTTACTTAAGAATATTTTATTAGATCACAACATGCCCAAATTATGGGAGAGATGAGTTTTTTTCAAATTGCAAGGGTTGCAACTCTACTATAGCTCATCAGATCGGAAAATGATGTAGGGTGGATCGACAGGAAAGATTATTAAAATATATGTCTAAAAGGTCTGAAATTTCAAAATTGTGGGAGATATGAGGTTTTTTAAAATTGCGGGAGCGGGAGGGGGCGTGGCAAAAATTTGAAACAAACTTGATCTGCGTGCAGACAATACACTGAAAAAATGATAGCTCTAGCTCTTATAGTCTCTGAGATCTAGGTGTTCATACAGACGGGCGGACAGACAGACAGACGGGCATGTCTATATCGACTCGGCTATTGATGCTGATCAAGAATATATATACTTTATGGGGTCGGAGATACTTCCTTCTGCATGTTACATACATTTCCAAACTACGCGGAAGGGGGCAGCCACCGCATTGATAGGTCCGGAACCCTACTGTGGTATTGGACACTGTTAGAGAGCTTCTTAGATTGGGGTAGACAAGCGAAAGAACTGATAGGAAACCACAACAACAAAAGGTTTCAAAAACTAATCCACCAAGGGAAGAATAGCCTGAGGATCCTAACAGGGCTCTATACAGGACACTGTAGACTGCGGAGCCACTTTTATAAACTGGGAATAACAAACACCCAGCTATGTAGATACTGCGACGATATAGCGAGGCTCAGATTTAGAAGCACACGCTGCACCCTGGAAGCATTAGGAATTTAGACCCTAAGAAAATCCGGAACCGGAATCCAAAACCGGAACTGAAATACGATTCGTTTTACTAAAAGAGATTAGGTAGATAAGAAAGATCAACATACTTTGGTGCGTCTAGCTCTGACAACAACAAAAATAGAGAAAATACCGTTGAAGAAAAGTACATTTTCCTCCCACTCACCCTCGTTAGACGACCTTTCCATTTCAAATTTTTTTGCTCCATCCGTATCAAACTTCATGGGATTCCCAGCCTGTTCAAGAAATGCCTGCTCATCCTTAACTCCGCCCAGTTGATCGTACTCCAAACGTTTGGTTTCATCCGTTAAAATGTTGTAAGCATTGGAGAGTTCTTGAAATTGTTTCAATTTATGCTCGGAATGTGTCGAATCGGGATGATAACGTTTGGCCAGGGCATAGAAGGCTGACCGTATTTGCGGTACACTGGCATGTTTATTCACTCCCAATACCTTGTAATAGTAATCCTTGGGCAGACCACGATTTTGCACCAGCTTAACAGTTGGCATGGTTAAATGTTGCTGCCGCTGTTGTTGTTGCTGTTGTTGCTGATGTTGCTTTTGTGATCGCTTTATCTCCATTTCGTTGCGACGATCCGGATAGTAAACCACTTTTTTAGTACGAAATTGATATTGTGCTATCAGACGCGTCCGCAGCGAGCTGAAAGCGGTGTTGACCACCCCTAAAGGTAAACTTCGACTGCCCAATCCCTTGAAGCTTATCGGAATGTTTTGTAAATTTAAGCGCAACATCGCGTATTAGATTAATAAGTTTAGTTTTTGTGGTGGAAAAATCAACGATTAGATATCAAAGTTTATGTGTTTTGTCTTGAATTGATATATAAAGATATTCTGAATGAAATGTTTGACAAAAAAAGAAAATGACACTGTATTATTTTCAGGTGCTGCCCAGAGGTGTGAGTGGAGATGTGTACAATTTGGCGGATTGCCTCATGCAACAGGCGGTAATTGGTTCCACAGCCAATCCGGTAAGAAGTTCAATTAACCAAATGATTCCTATTCTAAATCTCAACTATTCCAGTTGGTCTTGAACTATTTGAAGCATTCCTTGTGTGCCCATTTGGTATCCCATGCGGCTGTGCTGCGTTGCATAGCAAAATATGATAAATTGGAGCGTGTCTATTGTGTCACCGCATTACTAGAGTTTCTGGCCAGCATTATAGATGGTGTTACCTGTCGGTGAGTTTCTTGAAACTCATAAGAAGTTAAATTCCTAATAATTCTCTTTTACTCAGTATAAAATCCGAGGAAGCTCTCCTACCCGGATCTGTGGTTCAGCTAGTATACTGGTTATTTCAAATCTTTGGACGCACTGTTCAGCACTATGAACTCTATGGTGAGATTAGCGCCGAGCAATCCTATTTGCTTGATCAAACCTGTCTGGTCATCGAGCGTCTCAGTCAACATCAATTCCTGCTCTCAATGCTCTATGTGGGCTGTCATGAAGATTTCGAATGCTATGGCCGTATACGTGATAAATATGCGATTATTAAGGGATCCCTGACAAATTCGAATTTCACTTTAAACTCCTCCGACGTTGAGCAACAATTGCAACAGTTAGCCTACATCGATGCCAAGCATTTGGATATGCAAAAATTGAACACCCAACCAGCGGAGAAGATCTCCTGTTGTGTCCAACCTCTGTTGGCTGTGGAAGTGCTGCTTAATCCCTGCAAGGATACCAGCTACTATGTGGCTGAACTGCAAATGCTGCAACGCCTCAAGGGTTATTCAAATACCCGACTTTTCTATGAGATTATCAGAGCTGGATTTCTGACGCTAAGCAATATGGCCGATACTAGTCCGGACACCATGTGGGGAGCATTTATGTTCTTTAAAATGCCACATATAATCAAACAATTGCATATGCTGCAACGGGTACCAGGGGAACAGCCACCACCAGCGGATTATATACCAGAATTGGTAGAGGCTTTGGAATTGCTAATTGAGGATAATCTATTGCTCGACTATATGGACACGAAATGTTCATGCAATATGATTGAATTTCTGCTAAATGATTGGACCAAACAGCAGCTCGTCAACGAAGTGCATGTAACGAAATTCGCCAGCCAGAGGTAAGTTAGGGAATATAAAGAATTGAAATTATAATCGGAAGCTAGAAGAACGAACGGTTAGAGATTTAGTCTTCACATTGTCTTAAACTTTCCACCAGCAAGCCAAGTTTGATCGATCAGAGGGTCAGCAAGCGCTCAACCTCTTAACATTATTGCCAACATTAATGTAAATGCTCCGTTAACTGATATATGTAATAAATTTTGCTGTATAGGAAGTCTTGTCAAATAGTTTAATATTGTATCTAAAAGTAAGGTTCCTCCCCTCAAAAATACAATTAAAATTTTTTAAAAATCTGTACTGGTCTCTAAGAAATCATCTTTTCAGAATTTAGCAATACTCCGCTTCCAGTTTTTTTTTTTACAAATCAAAGCGTCATCAATCTTAGTATCTATAAGTTTCAGATGCTTCCACATAATTATGAAAACGAGAAGGCAAAGCTAACTTCGACTGTGCCGAAGTTTTAATACACTTGAAAAACTTTACTCCAACTGATTTAACCGGAAAAATATATATAGGATATAGATATCAGATATTAAAAATTTTTAAATCATTGATAATAAAAATTAGATACCATAAAAAAAACTTTTCTTAGTAAAACACATTTTCCGACCGATCGGTCCTATGGCAGCTATATGCTATAGTCATCCGATTTTGATACATTTTTCCAGAATTATGTGGAAACATATAAAATTAACATATACCAAAATTAGTGACGCTCCGATGGAAAACAAAAAAGTTTTTCTCACTAACACTTGTTTTCCGATCGATCGTTCCTATGGCAGCTATATGATATAGTCATCCGATCCGGCCGGTTCCGACATATAAGTTGCGTGCAGTAAAAAGAAGATTCTGTGCAAAATTTCAGCTCGATAGCTTTAAAACTGAGGGACTAGTTCGCGTAGAAACAGACAGACAGACAGACGGACAGACAGACGGACGGACGAACAGACGGAATAGAACTCAGCTCGTCGTCCTGATCAAGAATATATATAGTTTATGTGGTCGGAAATGAATATTTCTATGCGTTACAAACTTCTGGGCAAAATTAATATACACTTTTCAAGTGTATAAAAATGATTATAATCGGATGACTATCGGTCGAATCGGTCCAAAAACTAGTTTTAGTGAAAAAAACTTTTTTGTTTTCCATCGTACCATCATCAATCTTGGTATATATTAGTTTTATATATTTCCACACAATTCTGGAAGGTTTAATCAAAATCGGATGACTTTAGCATGTAGCTGAACAATCGATCGGAGAATGTGATTTTGCTAAGAAATTTTTTTTTATGGTAACGTGATAAAATTTTGATTCTCAATGATTTTGAATTTATAAATATCTGATATCTATATCCTATATATATTCTACAGCTTAAATCAGTTGGAATGAACTTTTGCAAGTGTATAAAAACTTCGGCACAGTCGAAGTTAGATTTGCCTTCTCGTTAAGTATAATTTGGTAAAGACGTGCCTGGCTTGGCCCTTTGGGGCTGTTACAGCCAATTTTACTTACTTTATTTTATCTTTATAGACGTGCATTGAAATTCAGGAAGGGTTGCAATGCAGCAACATTGGTCAAGTTATGAAATGTCCTCGTTGATTTATCGTATCGATGACCATAGGGAAAGCTTATTAACCATAATGATTACCAAATTATTGTCATATCAATAAGCTTGGAAATTTGGATGCGTCCTTCGCCAAACATACATTATATATGGAATTCACTCATAAAAGCGGCAAAAATGTTTTAACGTGGCAATAAGCTATAAAGTTAGGTAGGTGCGATGCCGTAAAAAACAGGTCTGCGAACCGAACCGTCAGCTTAATGACGGATTTCAACCTCCAGAAAAAAACAACTATTTGGAGAATAGTTCATTAAGTTCCCGGAATCGCTAACAAGTGAAATTAGTTACAACGAATTCTGTATCGTTCATTTAAAAAACGAGCATTCATAAAAATTCTGGCTTTGTTAAAAATTTTATACGAAAAGTTGGGCGTAAAAAAAACGCAAACATCAGCTGGAAGGGAAAACTAGTTCTAGTGAGAAAAACTTTTTTGTTTTCTATCGTAGCGTCCCCAATCTTAGTATATATTAGTTTTATATGCTTTCACATAATTTTGAAAAAATTTATCAAAATCGAATGACTATAGCATATAGCTGCCATAGGACCGAACGGTCGGAAAATGTGTTTTACTAAGAAAAGTTTTTTTTATGGTATCAAATTTTTATTATCAATGATTTAAAAATTTTAAATATCTGATATCTATATTCTATATATATTTTACAGGTTAAATCAGTTGGAGTAAAGTTTTTCAAGTGTATTAAAACTTCGCCACAGTCGAAGTTAGCTTTGCCTTCTCGTTTTATTTTTTGTTGAAAAAAAAATATATATATATATTAGTGAGTTTGATTGGTATGCTGACTTAACCGCCCTGGTCGTCCAAATGGTGCAATAAACCCCAGAAAACATTACAAATCCAAAGATATCGATAGGATCCGCGTATACAATTTTAAATGAAAAATAAGGCCTAAAAAGGGTGTTGGCCCTATGGGTGGTTTCAGCGTAAAAAAAAACACTTTTTTTGTGATTTTTTATCTCAAATATCGATTGAGCAATTTTATTCAAACCTTCTATACATTATTGAGCATAGTTTTGACTATGTTCTGTAAATTTTTCATGCAAAAATATTAAACCATTAGCCCGTGACAGAGCTTCCCCCAGGACGTCTTGAAAAAAAAAACAATTTGCGGTGTTCACTGTAACTCGGCCGGAAATTATCTGAAAATTAAAAAATTAGTTAAATTATAAACAAATCTTCCCCCCAACGTTCTCTGATTATTTTTTTTTTAATTTAAAAAATTTTGGCGGCCATCTAAAGTGTGAACCGTTATTTTCGACTAAAATTTCCGCCATTTTGTGGGTGGGAAACACCCTTAATGTTAAAAAACAAAATTTTTACTAAACGTAGGGGGGAGGTATTTTATATGAAGAAAATGTGTACAGAGTTTGAAATGAATCGGTCCAGTAGTTTTCAAATGGCAGTGAACACGGACTTCGAAAAAGTAGTTTTGAGAAAACGCTCGGTCACGGGCTAATGGTTTATTATTTTTGCATGAAAAATTTTCAGAACATAGTCAAAACCTTCCTTAATAATGTATAGAAGGTTTGAATAAAATTGCTCAATCGATATTTGAGATAAAAAATCACAAAAAAAGTGTTTTTTTTTTTGCTGAAACCCTTACCCCTCCCTTAAACTGTTAGATCGGGAACTTATTGAACATCGTTGTATTTCCCTGTTTTGTTCAAGTTTGCACACCGTAAAAGCCTAAGACTAACCGATTAATTAATATTGTCCCTTTCTCTTTTCTTTTTCCCTAAAGGGAAGCCGCCTCGGTGCTGCTGAAAAAATGCGACAATGGCCAGCAAACGCCCTCGAATATAAATTTCATTAAACGTGCTGAAGTTCCACTTTCTGGTGTATTGAAAACTCTTTGCACCAATAAGGTGCAGGATATGGTGAATGTTCTGTGTCAGGTGCCTGTGGGCAATTCATTTGAACTCATCCTATCGGTGGCCACGGTGGAGGGACGTCTCAAGACTTTGTTTCGCGTCTCATTCAATGCAATGAGAACTCCAAACCGCTGCCTGGTGAGATGGGCAAACTCTCGGTCATCAGATCCACGCTCTTTGATGTCTCATTTCTAATGCTGACCAGCATAGTGCAGACCTATGGATCAGATGTGAGTGGGAAATAAGTCTTGGATTTGTCTAATCACTGATTAACTTCATTTGCAGGTGGTTTTGTCTGAGCGCGGTGATTCCTTTTTCGAGAAATGGGTCAGAGAGTGTATGGTGGAGCGTAATAAGCTAAAGAATCCACGTCAGATTCTGTCTCTTTGTGATGAGGCAATTGTGGATGAATTGTTGCTGAATTTAAGCAAACCCGAGACGGCTCAACTGAAACCGAATAATCTCAGTTGGCAGGATATTTGCTTAAATCTGCCGGGAGTACTGCATCATGTGCTCATAGCCTGGGAGCAGGAGACACTGTCGTCGGGTGATGTCAAAAGTATACTGGATAATATCAAGCGACGTTTGTTTAGCTTCTCGGTGTGTGCCACCAGTTTCCTTTGCGCCTATATGTATTCGGTGCGGGAAACGGAGCTGCTAAAGCCACTCAATATGATACAGCAATTTCTGGCACCTCTAACCAGCGAAGAGTTGTCCAGTCAGGAGAATGCCAAAGAGCGTTTGGCCTTATCCTATCAGATTATTAGGAAAATGCAACATGATGTACATCCAGCGCCTACAACAAAATCTCGTTTAATTTCACACTCCCCGCTAATTGAACAATTCCGTGAGGTATGGCGCAGCGTCTCCGAGGCGGGCTATTTGCCGGTGCGAGCGGCTCAAAATCTGGAGTCCCTTTTACTGGCGGGCGGGGCTGCTTGGCTGGCCACGCAGCTGGTGGAACAACTGCTGACCTGCAAGTATACCCGAGATATGGCCAAGGCCATGGATATAGTGTTTGCGGTAATGCATTTGGACATTGAGAAGAGCACCGAGGCTTTGTTGCAGTATGTGGTGGCTCCATTAATGCTTAGGAGACAGGGGTGAGTAGCTGAAAGGAGAATATCAAGCCTTGCTCTGTTATTAAAGTTTATTTTTCAATCTTTCAGCGATGATTTAAATGAGCCACAGAGTCTGGTCTTGGCTCGTCTATGCATATATTGCATTATATCCTGCCTGGAGACACGTAGCAGTGGCAATCATTCAGCAGCCACCTCACTGAAAAAACGCTCACGCTCACACGACGAGGAGGAACTGTCCGCAAATGCCGCCAAAGTGCGCAAAGTTTTGGCCGCCGGTGAGGGCAGTGATAACTCCAATGATTACACTGAATCCAGCGGCTTGGGCAGTGCTCTTTTGGCCACACCCACACCAGAGCTACGAGCCACACCACAACATCTCAGCGAACCCCTCCAATCCAGTATCCAGCACATATTTAATGTGTTTCTGCAGTTCGTAAGCGGCGATGAGTTGTCGCCCAAAATCATTTTTGTCTATCAATTCATTTCTCTGATGGTGGAGTGTGGTGGAGAGCGTGTAGCTCCCGTCCTAAGGCTCATGCCACCGAATCTGGTGCAGCAATTGCTTAAAGTAATGGCCACAGATGATGTACGTGTGGGTTTGATAGCCCGGCTCTACGATTTGCGTGTTCCCGGTGGCAGACAGACAGCTGTGGCGGATTTGTGCCTGTGGAGGAATATGCAACTGGCTAGGCATAGTATTCATTTGTAGGATTAAGAGAGGAGACATTGCAAAATGAGAAATAAAAAATGTTTTTGTATTAAAAAAAAAAACTAGAAAATTGCTAGCACATCGTAATTGGTTGCTTCTCTTCTTCTTCTTATTTGTTTCAGCTGGATTTTTCTTTCATTTATTACAATAATTTGTTGTTTGCCAGGAGGAGGAGGGGGAAGAGGAGTAGGTGTGGGAGTTGGCTTAAATTAAAAGACTTGAATATCACTTGGGCAGGCAGCACTCAAAGTAAGTCTCGCCCACATAACCACCCCGCATGGCCTTCTTTACATTATGCTCGAATTGGCGTCGATTGCTCTGTAAAACATCGGCGGCCTCCTTATTCAAAGGATCCTCGGGATTGGGCTCCTGGTGGTTGACGGGAAGCATTAACAATTTAGTTCATTTATATGTAATTTCGTCTTACCAAAAATAGAAACTGCAAGCCATAGACAATGGAATTGATGGTCAAAACTGGATTCCAATCCTCGCGCAATATGTTCAAACACACATTGCCCTCCAGATCGATATTGGGATGATAGACCAAGGTGCCGCATTTCACTTTGGGCGGCTCATGCGGGTAATTGGAGCCCACGCGAAAGTTAAACACAAATCGTCCATCCTTGTAGAAACCCTCGTCGGGGCTGATGATTAATTTAAAGTTGAGCAAGTCATCGGCATCGGGGAATTCTGTCACGCAAGTTTTTGGCAGGTTCAGTTCGCTGATATCTGAAAAATATGCAAATTTCTGGTAAAGATCCGCTCACCCACACACACACACTCTCTTGCTCTCACCTTTCTGTATGCGCAGCTGGGCGGCCGAGGCCTTCTTTTGCTGACCACCGATGCCCTTTTGTTCGCCTTCCTTCTTTTGTTGCTTCAGCGTAAAAAGTTTAATCATTTTTGCTATATTTTTGTTGGCGTCTTCGTCGTCGTCTCCGTCTTCGTTTGGGTATTGGTTGGCGCGGCAATTTCAGCTGTTTTCGTGCTGTTCGGGGGCTGCTGTTGCTTATTAGAAAAGTCAATGCATATTTTCGAATTGTTTATGAATGGCTGGACGATTTGTTTTTAATGTTAGCCTACCGTAAATTTTTAGTTTTTTTTTTATGTGGATTCCGCTTCGAGTGCTTTTCTTTAGCTCCTCTCCTTCTCCCTTGTTTCCATTCGATATTTATGCCAAGTACATCGATAGTTAGTTTTCAGTGTTGGGAAGTGGTTGAGGAAACTAGAGAGGAGGGTTTCTTTTTCATAAATATCTGTCACTGTTGTTACCCGAATGGGTGGTTTAAACCAGGCCCGGCCAGCTCATAGCCACTGGGAGCCGAGCGCATTCGTGTTTTTTACACAGACGCGAGCCGAAGTCATGACTGTGTGAATCGGTGAGCACAGAAAAACTTGATTTTGCAAGTGAGTTGGCTCTCTACTGTGGCAGTAACCAACACATGCTCACATTTCAGTCCTCTCCATTTGGCCGGCCCTGGTTTAAACCCATTGTGAACCACGGAACCAAAATAGATCAAGCGGTTTGCATTTTTAAATTTTAAAGATATATTTACTCGAGTTTGACAGCTAAAATATGAAATATTTCCTTAAACTTTCAAATATTAGGTAAAATACATACTGATACACTGAAAACTAAAAAAAAGGTGATATACTCATTTGAAGCGGTTAATTTCGCCAAATGTTCATCATATATGTATTCGACAGCCTTGTGCCAAAATTCATTCAAATTTGTGTAGTTTTAAAACTAAATGAGAAGAAATATACAGTAAGTCAAAAAAATTGTTTTGACACAGGAAAAATTCAAATTTTTAAACTTTTTTTGTTTAAAAAGGCGGTTTGTTCAATTGTTTAAAATTTTTTAAAATTTTATTCTGATTCTCTATGGTTCTTAGAGCTCGTATACCAAAAGAAGTAACAAATTCAATTTAGATTTACCATTTAAAAAAATAATAAACCAATAACATCTATTTTTTAAAAAGTCAAGAAAGTGTTTTGTGAAAATTTCACAATCAATTTTTTCTTAGAAGAGAAGCTCAAATGATAAACTGATAAATGCTTCTAGGCAAGTTTTCACGCTGAACCCGAATCTGTTCTCCATATGGATCCCATGTAAAATTTGACAATAAAACGTTCAAAAATGTGAATTTTTCCTGTGTCAAAATACTTTCTTGACAACTGTATATTTAAGAAATAGATAGACGAGCGTATCTATTAGGGTGGAGTGAAAAACATTTTTATACCCGTTACTCGTAGAGTAAAAAGGGTATACTAAGTTCGTGCAAATGTATGTAACAGGCAGAAGGAAGCATCTCCGACCCCATAAAGTATATATGTTCTTGATCAGCATCAATAGCCGAGTCGATATATACATGTCCGTCTAATCATCATTACCTATCGGTCCGCCATACATCATTTTTCGATCAGATGAACGATAGAAGAGTTTGGAAAATTTGGAAAATACGTCGTATCTCCCACAATTTTAAAGATAGATGGTTCGAACTGTCTAGACATATATTATAATCATCATTACCTATCTATCCGCCATACATCATTTCCTGATCAGATGAACGATAGAAAAGTTCCCGCCCCCGCAATTTGAAAAATACCTCATATCTCCCACAATTTTTAAAATAAATTCTTCGAAATTTCTAGACATATATTTTAATCATCATTACCTATCGATCCGCCAAACATTTTCCGATCAGATGAGCTATACTAGAGTTGCCCTCCCCGCAATTTGGAAAATATTCTTAAATAAACCTTACCCTGAGTAACGGGTATATCGAAGTCGAGCAGGGCCGACTTTAACTTACGCTCTCGTTTTTATTTCGTTTCCTGGTTACCCATAGTCTAAAATGTATTGTGTCAAAATTTTAGCTTACTGAAGAATCATCAGGTGGCAAATGCGACTTGTTTTTTTATACACTTGAAAAGTGTATATTAATTTTGCCCAGAAGTTTGTAACGCATAGAAACATTCATTTCCGACCCCAAAAACTATATATATTCTTGATCAGGACGACGAGCTGAGTTCAATTCCGTCTGTCCGTCTGTCTGTTTCTACGCGAACTAGTCCCTCAGTTTTAAAGCTATCGAGCCGAAATTTTGCACAGAGTCTTCTTTTTACTGCACGCAACTAATATGTCGGAACCGGCCGGATCGGATGACTATATCATATAGCTGCCATAGGAACGATCGGTCTAAGAACAAGTTCTAGTTAGAAAAACTTTTTTTATTTTCCATCGTAGCGTCACTAATCTTGGTATATGTTAGTTTTATATGCTTTCAAATAATTCTGGAAAAATTTATCGAAAATCGGATCACTATAGCATATAGCTACCATAGGAACGATCGGTCGAAAAATAAGTCTTTGTGAGAAACACTTTTTTGATTTCCATCGTAGCGTCTCTAAACGTAGTATATATTTGTTTTATATGTTTCCACACAAACTATAGCATATAGCTGCCATATAAACGGTCGGTCAAAAAACTTTTTCTACTGAGAAAAACTTTTTTGTTTTTTATCGTAGCGTCCCCAATCTTGGTATATATTAGTTTTATATGCTTTCACATAATTTTGAAAAAAATGATCAAAATCGGATGACTATAGCATATAGCTGCCATAGGACCGATCTGTCGGAAAATGTGTTTTACTAAAAAAAGTTTTTTTTATGGTATCAAATTTTTATTAGCAATGATTTAAAAATTTTAAATATCTGATATCTATATCCTATATATATATTTGCAGTTAAATCATATGTGTTTACTAATTTTTTCTGTATGTTTAGCATTATATTAGTTATAATAAATACGTCATATCGAAATATACACTTAAATAACTTAAAGCGAGGAATTTTTCGAATTTATTCTTGGGTGAAAAATTTGAGATATCTGATATTTTGACCAGATGATGTTTATATATAGGGTCATCGAAAAATCACTCAGGTGATTAAAAAATAACAAACAATTTTTTTGGCCCTTTTCAATCTATATCAAATCAGCTAGCCATACTGAACAAGAATAATACCCAACAATCGTAATGCTAATGGAATTTTTAATTACCCAAAAATGTAACGGTAATTTCAATTTTTAGCTTTGCTCTCTGCAAAGGCATAAAAATTGTGTTTAAATAAAAAAATGTTCCTAACTCCACAGCTGACGAACTAGACTCTGTTGCTCTCCCAAACGACGAATACCGACGACACTTCCGAAATATATTAGAGATTTAAAGACGCAGTGTTTTCATATAAAAAACGGAAGCTCATAAAACCCTCACGACCTTGAGCCGGGTATCCTCAATTTTCTAAATAAATAAAAACAGGTCGACATACCAACAACTATGAAAAGGTACAACAATTATTACATTGGGGTTTGAGTAAAATTCATATTTTTCCACTTCCTTAATGTAATATATTAAAGAGTTTTTTACAATTGCTTAAACCAAATTTAACAATACATTTTAAATTTATTTTTTATCAATCTATTCCTATTTTAATTTAAATGAAACCCGATTTAATAACACGTTCTTAAAAACTCCCGTGACTCGTGACACTTAAACACTCGTGACAAGTAACAGCTTACCAAAATGTGGCTCATCTCTAATAAAAACCAGGGCTGGCTGTAACCGCACATGTTGTGCTTACAATTGGGTTTATTTTGAATTTCGTTAATCAATTTAAGCCATGTCTGGCGAACCAGAGATAGCCAAAGATGCTGTCCTGAAACGCAGTGAGAAGCTGGACGCTAACACACCAAAAGTCCAGGGCTATGACTTCAACCAGGGTGTGGATTACAGCAAACTCTTTGAATCCTATGTAAACACCGGCTTTCAGGCCACCAATTTGGGTCTTGCCATGAAGGAGATCAACAAGATGGTGAGATTCCAACATATGCTGGCAAATACAAACCTTAACTTAACTTAGCTGGATTGCAGGGCGCAGCCTTTGGAACCCGACCAGGAGGATATCCATGAAACAGACGAATTTATAAAGCGCCGTAGCAAGTGCACCATTTTCCTGGGCTACACCTCTAATCTGGTTTCATCGGGCATGCGTGAGACTTTGCGGTTTCTGGCCGAGCATCGTATGATTGATGCCATTGTCACCACAGCTGGCGGAGTAGAAGAGGATTTCATCAAATGTCTGGCTCCCACCTTTATGGGTTCCTTTGAACTGAGTGGCAGAGAGTTGCGCGAGCGTGGCATTAATCGTATAGGCAATCTATTGGTACCCAATGATAACTATTGCAAATTTGAAGATTGGCTGATGCCTTTACTGGATGAAATGCTGGAGGAGCAGCGTTCCAAAGGTGTGGTCTGGTCACCCTCACGCATTATCCAGCGATTGGGTGAACGCATAAATGATCCCAGTTCGATTTACTATTGGACAGCCAAACATCAGATTCCAGTTTATTGTCCTGCCCTCACCGATGGCAGTCTGGGTGATATGATGTATTTCCATTCGTTTCGCCAACCGGGTCTAGTGGTGGATATACTCTCCGATCTGAGGCGATTGAATACTATGGCCGTCAAGGCCATCAACAGTGGCATGATTATTGTGGGTGGCGGTGTAATCAAACATCATATTTGTAATGCGAATTTGATGAGAAATGGCGCTGACTATTCGGTATTTATTAATACGGCTTCGGAGTTTGATGGCAGCGATAGTGGAGCCAGGCCAGATGAGGCTATTTCATGGGGAAAAATAAAAAAGGATGCCACTCCCGTCAAGGTATATGCAGAGGCTAGCCTCGTGTTTCCCTTGATAGTGGCCGAAACCTTTGCCAAGCGACATTTCAGCAAGTAAATTGGATTGTGAAAATAAATTTGGAAGTCTGCTATCAATAGCTGCAACTGTAAATGATAGTTTTCTTGCACTTTTCATACATTTTGCTACTTTCAAGCAGCTGCAAAAAATATGAAAAACTTTCAACATATCATTTCTCCCTCGTCTGCATGACAATGGCTGAGAAATATGGAGGGCGGAAAAGTTACCCGCTTTAATGATGCGTGCAGACTCTTTGGGGCGGGGGTGCGAAAAAGTTTGACGGAAAAAATTTGAGTACATGAAGGAAGCTTCGCGCTTAAAATTAATGACAAATTTGTGAGCTTATGGCAGCGGATCCATTGGCATTGTTCCCAGTCATAAAACAATTTCCGTTTCTTAACACAAAAATTACCAAAGTGAAAAGTCACCACAGAGAATATTTATGTTTCCCTAAGCAGCTGCCACCTCCTACTCCTATGTGTCCCATCTGCGACCACAACTTTTCTGCTTGGCAGTTAAAATGGCCAACAAAAGTTGCATCTATCCAAGAAGAACTATCCGCTGGAGTCCGCAAAATGCAATGGCTTGTTGTGTTTATCACATTTTGCTACCATCTTCAGCGACGCTTAATGGTTTCCTGCTGTTGCTGCCGCGCTGACAACTTCGCTTGGATGGCTTTTCTTTTCGTTTTTTTATGTATTTTTTTTTTGGGGTGAAGTACGACACTTTGGAGACTGACTTCTTGGAAAGTGTTGTGTTGAGTGGGCAGAAAATTGCTTTGCTTGAGTAGTCTGTCTGGTGATGAGTCTAAAATGGTTCAGTATATGACAATGCGACTTTACTTGATCAAGTTAAAAGCTCTTAAGGGCTGGATTCCCCTTTTTTCAAGGATTATTAATTTACATGAATTATAGCGCGATATTTGTGCAATATGTTTAAAATATTGCAGTCTAATCAACAATGATTTTTGGTCAGAAGCAGATTCTAAGTCGTCCGAATCTAAACTATATATATGTCCATCTATTTAGCCTAAAGAGCTTACTAATCAATTGTTATATAAGTCGGCCCAAAAATAAAGTTTGGTTGTGAACCCTCGGCCCACCATTTTCCGGCCTTGGGAGCGGATTTTCCGAAATCAGAATATTATTTCTTGCATTTTTTTTAGCCCACATATAATTTTATACAGATCGGCACGTAAACTTTGAAGTGGACTAAATTACAAACCGGATATCATTCACATCGACTCTTAAATAACGATTGACCATAAAATTACTCGAACTTATTATTGTCTACAAATAAGAACATCTGAATTTTGAAATTAAATAAAGCAAAAAGTATTCGACTAAAATTCTATCTAAAACTTTTATTTGTTTTATAATTTTATGCCATTTAAGAATTTAGAAAGATATAATTTAAATGAATGCCTCGGCCCAGAAATATCGGATAATTTATGGAAGGTATACATAGTAATTTCAACTTTGTCGTATATATGGGACTGTGCGCTCTGTCAGAAAACTTAATGTTAATGGCAAAAATTGACTGAATATTTTTTTTGTAAATTTATTATAAGGGAATGTCCTGTCCTACGTATATTACAATTGTACGCACATTTTGACTCATTACTTGCGCTCCAAGTGCTTTATGTTTTTCTTATGTTACTTGTGTGGTGTTTAGCGCTTGGAGATTTATTTTTTGAAAGCAACATACATTTATTTATATTAAATATATTTATTCAACGATTCCTAAAAAGTCTTTGTGAGCTCCATATAGTGGTTTGTTCGTCAAAAATGTTTGATTAGTTTCAATTGAAGCTTTTTATTTTTCCGAAAGTAAAGTAAATGATATCTATTATTCGTTACTTATATATATACGTTACTTACCATTCAAACGAGTTTATCAAAATATTTAAAGAAATGCAAGGGTTTTGAAATTTAATAAAATATTTTCCCAGAGCTTCAAGTCAATCGTAATAAAGCTCTAGGCGAAAATCTTTTTAAATTTGGCCCATCAAGCCTTCGGACATGATTTCTTAAAAACAAAATAATCGGTCATCCTGAAATTTTGAACACTTCTTCTAAATAGAATAAGCTTGAACGATGCATTCGCTGATTGCAACAAATTTCACAAGGTTATTTGTGGTAATTATACAAAAGTTTGAATGCTGAAAATCTTTACAACTCTGACAAAAATAAAATCTTTTAATTTTAATCTCTTTGTATAATCACGAGCTATACTCACCTACTAACAGGTTAAATTTGGGTAATTGATTTGAGATAAATCTCAAAACCAACTCCCAATGCATATTTTTACATTTTTCTGAAGTATGAAAAAGTGATTTTAATTATGGGAAGTAAATACTTCAGTTAGATATAATATTTTGTGCCAAATGACAAGCTATTCACAATGATAACATGACATCATAAGGGCCCACTAGATAATCATGTCTAATGCGTCGAACAGTGTGAAACCAGCCTAACATTTACACAAAATTTCAAGTGTCTAAAGGTGGACTCACACGATGTGGCAATTTGTCATAGATAAAGCAGTTTCATGTGACCATATCGTGTGAGTACGATATGGCATGGATGTTTATTACATTTTTTTATACAAATTTTTGTAGTGCCACATGCGACTGCTTTAACTATGGCAAATTGCCACATCGTGTGAGTCCGCCTTAACTTTATTTTTAGAGTTTAAGCTTGGTACTGAGGGCGGTGGAATTTTCCTTGATTGACATACTTACATGACATACTTAGGCCCTCCGCACACGGCTCGTATCGTCATCGTAGCTTCATCGTCTCGTCATGAATTTGCCGATACGATACGATTCCGATACGGCTAGTGCTCCGCATACGAAGCAATTTTTAATCGTCAAAACACAAAGCGTAAACATGTGAAGCGATGAAGACGAATTAGTTTTGTTGGCATAACTTCGTTAGTAAAAACAAAATAAGTCCAAAAGAAAATATTGGGTGCAAAAATGCAACCAGAAGATTATTTATTGCCACTGAAGAATTGGCATAAGACGATATAAAATTTCACACATTTTACAGAATGTCAAAAAACACATTTAAGGAGCTGATAATGGTAGTAAAACGCAAATTTATATATTTGGTCTGACATTTTTTCATTAAAACATATGAAACTCATTGAATAATGTAAGCAAACAGCAAGCGTACGCTCGTACACGACGAGAAGCGACTGCCACTGCTTGACGACAGTCGTTATGCTGCATGCATGTTGCGACGATTACGCGTAGCGGACGAGTCGTGTGCGTGTCTCCTTTTAAACACACGTGAGCAGCAACAAATCGTATGCCTCTCGTACATCGCGTCGCATACGCTACGATACCGATACGAGCCGTGTGCGGACGGCCTTACATGGTTATATTAAGTCGGATGTTGACGCTGATCAAAAATATATATATACTTTATAGGGTCGGAATTATTTCCTCCAGTTGTTATATACAACTAACTAAATAATATCATTTTTACCACTGTTCACTGGTTTGAGCTATTCAAACTGACACAGGTCTTACTATCAGCTGATTGTCCAAACTTTATGACGTTATACTTTTTTTTTTTTGATTCTCTAACGGGACTTTCTAAAAAGAGAGCGAAAAGAGCGAACACGTGTTTCTGTATTTGACATTTGTCAGCAGAGCAGTGTAGCTGACAAATTTTGTAAAATTAAAATGTATTATAAAAGGTTATTAAACTAGAAACGAAAAATATGAATATTGTACATAAAGGCATGAACTTTATTTCTGCAATCCAATTTATAAATATTTCGTGTTGTGTTTGTGTTCGTTTCGTTCGAAATCGTTGTTAAATAAGTGCGTCTTTTTTTGTTTTTATTTTTGGAGCATGACATGGCGAAAATGGGTCTGATAGTAGATAAACCTAAAACTGGAGGAAGTGGAACATCGACAGATGGCAACACAGCAAGAATATTTTTAAATAACTCTGATGCATCTGCCGATATTACGGGAATAGATAAAGACTTTATAATCAGAGTCTTAATTTTGTTGCAAGCCATATCTTCGGGCTACAGAATACATCCAGCCAAATTTGAGGACTATGCTCTTAAAGCCGCGAAGCAGCTGATTGACAAGTATCCCTGGTTTTATCTCCCCCCATTCGTTCATAAAGTTTCACTTTCACTTTCAACCAGAAGTCACCGCTATTAGAATCAACAATTAATTTACTCGATAAGACACTATGGTTTTCTTAGACTATTTTTCTGTTATCTAAATCTTTTTGCAATGAAGCCCATATTTTCGTTTTACAGTTCTGACTATTCAAAGAACGTACAGTAAAAATTTCAGCCACTAGAAGTATTTATGGCCGCTCTCCCATGTAAGCGCAACCACTGTGCACTGCAGCTTAACTCCATTCAATAGTATGCCAAAAAGTATGCTACATAAATTGTCAGACTAATCAAACTCATTTCTTAAACACCAGATGGCTTTTGAAGGTAACTCAAAGCTGCTTTACTTAATATTTTCCCACTTTTATTTCGATCTTTCCTACTTTCAAATTTTATACATGTCTATGAAAAAAATTATCTAAAAATATACAGAGAAAAAATTACAAATCCTTTCAAAACAATGTGTGACTTGAGCGAATCGGCGCTAGATCGTCATTTTAACTCACAGCTGCGTGTGATGAGCGATGTCTATGCACATAACATAAGCAAATCGGACTATGAGATCAGTCAGCGTTGGCTTCAACTATTTAAGCAGGCCCCGAGAGGGGACAAATATGCCAGGAATTGCCTAATGCTACTGATGTATGGTCAGCTCCGGGAAATGGGTCATTTGGGTAAACCTTTCACAGAGCTGAATAATACACGCCGCCAGCTGGATGAGGTGTTAAGTGAATACGATGGGAAAATGGATGAAGGTGTCACCGAGCCTGAGGCAGCTGTGAGCGAAATCCAGGCTTCGAGTTTTGGTGTTGGCAGCTCGCGTTTGGAAGGTGGTGGAAGCCAAGATTTTGAATGCATCAAGCGAAAGAATCAGGATTTGCTTGAAGAGATTAATACACTGCATACACGTACTGTGGAGAATGAGAGGTTATTTAAAAAGCGAGATTTTAATTTGCAAAAGAAAATTTTGGAGGGACCCAAGACACCCATAAAAATACAACCGCAAAGGGAGCAACGAAATCATGAATTGATCGTAAAGGTGTGCCGCTCCTTCTCACAGGTAGGTACATTTAAGTAAAGCAGCAAACCTCTTTAGATTATTAAAATGTCCACAGGCCATTGATCGTCTCAAGGACTGGACTGGTGTCAATGATGAACTAAATTTTCTGGCCATAAGTTTCCAACATTTTTATATGAATGATCCTGAAATGAGGGATCAAATTAAAAAACTCGATCAACGTTTCGAACGCATATTGGACCAAATAGTTCAGCAGGCGTGCGAGCGTCGCGAAAAGAATGTAACGATGCTATACGATGAGCTGCTGGCACAACAAAAGGAAGTACATCGGTCCAAGGAGTTGGATATGCAACGCGAAAAGCAGCAATTTCATTCCAAAGCTAAAGATCTAACAAGGTTTGAGCAATTACTCAATCAAAATCAGTCTTCCATTTGCTGTACCCGTTATGTTGAGCAAACTGAAGCTATTACCACAGGCTACAACACAAATTGTCCACAATGCCTGGCTGAGAGTCCTCCTCCAGAGTTAACTCCTCCCCAAAGTGGCAAGCAATTGAAAAAACAGTACTATGAGAAGCGATCCTCTTATTACGACAGAACTCAGAGCGCAGATGAGGAGTTTGAAAAGTTCTTAGATTCGTCAATCGAAGGCTCAAAGTGGTAACCCCACCCTGTTTATCCATATATATTTTCTATCAAGTTGCTTTTACTTAAAATGTTTTGTTTTATTTTTTAAATCAATAAATCGTTAAAAGTTGATGGCAAATTTCTTTTGTTTTCCTTCATTTCCACTTCCACTGTCAACTGCAAAAACTTTTAATGTAGTTTTAATTTTCTCGTAATCACTGAGGCAACTTGGCACAGGCAAGTTCTTGGAAAGTCGTCTAAAATCTACGCACTTAGTGGAGGAGACGTAAAAAAAAAAAAAAAAAAATTGAAAGCAAGCGGGCAATAACAACAACAGCTTTGTTCGTAATTAGTTTTTAAGCATTAGGGAGTGTGTGTGTGTGTTTGTGTGTGTGGTTAGATGTGTTTGTATGGGCTAGCGACACGAATACATGCAGTTAAGCACTTCTTAACGATGGTTGACTGCCGATAATGGCCTTGGCCATAAATAAATGCATTCAATTTTCTTGCCAAGTTTTAAAATTTTTTTTGAAAAATCTTAAAACAAAACTAAAACTGGTGAAAGCTTAAGGCTGCTAAAGTTTGAGGAGACGCCTAAAGGGCCTTAAAAAGCACAAATGGTATTAAAACCAAAAGCTCTAAGAATAAACAAGAAATTGCATTGTTGTCTTATTTTCGAAGCACTTTTTCCACTTCGATTGAGGCACCTCCAAAACATGGGTTTAAAACGCATCCACAACTTCGTACGTAGAAAAACGTTCACCATGCAGTTTATTTTGATGACACACCAATTCGACATTTTGGCCAGTCAAAAAGTCACTTCTGTGATGTTATGTGTGAGAGCTCGCATATATCCATTATTTGCCACCTGTGACGATTATATAAACCGCGATCTCGTTCTTTTAGCATTTCTTTGCACCAATCAACACGACCCTTTTTTTGAGCGATTGTCAAATTATGCGGAATCCATCGCGAACAAACCTCTTTTAATTCAATGTGTTCAATGAACAGTTTCATACAAATGGGCATTTCCACCGAAAAGTCTACCGAGCCCAAAATATAAACAATTCTTCACTTTGTCTTATGATATTTTTGTAGAAAAACAATCATATTTAACTATTATAAACCAATTTTAAATTTATTCATAACTCACTTCGAAATATTCAAATTCTACTTTTCTCATTATACACTTGAAAAGTGTATATTAATTTTGCCCAGAAGTTTGTAACGCATAGAAATATTCATTTCCGACCCCATAAACTATATATATTCTTGATCAGGACGATGAGCCGTGTTCATTTCCGCTTGTCCGTCCGTCCGTCCGTCTGTCCGTCTGTCTGTCTGTCTGTCTGTCCGTCTGTTTCTACGCGAACTAGTCTCTCAGTTTTAAAGCTATCGAGCTGAAATTTTGCACAGAGTCTTCTTTTTACTGCACGCAACTAATATGTCGGAACCGGCCGGATCAGATGACTATATCATATAGCTGCCATAGGAACGATCTGTCTAAGAACTAGTTCTAGTTGGAAAAACTTTTTTGTTTTCCATCGTAGCGTCACTTATTTTGGTACATGTTAGTTTTATATGCTTCTACATAATTCTGGAAAAATTTATCAAAATCGGATGACTATATCATATAGCTGTCATATAAAGGGTCGGTCAAAAAACTAGTTCTAGTGAGAAAAACTTTTTAGTTTTCCATCGTAGCTTCACCAATCATGGGTTGTATTAGTTTAATATGCTTCCGCGTAATTCTGGAAAAATTTATTAAAATCGGAAGACTATAGCATATAGCTGCCATATAAACGGGCGGTCTAAAAACTAGTTCTAGTGAGGAAATTTTTTTTGTTTTCTATCGTAGCGACCCTAATCTTGGTATATATTAGTTGTATATGCTTTTACACAATTTGGAAAAAATTTATCAAAATCGGATGACTATAGCATATAGCTGCCATAGGACCGATCGGTCGGAAAATGTGGTTTACTAAGAAAAGTTTATTTTATGGTATCAAATCTTTCTTATCAATAATTTAAAAATTTTTAATTTGTTTATATCTATATCCTTTATATATTTTACCGGTTAAATCAGTTGGAGTAAACGTTTTCAAGTGTATTAAAACTTCGGCACAGTCGAAGTTAGCTTTGCCTTCTCGTTTTTTATTTACATTATCGCATATTTCAATGTCCCGTGCGACATTAACAAAAAAATTTAATAACAAAACAAAAATTGTTTTTTCATAAATGATTAATTTTTTGTAAAATTAATCTTTTTAATTATTTAAATCCAAACGAGAAAAACGGCGGCGAAAAAAATAAAGAAAGTTGCAAGGACGATCCAATATTTTTGAAAAGTTTTTTTTTTTTTGGAATGTGAAAATAAATACATTAAACTCTTCTGTTGACTTAAAAACATTTTAATAAAGCTTATTTATTTATAATTTTGCCAAAAAAGCAATTGAAATTACATATTCATCAAAATAAATGAAAATGTCTCGTGCGACATGTCCCGTGCGAAGGTACTTACGATTACATTTTAATGAAAGTATAAGGTTTTTTTTGGGTAAATTAAAACCAGACGGACATGGCTATATCGACTCGGCTGTTGATGCTGATCAAGGATATATATACTTTATAGGGTCGGAGATGCTTCCTTCTGGCTGTTACATACATTTGCACAACCCCAATATACTCTGTGTACCTTCGGTACAGAGTATAAAAAGTATTTCGTAAAGATTTACCAAAATCTTTCAACGTGCACAACATCTTGAACGGCGATGTATTTTGAACCAATTTTTTTTCCATCCTCAAGAGAAGGAAAAGTTGTGTTTGCAAAGTAAGTATGTAGCAAATAAAATTATGCATTTTTTTCGTTAAATTAAACAAACCTTTTTTTTCGTTGCGTACGTTACACGATTTAAACATGCTAATATATGACAAGCCAATAGAGTTTGAAAATTTGTTTTAAATTACGCCTCTACATCTTGAAAATCTGTTAGTATTTCTTGCATTGGAAGCTCAGCATAAATATGTATACTTTTTCTGTTATTTATGTCTTTTTTCATATCCTCCGTCCAACGCTTTCGTTTTCCAATTTTCACTAATTCAAAATGTACAAAATGTTATTATTTAAACTTTTTTGTTGATTTTTGATTAATAGTTGCTTGGATAATCAAAAATATGACTTACGGCTGTCATAGGGCATTTTTGCTTACGACCTCGTTACGGCCCCAATGTAAAATGATCGTAGAGAAATTTCCTTTACATATTCTTAAAGGAAAGTGTGCATCCTATTTTATCTATATTTATTTGATTGTGTTGGCGCAACTTCAAAAATTGACTCCTGGCAGACCTTTTTTGGAAATGCCCATATGTATTAAAATAGAAAACATTTAAATATATTTGTTTGGACTTAACGAGAATAAAATATAATTCTTTTTAGTATAAAAACGAGATTTTTATACCCGTTACTCGTAGAGCAAATAGGGTATACTAAGTTCGTGCAAATGTATGTAACAGGCAGAAGGAAGCATCTCCGACCAGATAAAGTATATATATTCTTGATCAGCATCAATAGCCGAGTCGATATAGACATGTCCGTCTGTCCGTCCATCTGTATGAATACCTAGATCTCAGAGACTATAAGAGTTAGAGCTACCATTTTTATAGTGTAGACTTGTATTTTCTGCACGCAGATCAAGTTTGTTTCAAATTTTTGCCACGCCGCCTCCCGCCCCCGCAATATGAAAAAAACCTCATATCTCCCACAATTTTCAAAACAGATTGCTCGAACCTTCTAGACATATTTTTTAGTCATCATTACCTATCGATCGGCCATACATCATTTCCTGATCAGATGACCGATAGAAAAGCTCCCGCCCACGCAATTTCAGAAATTCCTCATATCTCCCACAATTTCGAAAATAGATTAATCAAACCTTTTAGACATGTATTTTAATCATCATTACTTATCGATCCGCCAAACATCATTTCCCGATCAGATGAGCTATAGTAGAGTTGCCACCCCCGCCATTTTGAAAAAACCACATATCTCCCACAATTTGGGCATGTTTTGATTTAATAAAATATTCTGAAATAAACCTTACCCTGAGTAACGGGTATATCGAAGTCGAGCAGGGCCGACTTCAACTTACTCTCTCGTTTTCATATGGAATTTTCCATGAATTTTCCATTTTTCCACCCAGGGGACAGATTTTCCAACATCGGAAATAACTTGTCTTACTGTTGTACATATAGGTTCTATACTCACAAACCGAATTTGAAGTCAGTCGTATGAATAATAATAATTTCTATGTATTATATTTCTTTTGGTCGGAATTTACAACATCGTAAAATTTCTTGTCTAATTATTTTGCATATAAAAATAAATAACTGGCTTTACATCCGCAAAGGACCAAGCCGACTTTCGCTTAATTTCTTGGCACACGAGCCAAGTTCTTTAAATATTCGGCACCTACAGTTTTACGCCAATTCCGAACGGAAAAGTTTTTTGAGAATCTTTTATAGGTGAAGGTGACCTTATGTGTAAAGAAAAAACTTTTAATTAGATGTGAAAAATAGTTTTTTCCATTTAGAATTTTCCGGTCATTTTCCAAGTGGGTGGATTTTCTAGTAAGGAAAATCAAATGTGTAATTATTTTGTATACTATTTTTACAATCGGATGAAAAATAGTTTTTTTTTCATAATGTGTTAACAAACCAAGCTTAAAGTCAATCGGGTGAAAAAAAGGTTTTTTACATATGAAATTTTTTTGGCATTTTCCAAATGATTCCGAACAATTTGGTAACAATGGGATAGTCATATATAGACTAGATAGACCTTAATATAACATTTGAATTTGTTGCTAATAAAAGTGAAGGCAGATATTGTACGAATTCTGTCATGCCCTTTAAATTTGCATTATAATTTTTAATTCTTCACGTTTTTTTGCAGTTTTTCTAAGCATTATTTTAATTACAAAACTCAGACGCATTTTTTCGAGAAAATGTTGGTTCTTTTTCAGCTTCGAGTGATAAATAGATTATATTGTTTGCAAGTTAGGGCAACACCAACTCAAAGAGTGGCAACTTAAGCTGAAATTGAAAAGTGAATTGTAATTTATTTATTGCACATCAAAATGTTGCTTCTGTTTCCGCCTTCATTTCAAAATGGCTGCCAACTGTACTGTTCAAAATGTTGCATACTTTCAGGGCCTGCCCTTAGTTTGCTGATTCTGTCAGGAGGGTGTTGGGTAGGTCATCAATGGTTTTCTCACGCAATATTCGCACCTTATCCTGGCTGTTTGCCATAATGGCATAAATACCACAAATACTTTTAAGATTCTCTTGCTATCCCTTTTGCACACATCCTTCCGCCCACAACGTTTAATTTCTGAGATGCGGCATTGGTATTTTCTTCTACTTCTTCTTCGTACTCATAAATTGCGCAAATTCCTTTTGTGAGCGTCAAAGAAAAATGGTAGCCGAGAACGGAGCAAGAGAGAGAATGGGTTTGAGTAGAGAATGCCTTCCCATCTAATTTCTCTGCATGTCCTTTGCACGCTTATTAAAGTATAAATCATTTGACGGCAAAGTGACCAACAAAATACGTCACAAAGGACGTAAAAGCAAAAGAAAAACCCAAAAAAATAAAATAAAAATGTTGAAAACAACGAAGAATGAAAGTGCCAGGCGAAGGTACAGATGCAACTCCTCCGCTTGGTTAGCCAAAGTACATTATAGTCGTTGGTCGGGTGCAAGCTGCAACAAATGTAGCAGAAAACCGCAGCCGAGAGTAGAGCAATTAAATACAGGAAATAATGGCCACCACAGCAGTAGCATGGCATGAAGGCAAACGTTGGATGAATGGAAGGAGGGCAGACAGGAAGCGACAGGATGTAGGAAACATTCACCACAGCATCTTGACCGTTCTCAGAAATTGGCCTAACTAGAATCGCAATTTTCGACAAGGAAAAGAATGTCAAAACTTGCGGCTAGAGTGAAAGATGAGAGCGCTTTAAAAGCTTAAAATGAATCTTAATGAGCTCAATTCAACCAATTTAAGTTGGCAATCAATTTTCTAACCAATAACACAAATTTAAAAATTCAAAAAATTTTTTTTTTTGCAATCACTAACATTTGGACACCAAGTGCACAAATTTTTTAAATAAATACTATTTTTATGGGAAAACTATTGTTAATTGCGTGCTGTCCAAAAATTTGTCGACAAAATTCTTTCGATAAAAATATGGGTTTGATCGAATACGCTAAGTAAATTTAGATTCTTTTTAAAAGTAAATATATTTAAAATATTTGTATTTGCAAGAAAGGCGTTCATGTAGGTTTATTTATTCATACGATGTAGTTTATTATAAAGATGGATAACATTTTATTAAATTTAAGTATGAATGCTAAAAGAACTTGAGATAAACTATATCGGTTACGGCAACTATTATAGCCCATCGCTTTATTCCGGTACGGTTATATTAAGGTTTTGGAATAAGGGATCCGTAATGAGATGCGGTTATTAACCTTTTTCGATCGTGTGTCGGTAACGATTATTAAATATTAGCAAATTACTTTGAGCTATATGGCCGATAAAAGTAATTCTGAAGCTCATTGTCATTGTCCTCAGATAGGCTGCAAACCTCCCAAATTTTGGATGTGGTTTGGCTCGGTTCGGGGGTTCGAAATTAGTTTATTTAGAAAATTAAATGTATTTACACGTGTTTTCATAATTTCAAAAATAATATTCGTTCATCCTGTTCTTCTATACTAGCTCTAAAATTAGAAATAACAAATTTTAGTGTTGAAAATATTCTTCAATTGATAACTCAGTTGCTGGAATAGGTAGTACATATTGTTAGCGCAATATTTTTAAAGTCTTCGTTTTGAGGCCTTTTCAAAGTTTTATAACATTAATTGAAGTATGTTTTCTTGATAAATGTTTAAAGGAATCTTTATTTAATACCATTGTTTTATATTTCTCTCATAAACTCGATTATTTTTAAATACTTTTATTAAGGGTTGATTTCTCATATTCCAGATGGCACTATTGAATTCATAAACTAGCAACTAATAGCCTATTTCCACTGCCACATATATGTACATCAAAAAATTTTGCTGTTCCACTACAAAAAGTTCCATCAATGTTAACTTTACATGTTAACTCTAATGTCATGTTAAAATTTGGATGACATCCAAACATTTGCATAAGCTTTGTATACCTGTTTTACTCGACAAGAAACGGTAATTTTAAGTAGAATCATAAACATAAAAATAAAGCATAAAAAAAAACAATAAAGGAAAAAAAAGAGACCATCCATTACCCGGATTCGAACCAGCATATCAAAAAAACAAGGCGTCAAGTCTATCCACTCAGCCAATGCCTTTTCCGTAAATCAGGCAGCTCAATTTCGATATATAGTTAACCGATACCTAATGTTAAAATGGAGTACGTTATGTTAAATTTCTCGGATGTACTCAGTTTGTTTGGGGCGAGTATCAACATCATGAATTGATGTACATCCATTTAACATTTATTTTCATATAGAAGGCCCTGTGAAAAACATTCCATCCTCATCAACATCAGCTCGGATGTACATATATGTAGCAGTGGAAACAGGCTATAACAGAGTACATTGTAAGAAGATGAGAAATCGGCCATACGAATTTCTTTAATTTCTAATCGATGTTGTGAATCAAACCTGTTTTTTTGGACAAGTTGTCCGGTTCGGGTTCAGGTTTGATAAATTAAAAGGTTCAAGGTAAAGTTAAAAAGGTTCATAAAGGGTTACGACGTATAAGGGAAGGGGGGCGGCCTATGGACAGGGATTTTGAAATTTCCTTCTTAATTCAATAGAGTTGTTGAAAAAAAAATTTTTGTGCCTCAGTTTGGGTTTCTTTTTTGCACTGTCCAAGAAATATGGCTAAAAATACGGTTTTGATAAGCATTTTTTTAAATTGCTATAGCTCGGGCACCAGAGCAGCTAGAGACATGAAATAACAAGTAAGAAAGTCGGTCAAGCCCGACTGTAATATACTCTGTACCTGTTTGTACGAAAATAATAACTTTAAAGTGTGGGGTTTTTTCAAAATCTGGGGGTGGCAACTCTTTCGACTATCGTTCATCTGGTTGAAAAACAATGTAAGGAGGCTCGATAAGTAAAATTTGTATATAATTTCCTATTAACATAAACGTATCTATATTAGTCACGCGGGAATCACGCGTGATTTCTGACCGCAGGCCATCTCAATTACATCGCACCTCTCATTGCAAGGTCCAATTGGGAAATTACCAGTTAGCTATTGCCTTCTCGCTCTCTCTTTCTCGTAAGTTCTACCAATCGGCTCGGTGTTGTTGTTGTCGTTGGTTTTTATTTTATTTTACGTATAGCTCTAATATCGTTCATCTGATCGAAAAATGATGTATGGCGGGTCGATTTAAAATAAGTAGTAAAATATATGTCTAGAATGTTCGAACTATCTATCTTGAAAATTGTGGGAGTTATTTCGTTTTTTTAATTTGCGGGGGAGGCAGGGGGCGTGGCAAAAATTAAAACTAAACTTGATCTGCCTGCAAGTATAAGAAATATATGTTCCATACACCTCAAACCTCTATCTCTTACCATCTCTGAGATCTCTTCGTTCATACGGACAGACGGACAGACGGACAGACAGACGGACAGACGGACATGGCTCTATCGACTCGGCTGTTGATGCTGATCAAGAATATATATACTTTATAGGGTCGGAGATGCCTCCTTCTGGCTGTTACATACATTTGCAAAAAACCCAATATACTCTGTGTACCTTCGGTACAGAGTATAAAAAGCCATTGACAGATATTTAATCAACGTTTTTGAAAATGGAAAAAAGTGGCGACCTACACTGAAAAAATTTTTGGGTATCAACAAAAGAAAAATTAAATTGGTCGGTTTTGGTAGTTCCCGTTATAGCGCCACCCTAAAACTTTTACACCAATTACCTCCAAGCCTAACGCTAATTACCTGAAAGTTTAAAAAAAAAATCGAAGATATAGTTCTTTAAGAAAAATTAAAAAATATAAAAACACATTTAATTTACTTGTTTTTTACTCATCATCTTCACTATTTTCGTTTATAACAACATTTGTTTCGCTTGGAGACCTTGGTCCTCAGTTCTCTAATTGGGGGTTAATGTATTTCGTGAAAAATGATTTTGATCAACATTATTGTGATCAGGGCCGGTTTGAATTCCAGGAACTCCAAATTTTTTCAATTTAAATTTATTTGCTTTTCAGAACGGCTATTACCATTAATATAATCCCACCCGACAATCGTAAGCAAAACCGTATCCGATCCGGAACATTTTTCCACAAATGACCTGACGCTGGCGTCCATATTCGGAATGATTCGACAATTGCCACAAACACATCTGATTACATATATTGTATTTATATATCTTGCTGAGGGTGTGTTAAATGTTTCTTTCTGCCTTTTTTTTTCTTTCGCTGCTGTCACAATTAGAGAAAAAAACAAACGTCCGCTAAAAACCCGGTTCTCTAAATCGGATTTCGTTTTATATAGAGCGATATCTGTATACAGATAAACTTTCGTAAATCTCGTAGGTCCGTCTACATACGTTTCTTTGTCGGGTGGGATTTTACGTAGCCATAAGATTTATTTACGTGACCTGCCGCCGATTTCCATAAATATTTTTTTTATTAAAAAAAAAAACCACTTTGATCTTAAAAATATCATGAAGTTTGTGCGAAATATCCCTTTCAAGCAAGGATTTATCCCGAAACGAATATCGGTTCCGTACGTACCTAAATGAGAATTTCGGATAATGGATCTATTTTGGGTTTCAGCTTATTTCGGTTTTTGGTTCCGATACGGTACCTAGATTTTTATTTCGGTTACAGGTTCGTACCGGTACATAACAATTTTTTTTTTTAAATTTAAATTCTTTCAAGATATCCAAAAAATTAATGGATGTAATAGAATTAAACGAGAAGGCAAAGCTAACTTCGACTGTGCCGAAGTTTTAATACACTTGCAAAAGTTGACTCCAACTGATTTAACCGGTACACAGAAAACGAGAGCGTAAGTAGAAGTCGGCCCTGCTCGACTTCGATATACCCGTTACTCAGGGTAAGGTTGCCCAAATTGTGGGAGATATGAGGAATTTTTCAAATTGCGGGGGCGGGAACTTTTCTATTGTTCATCTGATCGAAAAATGATGTATGGCGGATCGATAGGTAATGATGATTATAATATATGTCTAGAAGGTTCGAACAATCTATTTTCAAAATTGTGGGAGATATGAGGTTTTTTCATATTGCGGGGGCGGGAGGGGGCGTGGCAAAAATTTGAAACAAACTTGATCTGCGTGCAGAAGATACAAGTCTACACTGAAAAAATGGTAGCTCTAGCTCTTATAGTTCCTGAGATCTAGGTGTTCATACAGACGGACAGACAGACGGACAGACGGACATGTCTATATCGACTCGGCTATTGATGCTGATCAAGAATATATATACTTTATGGGGTCGGAGATGCTTCCTTCTGCCTGTTACATACATTTGCACGAACTTAGTATACCCTTTTTACTCTACGAGTAACGGGTATAAAACGAGAGCGTAAGTTGAAGTCGGCCCTGCTCGACTTCGATATACCCGTTACTCAGGGTAAGGTTTTTTTAAGAATATTTTATTAGGTCACAAATTGTGGAAGATATGAGTTTTTTTTACAAATTGCGGGGGAGGCAACTCTACTATAACTCATCTGATCGGAAAATGATGTATGGCGGATCGATAGGTAATGATGATTGAAATATATGTCTAGAAGGTTCGAACAATCCATTTTCAAAATTGTGGGAGATTTGAGGTATTTTTCAAATTGCGGGGGCGGGAACTTTTCTATCGTTCATCTGATCAAGAAATGATGCATGGTGGATCGGTAGGTAATGATGATTAAAATATATGTCTGGAAGGTTTTAACAATGTATTTTCAAAATTGTGGGAGATATGAGGTATTTTTCAAATTGCGGGGGCGGCAACTCTACTATCTCTCGTCTGATCGGAAAATGATGTATGGCGGATCAATAGGTAATGATGATTAGAATATATGTCTAGAAGGTCCGAACAATCTATTTTTAAAATTGTGGGAGATATGAGGCTTTTTTCATATTGCGGGGGCGGGAGGGGGCGTGGCAAAAATTTGAAACAAACTTGATCTGCGTGCAGACAATACAAGTCTACACTGAAAAAATGGTAGCTCTAGCTCTTATAGTCTCTGAGATCTAGGTGTTCATACAGACAGACGGACAGACGGACGGACGGACAGACGGACAGGTCTATATCGACTATATACTTTATGGGGTCGGAAATGCTTCCTTCTGCCTGTTACATACATTTGCACGAACTTAGTATACCCTTTTTACTCTACGAGTAACGGGTATAAAAAGATCCATTTGGAATGGATATGGACATATCCTTTTTTTGGATATTGAAATGCATATCCTTTTCAAATTTTTCACATCCTTTTGATATTTTTCAGCTCCATTGGATGAATAACTAAGATCGATTTAACATTATTTAAACTCAAATGGATGATAAAAATGGATATGGACATATCCAGTCCAAATGGATATGAAAAATATCCAATGGATCATCAAAAAATATCCTTTTTTTTCTGTGTAGAATATATATAGGATATATATATATATCAGATATTTATAAATTCAAAATCATTAAGAATCAAAATTCGATCATATTACCATAAAAATAGAACTTTTCTTAGTAAAATTAATTGCGATTGCTTGGCCCTCTTCTCTTTGAGTTATTTATAAATGATCTTCCTAATATTCTTAAACATTCAGGTGCACTCATGTACGCGGATGATCTAAAAATCTTTTTAAGTCACAACTCTCCTTATGATTCTGCACTGCTCCAGATTGATCTAAATTCAATTTTTATGTGGTGCTCCAATAATGTGTTACAATTAAATAGTGACAAGTGTACGTCGATGATTTTCTATCGCAGACCTTTACTTCAACGCACTTATTTGTTGGACTCGCACCAACTTCATATGGTTGAATCCTTTGTCGATCTGGGGATTACACTTGATCGCAGACTATCTTTTAGGGCACATATTGAACTCTCTGTGAATAAAGCCATGGGTGTGCTGGGATTTGTTAAGCGCTGGTCTAAGGAGTTTGAAGATCCTTACATAACCAAACTTTTCTTTACATCACTAGTGAGGCCGATTCTGGAGTTTGGCTCCTGCGTTTAGAACACTCAATCCATTACTCTGTGTGCACGAATTGAATCTGTCCAAAAGCAATTCCTCTTGTTTGCTCTGCGAAACCTATGTTGGGATCCTTACATATCTAGGCTCAAACTTCTAGATTTACCAACACTAGAGCATAGACGCACCATGATGGTATTAATGTTCCTGCGCAAACTCATTGAAGGTAATATCGATGCATCAAACCTACTTGTTCAAGCTAACGTTAATGTTCCTTCGAGACAAACTCATATTCCCTTAAGACTTTCTAATGTCTCTTCACTGTATGCTTCTAATGGTACATTTCGAGTCCTCTGCAGGGATTACAACAATTACTCTTTCCTTCTCAGTGGTTACAGTTCCGACGAGGCGGTAAAGACTTCAATTCTTCGTTATCTCAGTAATTCGTAGCGCCTTCTGCTATCTTTTAGGAAACCCTTCTGATTACCTTTGCTGCGAGCAGGGGCGAAGCAAGTCATTATACTAATTAAATTTCCCCCATCGAATCAGAATGGAATCCTTTTACGCTCTACAGCCTTTCTTCTTCCTTATTACCTAATATGCTTATAAGATACCTAAATGTAACTGTTTCAAAATGATGAAGTTGCAAATAACTAACTAAAAGTATTAATAAAACACATTCACCGACAGATCGATCCTATGGCAGCTATATGCTATAGTCATCCGATTTTGACAGGTTTTTTCAGAATTAAGTGAAAGCATTTGAAACTAATATATACCAAGATTGGTGAAGCTACGATGAAAAACAAAAAAGTTATTCTCACTAAAATAGTTTTTCTATGACAGCTTTATGCTATAGTCATCCGATTTTGATCAATTTTTCCAGAATTATGTGGAAGCATATGAAACTAATATATACCAAGATTGGTGACGCTACAATGGCAAACAAAAAAGTTTTTCTCACTAGAACTAGTTTTTTTTCCGATCGTTTCTATGGCAGATATATATGATATAGTTATTCAAACCAGCCGGTTCCGACATATTAATTGCGTGCAGTAAAAAGAAGACTCTGTGCAAAATTTCAGCGAGATGGAGGGACGAACAGGCGGAAATGAACTCAACTCGTCGTCCTAATCCAGAAAATATATAGTTTATGGGGTCGGAAATGAGTTTTTCTATGCGTTACAAGCTTCTGGGGAAACTTAATATACACTTTGCAAGTGTATAAAAATTGTGTTCTAAGAATATGCCGAAATGAAACGTTTTTTAAAATATACAAAATTCTCTATTCATTTGTCGCCCAGACAAGTTCGCCTAAGGGTCGATCTCTTATCTTCCACATATAACTATCTGTCACGCTTCCGCCTAAGCTATATCTTACATTACAGTTTTCTTAATATTAAATCAAAACTTTCTGAAAATAGGACATATAATTTTAGGGCAAACTTTGAATAAAATGAATAAACTTTATTTCTTAAATTTATTTAAATATTTTTTTTCTAACATTTCTATATTTAATGGAGTATTTGTCTAAGACAAATATTAAGAGAGTTTATATTTACAAAGAAATGATTTACCGCTTTTTTGAACATATGTTTCAACATCTTATAAATATATCTAAAAAAAAACCTATTTCTGTTTTTTTTAAGATCGAATTTTTAAAATGTAAGACTTTTTTCTGACTGTATATATTGCTATTTTATATGTTAGTAAAATAATCATAAATCAGTAAAATAAATCATAAGAAACCGAAACAGTACCGGTATTATCGTTTCGGTATGGTTCTGGTTTTTCGGTTCCTATTATATCGTATAACGGTTTTCGGTTCTCAAAATATTTTTAATATCGGTTCGGATTTCGATACCCGTACGGTTTATTTCAGCTAACAGTTCGGGTTCCAGTATTATTCCCTGATTTCAACTGAATCATATCGGTATTTTATTGATATGAAAATATATAATATTGAACCCCAGATCAAATACATTTGTTTTCTGTGTAAAAGCTCGAATGCAACAACGAATAACTCGCTGAAGTAATGTAGCAAATAGAGAGGAGGAGCGCAGACGAAATTTTGCATCTCGCGCTATGCGTAGAGAAGATTTCTGAACCGGACTGAAATACTGCGGATCTTCTCAGAGACAAAATCACGAATATAGAGAAGAAGAACGCAATCGAGATGCTGCATATGGAGACTAGACGACAGGAACAGGACAAGAATAAAATTTATTATTTGATTTTCTCACTTCTTAGCTATCGTTCATCTAATCGGAAAATATGCTCTAATTTTCGGCAGGTATTTAGGAAGATGATCTATGGTTAGGTTGCCTCCCCATGGTGTCTGTGTGTTTCCTTTGTGTACCATAAAACAATGTTTAAATTTTCATGCATTTGCAATGTTTGAATCTCTCTATCAAAAAACACCTTTGATGGCTAAATAGTTCACATCTTAATGTAGCGCATTCCAAGTAAAATGTATGCATAGTTTGACCAATACATATACACATAGACTTCTGCCTGCGGTTTTCTGTTGTCCTGCTGTCTCAAAGGACCAGACCTGCTCCGTCTGTGTTGTGTGAAATATTTTATAATTTAATTTTCAATTGGCAGCTGTATATTGCATATACATACTGTTTATATAGACATATCTACATATGCAATATAGAGTCGCACTCTAATTGAATTCAGTGTGCACTTAAGCGGCATCCGTTCATAATGCAATTTTGCAACAGAATTTTGTAGACGAAAGTGCGGCATGGACAAAAGAGCCAACAAATATTGTTCTGTTGCTGTGCTAATGCAAAGTGTTTGCTTTTTTATTTTTTATTTATATATTGCACCATAAATAATGTGAAATAAGCAGGAGAAGGAGCGGGAAATTGAAATGAAATTAAACTGCCAACTCGATTGAAGGAATTTTGCCAACATCCCATGCCAAAAGGAGCCCCGGCAACGAGCTGCATAAGCCATATTTTTTATTTTTATTTCATTTTATTTGATGTTGAATGTTTTATTTAATATTTTTCTTTTTCAGGCTGGAAAATAATCGATTGTCAGTCAGTTCCAACTTGATGGTTGTCCGTCGTCGCCGTCGGGTTGTCTGTGCGTTTGACTTTCAGTTGGAATGCGAATGCTGGCGCTAAAGTATGAGCAGCTGCCATTGCTCATGGCATTATTTGAGAAATGTCTAGGCACTGCCAGAAATCAAACAATTGAAGAATTTCTAAGCAAATTTCTACAAAATTCCAGCTCAATTTTTTCCAGTGTAGGCAGAAGTGTATGTGTGTGTGCTTGAGAAAAAATTCCTTACGATTGACTTCGCCTGGTGTTTTATTGATTGATTTTCAATGGTCATTGCTCAAGAGCAGCACACAGTTTCCAGCTACCCCTTGTGACTTGGCTCACGTTGCGTATGCTTAATATGGTTAGGCAAAGTTTTCTTAACAAATTCAAACAATGATAAAGTGTTTTTATTGTGCGTTTTAATGAAGCACTCACATACATACATACAAATCAACTCATATATTGCAGTCCAATTTCCTGTGCAGAATATGAGTTGAAACTTTTTTCATTAAAAAACTCTTGAGAAGCGTAGAAAAAGGAAAACCCCAAGCTGTATAAGTGAGTGCAAAATGTTATTTTATTGTCAACAAGCAAAAGTTACAGTAAATTCCCAAAAACATGTTGTTGTTGTTGTCCTTGTTGTTCCCAGACACAAATTTATTTAACATGCAATATAAACAAAGGCAACAAGAACACGACACGCTCTCATAAACTCATTTTTGAGGGCAAAAGCAACAACAGTACAACAACAAGTGATCCCAGTTGCTTCTAAAGAATTTTGTAATTTTACCTCAAGGATTTCCCCTCGCCCTCCCTTCTTCTTGTGTGCTGCATAAATATTCTTATGTCAAACTTGGCCAGCGCCCACAACTTTTTTCATTAATTTGCCAGCCAAGTGAGTCCCTGTCCTGACGCATTAGCCAGGGTGATTAGTTGTCGTCGCCATTCGCTGTCAGTGTCGCAGGACCAACCCATCACCTACCCCCTGGAGGCTCAATAAAAATGTTGTTTTAACTTTTGGCACTTCACTTCCTACATCTTCCTTCATCCCTCCGCCGCCCTCGGCAGTCATTATCAACTTATGTAGCTCACTGTGCCGCCTGAGAGAGCAGCAGCTGCTAAATTTTCATAATTTTTCGTTTGGTGCGAAAATTGAATTGATTAATAAAATATTAGAAGTGGTGACGGCCGCGTTGGCTTAGGATTTGAAAATAAGACAAATTTATGTGGTATTAAAGAGAATTGACGAGCGATTTGCATAGTGATTGGTGAGCATGAATAGGGGAATGGAAAGCACTTTAATTTTCGGGTATTTCAGAAGAAAATGTGCGTTGAAAGAAGTAACTTTAACGTATCAAATTTAAAGGGAAAAACGTTGAAAAGATGAAGGAGGAAGGAAAAATTAAGAAGGCAGATCAAAAGATGAGAAAATGGAAAAAGAAACAAAAGAAAAGTAAAAAAAAGAAACGAGAAAGGGAGAATGAACTTAGGAAAACGGAAAAGAATATGGGAAGGTATTAAGAGGAAGTCAGAAAGAGGTCGAAAAAAATATTAATGTATGAAAGAAAGAACTAACGAACAAGAAAACAAAAAAAGAAGAGATGAACGAAAGGGAAAGGAATCAAGGTAGACGAAGGATCGAATGATTGAAGGAAGAATGAAAGTTGTTGGTTTTTTCTTGTATCGTTAGCTCTTACAATTTTTTGTTTAGTCCTTCAACTTCTTAAAAAAGGAAACAGTTAATGGATAACAGATGTGAGGATAGAAAACCAATGGTAGAATCTGGGCTGCAAACCCAAATAATATTTGCGGAGGTCCGGTTCGCGAGATCGAACCAAAAATTCCCCAATGGTTAAGGTTAAGATATTTCAGGTTTATAGTTTTTGTACCAAGGTTTTTTGTTTCGAACCTTCGTTCGTTCAAAGTTTTACAAAATTTGTAAATAAAAGCAATTAATTTGTTTAAAATCTAAAAAAATATTCCCGAATTTTTGTTTACTTGAACATTCGATTTCATTTATTTTCAATTGAAATGTATAAGTACTATTTCTTCGAGTAATTGATGGTCTCATCTTTTTTTACCATTCAAGAATTACTATTGGTTCGGAGGAGGTTCAGGTTCATTTTTTTTCACAAAAGGTTCGGTACGGTTTACATTAAAAGAAAAGTCGGAATTCCGGGATCAAACAGATTCGGTATAAAATTTTCGAAAGAATTATGAAAGGAATAAAAAAATTGTGTTAAGCTAACGCCGATGTTTTTATACCCTTGCAGTTTACGGATTTTCTAACAAATATTTCGTTTTCTCTTAGAACAAGGCTAGTTGAGTGATTTACCAAGCTAACCAACAGATGGCGCCACTTTCTATAAACATTTGGCTAACCAAGCTACAAGATGTTATACCCGTTACTGGTAGAGTAAAAAGGGTATACTAAGTTCGTGCAAATGTATGTAACAGGCAAAAGGAAGCATCTCCGACCCCAGAAAGTATATATATTCTTGATCAGCATCAATAGCCGAGTCGATATAGACATGTCCGTCCGTCTGTATGAAACCTAGATCTCAGGGACTATAAGAGCTAGAGCTACCATTTTTTCTGTGTAGACTTGTATTGTCTGCATGCAGATTAAGTTTATTTCAAATTGTTGCCACACCATACATCATTTTCCGATCAGATGAACTATAGTAGAGTTGCCACCCCCGCAATTTGGAAAAAACCTCATATCCCCAACAATTTCGAATATACATTGTTAAAACCTTCGCGACATATATTTGAATCAACATTACCAATCGTTCCGCCGTACATCATTTCTTGATCAGATGAACGATAGAACAGTTCCCGCCCCCGCAATTTGAAAAATACCTCATATCTCCCACAATTTTGAAAATAGATTGTTAGAACCTTCAAGGCATATATTTTAATCATCATTACTTATCGATCCGCCATAGATCATTTCCCGATCAGATGAGCTATAGTAGAGTTGACACCTCCGCAATTTGGAAAATAACTCATATCTCCCACATGTTGGGCATGTTGTGATCTAATAAAATATTCTTAAATAAACCTTACCCTGAGTAACGGGTATATCGAAGTCGAGCAGGGCCGACTTCAATTCATGCTCTCGTTTTAACTGATTTTGATCAAACTCGGCACAAATAACAAGTATAAAGACGCTTACATCAAAAATAAAAGAGTTTTTCTCAGTTATCAATTTTCAGAATGCTCAGAAAAAAATTCCATCCCATATTTAGTTCAAGGCTGCAAACCTCCAAAATTTTGGAGGAGGTTCAGTTCGGAGGTTCGAAACCATGAGAAATCTTTAGGTTCGGTTCACGGACCGGTTCCTGGATCGTCTGAACCCCAGGTTTTGGTTCAGACCTCGGTTCACTTGAACATGTTTTGTATAAATCCGAAAGTGTTTTTTCTATTACGGATCCTACCTGAAAATCAAATAATCTTGAGATAAAAGCAAGTTCGGAACTGCAATGCGATAGCGACGAATGTTTTTATTTTTAATTTGGCAACACTGTCAGTGAAATTTGTGTAAAATTACACGTATTTTGTAAAAATATCCCTAAATCGAGTAATATCTGACTTTAGCGGACAATTTGGACCATTTCGCATTGTCGAATATTGCGCGTTTGATTGTTTACAAGATAAAAAATAAATCCAGGAACTTAGATAGAACAAAACCTGTGAAGATATTTTGTTCAGTTCACATAAATGAATCGTGACTACTATAAGGGGAATGAAATGAATTTACAAGAATAAATAAAGACTTTTTGATTTATAAACAAATTGCGGGTATTTTTTGCCCACAGTAGTAAGCAATATATTGAAAAAGCTGGCCTGCCCACAGGAATTTTCATACTTCTTCATACGGTATATGCATGTAATAATGCGAGCTTAGTCTTTCAAATTTCAATAGATTCAGAAAAACTGCAAGCTCACCTACATGGCCGTTAAAACATAAATATTAAATTGCAAATGGGGCAAATATTTATTTTGTATTCAAATTTGTGAAGTTAATAATACCATTACCATTTCATGTTTTTTTTTTTAGTTATTTAGGAAAAAATTTTGGTTTTCACTATTATGAAATCTTTGAAGAGCTGCCATCCCATCTCTGCTTACATTCCATGATAATCGCCAAACTAAACGAAGATGAAAAAACCAACCAAAGTCATGCATATGCATGAGGCATGGTACTTGTTCAAATAGCATTTCCAACCAACGACATGTTGCTTAAAAAATCATCAAAAAAACCCACGTTAAGTGCTGGGGATGTGGCGGCTACCGCATCTGCTATGCACTTTGCACTGCTGCGGTTACAGGAAAAAAAAAAGGAATTGTAAAAAACAACCCAAAAACCACATTCAAAAGCTTGTCTTAAAGTCAGGGAACTCAATATGTATGTGCATAACTTTCGCTTTCCGTTGACAGTCTGCAGTTTGCTGCCTCCAGCAACAATCTCTGACCCAAATCCTAAAGTAGCAACGCCTTAAAGCCTAAAACAAACTATGTCAGTTGGCTGCTGTCCTCCCCTCCCATCCAGCTCCCACTCCTGCTTGCCATCAAAAAGTAAATATTGGCACTTGCCGCAATAACCAGGTAAGCCGAGCGTAAGGAGAACTTTGCCATCTGCCTAGCTCCATGATGGCAGATGATGAAAAATAGGTCATACTTTATGCGTGGGTATAGAAGTAGTTATGACAACTAAAGGCAAATTAGTAGCAAAATCTGAAGCTATTGTAATGGGGTGGCTGTACACTGAGAAAAGCAAAACGCTTTTCCAATTTTGCCCATACACGATAAACGAGATGAAATTTTTACAGTTTTCAGGTATGATTTGTTTTTGAGCAGGGTGTCAAACCGGAACCCGAACCGGAACCGTATACCGAAAAGAACCGATTGAAACTCAGAACCAGAACCGGAACCGGTACCGTTATTATTTATTTTTTGAGTACCGGTATTTCGGAACCTTTATTTTTGGAACCGAAATGACCGAAAAAAAACGAAACATTGTTACGGTACAGTTTCGGTTCTGAGTTTTTTTTTGTTATTTAATTTTTATTGTTTCAATCAGGGACTTTATCAGGGTAAAACGCAGGGTAAACGTTAGCGAAAACTTACATATGTGAAGTTAAGGAACCATCTGGTATATACTGAAATTTTCAATAAAAATAACGATTTCATCTTATTTCTTTGCATCTATTTTAGTTCAATAAATTCCAAATATTATTAATTTATTCTTAATTTTGGCATTTACAAAGGAAATACATTAATAATTGGCCCAAATGGACTCTACCTAACAGCAGGGTTAAATTGTGATCGGTAACGTTATCTGAAAACAGTGTATTTAACATTTCATCAGATATCAAAAGTTTTTCTTGCTCTTTTATTATCAGAACATTTTTTCTGAGGTAGAGTTTATTATGTTTAATTTTTCTTCTTTATAACTACTTTCTGTTGTGTAGGTTGCTACCATTTCTATTAAATCTTCGGATTAAGGGATTTTTAAATTATACCGGTACATAACGGTACTTACCGGTATACCGAAATAAAAACCAAGGTACCAGTACGGAACCGAATACCGAAATAAACTAGAACCTAAACAGAACCTTTTACCGAAACATTAGTTTCGGTACGTACCAGAACCGGAACCGGAACCGAAATTCGATTCGGTTTGATTCCCTGTTTTTGAGTGTACTTAAATTAAGTGTCAATCATTCTCAAATCAAAAACCATCGTAACAATCAATATATATACAAAAAAACGAGAGCGTAAGTTAAAGTCGGCCCTGCTCGACTTCGATATACCAGTTACTCAGGGTTTATTGAAGAAAAAGTTATTAGATCACAACATGCCAAAATTGTGGGAGATATGAGGATTTTTCCAAATTGCGGGGCGGCAAATCTACTGATCTCATCTGATCGGGAAATGATGTATGGCGGGTCGATAGGTAATGATGATTAAAATATATGTCTACACAGAGGGAAAAAACCTGTTCAGAATATAAGTTGCCGGCAACTCAAAACAATAACAGATTTTTCTCAAAATTTTTGAGAACAAATGTTCAGAATGTTCTTGAAATGAGCAAAATTCAACTCAATCGGAGTATAATTACCTTTTTGACTTTCAATTCCGTGAGCGCGTGCCACATTGGCTTTGGGTTATGGTGTTTCGCAACTATACGGGGGTTGAAAAAAAAAGAGAGCGAACAAGCTGAGAGCAACAGCAAATTCGCTCTCTTGGCTTCTCTCTTTTGTCGTCTGGAGCAAACGCTCTTGTATGACATTGGGTGCCTAGTCTGGCAAGCGCGGCGCGGTCGAGTGCGCTGAGACGCAGACCCGAGGTCCCGAGTTCGATTCCCAGACAAGGCAAGTTAAAGTAAGTTCTTATTAATTTATTTATATATGTTTCTTCAAATTAAAGAAATCTTAAGTGAATCCAAATATACAATTATATTAATATATATGCAAATTTATAAGAAAAAAAAAATCTCTCGGGCGTTCTAAATTTTATGAACTTTTATCGGGCGACTATCCCGACATTATTGAGCCCGTTTGGCGTTGAGTTGAGCCCGAATGGCACAGTTTTTTTTTTCTGTGTGAGAACGAAATTACTTAAAATGAGTATTGTTTGTTCTCATATAAAGTAAAAAGTGTTCTTGAAAACGGAACAAAAACAACTCAATTCAAGTTTTTGCGTTCTCAAAAAAATGTTCTTGAAGTGAGAACATTCTACTACATATGAGATTTCCCGTTCTTACACTGTTTTTTGGTAACGATTGTGCTCATCTTGAGTCCAATGTTCTCGGTTTTTTCCCTCTGTGTAGAAGGTTTGAACAATCTATCTTCAAATTTGTTGAGTTGGGGAGTTAAACTCTCACTCACACAGATAGAAGCTGTTATCAAGGTACCAACCAAAGCATTCTCCAGCTTTTGGCGGTTTTTACATTCTTGGGTTGCTTGAAATTCCCAATTGGTTCAAGCAACACTTGCATGGAGAGACCACTGAAACTCTGGAGATGGCAGCAAAACCTCGCTGTGAAATCTGTTGATTTCCGAAACAGCTTACGGAACCATGCTCACTTTGGTGTTGTTGGTACACTTGTTTTTTCTAATGTTATGGAAACATAACATTTTCATGACCTCGAGCCGGCTAGTCCCAATTTCTAAGCAAATTGGTGAAAGATATGAGGTTTTTTCATATTGCGGTGGCGGGAGGGGGCGTGGCAAAAATTTAAAGCAAACTTGATCTGCGTGCTAAACTAGTTTACACTGAAAAAATTGTAGCTCTAGCTCTTAAAATCTCTGAGATCTAGGTGTTCATACAGACGGACGGACAGACGGACATGTCAACTCGACTGTTGATGCTGATCAAATATATATATTCTTTATAGGGTCGGAGATGCTTCCTTCTGCCTGTTACATACATTTGCACGAACTTAGTATACCCTTTTTACTCTACGAGTAACGGGTATAAAAATAAAGGACTTTATACTTGGATTTAGAGCATCCTTAGTCACAAAGAGCGAGGCAAAAAAGTGAGAGTGTATTGGTGTGCGAATATAATGCGACGCAAAGCGCATACCTTGTTGAAGGCTAGGCGAGCATTGATTGGCTTTGCTTGATTTTTACTCTCTTTGCGAAGGGCTCGGCATGTGTTCGGCTCGTGTCTGTGTGAATTTGCGGAATGTGTTCGGACGCCTGCGTCTTGGACGACAAAGTCTGATTTAGAGCTTTCGAGCACAATAGTGCGGTAAGAGTGAAATTTCTTGATCCAAGAGTGAATTTTTGAGTTCGAATTGCTTGGACCAAGGACTTTCATACTTGATCTAAGAATAAAAAATTCTTATTTCAAGTATTTCTAAGAATAAAAAAAAAACTTATTTCAAGTAGAAAATGCTTGAATCAAAAGCTGTAGAGACTTAAAACTGTACTTAAAACCAAGATGCTTTCATTCTTGGAAAAAGAGCGAAACATTCTCAAATCCAAGAATCATTCATTCTTGAATTAAGAGCTGAACAGTAATATGTTACAAAATTTTAGAAAACGTGTTCTTAAATCAAGTACAAAATTGATTGTATTACGTTCAAAAAAGACAAAAGTGCCAAGTCAATAAGGTATGCCACTGATAGTTCAAATTTTGTTAAAAAATACTTTCATAAAAATCCGAACTAGTTCTATCACTTTGCTTATGTAGTGGATTTCTGACATATTGTTATACATTTTTGGTCTTTGATTAAGTTATGAATTTGGTTATATTCAGCCATATTGAATACTAAGAATTTTAAGGAATTAAACAGAAAACATTTTGTTCTTATATTAGATATTCAGAGTAGTTCCTGTTCATGCCGAATTGGAATTGGTTTCGTTTCCGAACACAATCGGTTTCGGTGATAAACTTAAAAGTTTCATTAATCTTAATTCGACTGCCTTGATTTAATATTATTGAAAATTTCTTATTTAAAATAAGAAACCTTTTGGTTTCAAAGGTAATTCAGAGCTGATTCAAGTAAGGTCTAAAATAACTTAAAATAGATTACCAATCGGTACTCTAAATCTTAATTCTGAGTGTAGAACCTAAACCCTTGAAAGCAGCTATAAATTCAATATGAAAGTTTCATGGGTTAAAACACAAGTCAATCCTGGAGGAAGAACCCAAACACTTACACACACACACACTCGCACACACATGCTGGCAAGCTTCAGGCTTTGAAATTTTAATGGCATTTAAGCGAGTGTAACGAGAGGCAGGCGTGACTCTTGCGCTTGAATTAACAAATTAATGCAAATCCCTTGCTTCGCTTCCTTGAAGATGTCTACTAAATGTTGCTTCAATTTATGCCAAATTTAATGAATATTTATGAGCATATTATTTTTCTGGTATTTGCATCATCTGCTCTTCTGTTCCAGCATTTTGATTTCAAGTTCTAATTTAATTGCAACAGCGAGGCGCAACAACAGCACCAACAACATCCGCTTCCGTTTGCCACGACATCCCGTCAAGTGCGGCAATCGCATTAGAATGCACAACATAACTCGTCGTCCCGGTTCTGTTGCCTTGATGGATAAGTTCCCTACCACTCTCGCCTGCCGATCATTGCACTCCGTCGGCAGGAGACACACACACACACAGGTGCAGCAGCAGGTGCTGGTACTGTCCCGTCTCTCAAAAACAATGCCCCAGCCCGCGGCTGATGCTCTTGCTCCTACTCCTGCTTAATGTACACTCATTTAATTGCATTATGCCGCAGGTTGTCGCATTGCCCTGAAAGTCCTGGGTCCTGACACTTCAAGACGGCGACTGCAATAATTTGCATGTGAAAAACTGCATGATGTTGTTTTTGTTCAACTCCATGCTGCAGATGATGATGCCTTTCCCTCCAGTTTAGTTAATGAAGTCAACAAGCTGCGGCTGCTTTTTGTCAAATGGAAAATCTTCAGATGTCTTGTTTAGAAGATGCTGTGTCTAAACAATAAGTGTAAATTATGCTAATTTTTAAGTATTTAAATTTATATCTACATACATATACAAATGTTGTTTAATTTTTCATATGTACTTTATTTTTAAAGAAGAAAAAAAACAGATTACATATAAAGATAGATACATTTTTTATTTCGGTGCTGATAATTTTCGATAGTAAAATCTACGGATTTCCAAATTTTTATTAGAGAAAAGTTTTTCTCACTAGAACTGGTTTTTTGACCGACCGTTTATATGACAGCTATAAGCTATTTTCATCTGATTTTGATTATTTTTTTCAAAATTGTGTGGAAGTATATAGAACTAATATATATACCACGATTGGTGACTCTACGATGGAAAACAAAAAAGTTTTTCTCACTAGAACTTGTTTTTGGACCGATCGTTCCTACGGCAGCTATATGATATAGTCATCCGATCCGGCCGATTCCGACAAAAACTTTTTGCAAAGTTTGATCAAGATAGCTTTAAAACTGAGGGAGGAGATAGCATAGAAACAGACGGACGGACAGGCGGACGAAGAAGAATATACATATATACTTTATGGGGTCGGAAATGCTTCCTTTGATGCGTTACAAACATCGTGACAATTGTAATATACCCTCTGCAAGGGTATAAACAAATGTTTAAAGTGTGTAGCCACCTTTCTGCCCCATAACTTCACACATCCGGTTTGAAAGGGATTCATTTAAATTGCCCAAATAATTTAAAGAAATCGAGTTTTAAGCTGATACTATGGCTTAGATTAGTTCAGGTATAACTCAATATTGTTGTCCTGATCCATATACTTGACGTGTCAACCATCCCCAGACATTTTCGATGATGTTCAAGTGGGGTGAGTAAATCGGCCAGCTTAATAGCTTCACATTTTGGCTCTTTATAGACGTTTGAACAACCCGGGCTGTATGTATTGGCGCATTATCAGGTTTGTAAATCCTCGGCAGAGGTATAAAAGGGTTATAAAAGTATGGAAACGCCTTTTTCAATATACCACTGTAATTCACAAAAATTGTAATTTTCCGGTGTTATAATACGAATTGCTCCCCCACAATTTTGATTTGTGGTCGGTCCAAATAATGAGTTTCTGTTCGGAGATTATGGAATTAATAGCTATAGCCATCAGGACCATGGAAATTAAATTTTTATTCGTCAGAATTTATTCGTCGAAGTGCAGGTCATATGTGTGAGACAAAAACTGAGGCGCTATGCCTTTCGAGCCGGGTTAAGAGGTGGCTTCTTCATTTTTTATCTTAGTTGTGAAATTGCCTTTAACACCAAAATTTATTCTGGTTTTTGACATAGGGTCGAGAGAATTTAACGTTTTTCTTAATATAAGTCACATTTCGCCATTAGTGAGCGCACTGTGTGTACGGCCTTTCATGTTTTTTCCATGTTCATATACTAAGTTCGTGCAAATGTATGAAACAGACAGAAGGAAGCATTTCCCACCCAATAAAGTATATATATTCTTGATCAGCATCAATAGCCGAGTCTTTCCGTCCGTCTCTATGAACCCCTAGATCTCAGAGACTGTAGGAGCTAGAGCTATCATTTTCAGTGTACACTTGTACCGTCTGCACGCTGATCAAGTTTGATTAAAATTTTTGCCACGCCCCCTGCTGCCACCGCAATATAAAAAAACCTCATATCTCCCACAATTTTGGAGCTAGCTTGTTTGGACCTTTTAGACATATATTTTAATCATCATTACTTGTCGATCCGCCATACATCATTTCCCGATCAGATGAACATTAGTAGAGTTGCCACCTCCGCAATAGTCCCTCAGGTTTATAGCTATCGAGCTGAAATTTTGCACAGTCTTCTTTTTACTGCACGCAACTAATACGTCGGAACCGCCCGGATCGGATGACTATGTTATATAGCTGCCATAAGAAGGATCAGTCAAAAAAATAGTTATAGTTAAAAAAACGTTTTTGTTTTCCATCGTAACGTCACCAATCTTAGTATATATTAGTTTCATATGCATCCACATATTACTAGACTTTATCAAAATCGGATGACTATATCATATAGTTGCCGTAGAAACGGTGGGTCAAAAAACTAGCTCTAGTGAGAAAAACTTTTTTGTTTTCCATCGTATCCTACCTTAAATTTGTATATATTAGTTTGACATGCTTCCACATAATTCTGAAAAAATGTATCAAAATCGGGTGACTATAGCATATAGCTGCCATAGAGACGGTCGGTCTAAAAACTAGTTCTGGTGACAAAATTTTTTTGGTTTTCCATCGTAGCGTCACCAATCTTGGTATATATTAGTTTTTTATGCTACCTCACAATTCTGGAAGGTTTTATCAAAATTGGATGACCATAGCATATATCTGCCATAGAACCGATCGGTCGGAAAATGTGTTTTCCTAAGAAAAGATTTTTTTTGTTAACGCGATCAAATTATGATTCTCAATGATTTTGAATTTATAAATATCTGATATCTATATACGATATATATTCTTAAATCAGTTAAACCGGTTAAATCAGTTGGAGTGAACTTTTGCAAGTGTATTAAAACTTCGGCACAGTCGAAGTTAGCTTTTCCTTCTTGTTTTTTATTAAATAATCTAAAATAACTAAAAAGATCGATCAAGGAAAAATATGAGTCCACGTGCCAAAGATTAACGATCAATGTGATATGTGATATGTTTAAATAATTTTTTGGTAATACTTAAAACTTTGTCGCTAAGTCTTTCTTCCATATCCAATATTGCAACAATAAAATTACCTTTTATTTGAAAAAAAATCAAGTCTCTAGCATGCTTGGTTTGGAAGCAGTGGTCAATATAAATAAGACATAAGGGGAGTCCTATACTACTAATAAAAGCTAAAAGAAAACACCGTGTTTCGTGTAAAGAACTCTTTATGAAATTAATGTTATATCCCAAGCAAAAAACAAATCAGTCTAGGCACTCAACTCATTACTGGCTGTATGTTTTGGTGTTTATTTCTTTTTGCCTTAGAATTTTTTTTAATTTCTTTTTCTACAGTTTTATTCTTCATTCTTTTAGATTTATTTATGATTTTGTGATATACAATATCAAATCGGGCTAATACAGTGAAAAAAATTTAAAATAATGTTAAATGAGATGAAATTAATTATAGTTGTATGTAATACAATTTGAATATGGCAAATGTTATGGTTTTTTGTTCAAAAATTTGTTAGTATACTATTCCTTCTTAAAATATATTACAAAATCCTTCATGAACATTTTGAGAGTTAGAACAAAACGTAAAAAGGTCTATGAAAATCTTTCTTAATTTAACTAGAT